>CM063725.1:3259162-3666662 GCA_032441825.1 Chaetogeoica ovagalla
CTATTCAATATTACTTTTCACAATTATACTATTGAAAATTGCAACAGAAACTTAAATAATTTGTTTCATTATTATCTTTAACATTGATCATTAAATTTTATCGGGCCTTCTACAGTATCTTTTGGATAAACTTTATCTTAATGGCCTCATATCAAAAATGTATTTGCTTTGACACTAATTTAAAGAAAATAAATGAAATAAGCAAATAGTTCAATATTTCTCACTGTTCATTTATATTGTACAACATTTTGTAAAATTTGACTAAAAAGCAATATTAAATATGAATCATTCGGAGAAAGTTGATATGCTATTTACTTATTGGGAGTGCCGTAAAAATTCACGTCTTACAGCACAAACTTATGCTCAACGTTACCCAGGTATGCTTAGTTAAATTTATTATTTTTATTTAGAGAATTTTCTAAATTAATTTTTTTTTATAAATTACTCCAGATAGAGAACACCCTTCTTGCAGTTTTTTTTTCAACTTAGAAAAAAATCTTAGAATTTGGGGATCATTTTCAAAAGAAGTAACAATCCACAACAAAGACGAAGTGATTCATTAGGTGAAGAGGTCGAGAACCAAGTATTAGCGTACGTCAGATTAAATCCTCGAGTATCTACACGTCACGTTGGTAAAGAAATTGGAATATCTCATACTATGGTTCATAAGGTTTTAAAAAAGTATAAAATGCATCCGTATCGACCTGATATAGTTCAACATTTGCGCGAGGGTGATGCAGTTCGTAGAATTACATTCGTTGCTTGGTTGGTGGACAGATTAGACGAAAATCCATTTATTTTAAATTCGATATTATGGACAGATGAATCTAAGTTCACCAATAATGGTGTTATTAATAAACAAAATAACCGTTATTGGGACGATCAAAATCCACATTGCACATTTGAAACTAACAACCAAACCGTGTGGGAACAAATGTCTGGTGTGGTTTAATTGGTGGTAAACTGTTGGGACCATATTTTTATGATGGAACACTTAATGGTAGAAAATATTATAATTTTCTAATAAATGATTTACAAATGATGTTTGAAGATATTCCGTTAGCTATTAGACAAAATCTAATTTTTCAACAAGATGGCGCTCCAGCTCACAATGCAATTATTGTTCGAAATTATTTAAACGAAACATTTGTAAATCGATGGCTAGGAACGCACGGACCCATTGAGTGGCCACCAAGATCACCTGATCTTACTCCATTAGATTTCTTTTTATGGGGTCACTTAAAAACTATTGTGTATGCCGATCCTCCTATAAATCTTCAACATTTAAAAGATAGAATAAAAGAAGCATGTAACGAACTGACCGAAGCACAAATTACAGCTGCAACTAATAAAGAACTTATACGGCGTGCTGAAGCATGTATTGAGCACAACGGACAACGATTTGAGCAGTTTTTAAAATAAAGTTATTATAATTAAATAAAATTGTTACTAGAGTTAAGTTTATTATCAATTAAACTGTTAATTACCTGTTAAAAGTAAAGTAAAATACATAAATTACATACCTACATTTTTTTCTTTCCTAATCCTATTTATTCAAGTAAAATTATGACAAATCGACATTTCAGTGTCGCACTATTCATTCACAAGTTAAAAAACAATTGTAGAACATAAAATAAATGATAAAGTGACAGAATCAACCTCTGTAATTAAAAAATGTCCATGTAACGGCAATATTATTACAAATTCTTGCGGAAAATTTCAAATAAATTGAAATATCCGTAACTCAGCTAATTATGGACCTAACAATGGGTAGTTCGAAATGAAATAAAACTTTAATAAATTAGATGGGGTAGTTTTCAAGTATCTAGGACGGTTTTTTTTCAGAGTAATAGGGGACAAAAAAGAAAATCGCGAAATTTTCGATATTTTTCGTTAGATTGCTGTAATTCAATCAATTTTGGACATATAAAGTTGGTTGAACCACTAAAATTCATAAAAAAATATGAAAAAAAATAATTTGTGCTCAAAAGTGGGGGTTGCCATTTAAGAAAAAAAAGTTGCATTGCGCATGCGCGAATATAATAAACAGATTTAAGTTCAGAGACCATAAAAATGTGTATTATTAAGTACAACTTCCATCTAAAAAAACAGAATTCAAAATGTATTGCTCTACGCAAAAATATTGAGTGTTTTCAATTAGCGTTTACACACTGTATTCCTTTTAATCGCTTCGCTATTCCGGATTCTAATTCCGTATCTGTTATAATACACATTGTTTCCTTTCTATTCCCGCGAGCTTGATTTCAAACTCTGAGCGGAGCGAGAGGAATATATTAATTGGCGGAAATCGGGGAGGCTTAGTCCAAAAATTAATTACAATAAACTTAGCCTCAATAAAAATTGAGAACTATACTTCATAAATAAAATTAATACATTTTAAAAATTTTTAAATAAATTATTGCTATTATATCTTATTTTATAAGAAAAAATAATTAAACATTTGTATTCATACACAAAATCATAATATATAAATGTGTTTCATCAAGTAAGTAAGTGTTAAACAATATTATTTACGTGTATTGTGTAAATTAATTAATTAATTTTAAATTATAATTAATTCAATAATAGCTAAAAGAGTGTTTAAATCATTAATATTAAAAAGCAAAACTTAGTTGTTACCGCTTCTTCATCAACAACAAACGCTAGAATCTGAAAATGGACAGTTAAATATTGGCATGGAAATTGATATAACTGCGCAAAAAAGTATTCGAAATACTGTAGATGAAAACAATGTCATTTCTGACTTAGGAAATTTTTTAATAACAGGCCCTGTGAGACCAATTTTAACAGTAAGTACAAATGTAGGTAAACAAAGTTTAAGTTATTATGTTATATATATATATATATATATATAAACGAGTAAACGTAAAGACGAATGTAGAACGGAGAAAAATAAATCCTTAAGTTCATTTCATTGAAACACGTGAAATAATAATAATAATAATAATAATAATAATAATAATAATAATAAAATATTTAGCACTCGCACAAATGATTGATCGCTCGATCAGTGCCATACTAGACACCCGCGTATACCGACAGAGCGCACCCGTCGAAGGCAATAAAACCGGAAAATAAAGTAGTCACCAGATGGCGATACGACACAACAAATAGGGGGTAGTAGCCATGTAGAAAAACACTTATAAATAGCGGTTTGCAACCGACGGACCGCTCAGTTGTGCCACAGCTAGCAAACGCTAACAACGTTGTTCCCTTTGTGAGTGTTAAAGTAGGAGTAGCCACTAATTAGTGGGTTGAAGCGTCTAAAAATGTCTGTTTACGCTAATGGATAAAACAAAAATGTCAAGCCGCCCCCACACGGATGTGACCAAATATCCGCCTATGAATATATTGGTTTTACAACAGTGTGATCTTTCCCCAAAATTCTACCAGAAGTAGATGTTCTTTACATTCATATCCGGTTTACCGTAACAAATTGCATTTAGTTGACACATGAGGCAGGTCATTCAAAACATTTTTTCTAGCTATTGTAAGAAATAAAAATCACCGTAAATCATTATTACGTATTTCCTGTGTTATTAATAATAATAATTAAATAATATTACGCCGGAGTTGGCTCGTTCTGCGGAATCGTTTTATGCAATTCGATATCGCGCATTTATAAACGTTGAGTGTTCTAAAAACCATTGTCCGCAAATAATAATACTCGAACGAGTAAACACATCACCGCGAACACATGCGGACGGCTTTTCGCCGCTGCCTTTCGCTCGTTTCGTTTTTCTTTTTACACAATACACTCGTATAAGCATATAACGCTGTTCCGCGCGCGTCTCTCCATCGGAAATTCTCTGTTTTCATTGTACGCGCGTGTTCTCTCTCGCTAAAACGCGAAATTGAAAAAAAAAACCCGAACGATTCCCCCCCGTGACGTTCTAATGTGCGCGTGGGTTTGGGTTACCTGCAGAGGACACGGTGCAGTCCGCCGCCGCGGCGACGGCGACCAAGTGCGTGCGACGGCGAACGCTGGCGCTATGGGCATTTGTCGGCAGAGCGTACACAGTAACCGCCGGCGTACACGTAACGCGGTGCAGTACGCGCGAAACTCGCGGTCGACCGAGAACGTTTTTCGCGCGCGCCCGAAAAGCCATCGCCGGCGCCGGGGGACGACGTGCGCCCCGCCGACGGTACTAGTCCTGAAGTTACCGCGATCCGGTTTGTTAATTCGTCGTATCGTTATCGCCGATATTTTTTTTTTTTTGAAATTTTACAATTTTTTTTTTTTTTTTTTTCTAATCGATTATCGTACGTTTTTGGCCGCGCGCGTGCCGTCGTCAGATACACCGGAGGGATAGGGGGGGGGGAGAAAAAAAGAAAAGAAAAAGTACATAAATTGTTCGTTTTTCTCTTATACGAATTTCGATTGCCCGCAGCGCGCGCGTTTTTTTTTTTTTTTGTACGCCGCGTACGCGCCACACGAGTTTGGCCTCTCGAAAGTCACTGTCGGACACGAGACACAAGGTATTGTTGAATTTTTTTTTTTTTCTCGAATTTAAAAAGAAAAAAAAATCATTAACACGAGCGGTTTTTTTTTTTTCTAAAAAAATCGTTTTCCCCGCCGTTTTCTACACCGTCGCTCATCGTACCGTTTTTCGCGTAGTATTCGGCTGCTACGCCCGCTACCTGTTGCTACGCGTGCTAACCCGTATGTACGCAATACAATTTCTTTGCTGCAGGTCGGTTCGCATTGTACTCGCGTGTACTCGACATTTGCACCGTCTTTCGGAAATTAAACGATTGGGGGGGGGAACGTTTTCACAATTGAAAACGCGTCGATGACGACCTGTAAAGGAATTCGGAAGATTTAAGGATTTATGGGTGAAGGTCTGAACATAGCTCTTGAAGTTGTCGCAAGCGCATCGGGATTCATTTGCGGACGGACATACGCGTGCGATTCGTTTAGACCAGCGGTCCTCACTAGGATTGTAGAATGGGCCAAATGTAATTTTTGAAAATTATTTGCGGGAGCCATACATTTTTAATGATAATAATTAAAAATATAAAAATAAAGACTAATCGGTGGAACTGAATAAATTCATAATCGTAGGTGCCTTCTTATCTGTCCAACACGTAATTCAATACAAGTTTAAAATAGAAAGATAAAATTTTATATGGATTTTAGAATTAATAGTTTAATTTTAGTGCGGGCCGCACTAAAGTTGCTAAAGGGCCGCATGCGGCCCGCGGGCCGCGTAGTGGGGACCGCTGGTTTAGACTCTTTTTATTTTACGCGGGAAGGGGGGTGGGGGAGAGAGCCAATGCGACATTGAGCAAAACGGTTGGTAAAAAATTTTTTTTGAACACGTAATTTATTTTATACTAAAAGTACTTTTTCGCTATTATATATGTATATTTAACGTGTAAAACTCGTTTTTCGACGTGGGGGACCAAACGCGGGGAGCATAGTTTTGAAAAACCTCTCGGAGTCTCGCGTGCTAATTGAAAAACGAGATGCGGGAAATTTAGTAAAAATAAGTCATTTGTTCTGTAATTATATTTGTTTAAAAAACAAAAAAAAAAAAAAATGTTATTGAAATTTCTGGTCGGCTCGTGCGAGGAAATCGACGTATTACACGTGTGGGTAAGTTAATTGACAATATAATTGAAACACGTTTAGACAGTTCGAAATGTTTCCGAACACCGTTCGCACATATACATTTCCGAGGTAATTAATAATAATTTTTTTTTTTTTGTATTTTTACTTCCGAAATAACGTTATTTCGTTAAATCGATAACGATAATAACCCAAAATGTTTTTTCACCGCGTTTTCAAAATAAAAGAAGTGAAAAAAATTGTTTTTTTTTTTTTTTAAAGTACTTTTTGTCCTTTTAATTTGGTTAAAAACTAGAAACGAGTACGAAAAAATCACTCTGAAATGGATCGTGTACGGTTTTCAAAAAAAAAAAAATTACCGGCGGTTTATTAAACTCGAGTTCGTGAAAAATTGCATATGCTTTTCAATCAAATTAAAATTTGAAATCGATTCAATCATTGTGAACAATATTATAAGTGTGAACTTTCTGATGAAAAAATCCATAATGATTTTTCGTATTTTGATATTTTTCGCCAAATATCAACATATTCCGATGAATCAAAAATACAAACACTATGTATATTATTATTTTTTTTTTTTTTTAATATATTAAAATAAACGTTTCGTGTCTTGATGACGTAAAGAAAAATCAATTTTTCGTGCTCATTTCCTTCTTCTCCCCCATAAAAGTTTATATAAATGTATTTAGAATTTTTTTTTCTCGGTTCGTATATCTTCCTTCAACCTATACATATATTTTCTCAGTTTCGATTTAGAATTTATGTGGTAATACATTAGTTTTATTTTATGTCTTATACGTGTAATAATGTTTGAAGTCAGGTCACCGAAAAAGTTAACGCCGTCGGAGAGTATAAAACGAAGACGAACCCAAATAATGGATAAGATATTTTCTAGTGATTGTCCGTTGTGTACGAGAGGAAAAATGGACGTCGTTGATGAGAAAATGACGGTCAAAATAGTTGCTTTGTGTGTGTGTGTGTGTGTGATTTTAATACGTCGATTTTTCAAAGCGAAAATAAAAACGGCTTCGATCGGTATTTGTGTATCGGTCTCGTGTGTGTTTTCAAATAATTCCCTCCCCCCCCCCTATAAATTAAAATAAGTGCACGAAGGTTTACAACGATTTCATATGTCTAGTAATGATTTTTGTTTTTTTATTATTATTTCACGAATATCGATATGTTTAATGTATTTCAATAAAAATCTAACTTCCGGATAAGCTTAATGTTAATATATATTACGGATATATTTACATACGTGGTTATTTGAACACACGTTTGGATTTCGTAATTAATACACGGTAAATCATACGAATACGAAAATATATTATAATTTTATTTGCCGTACGAAACAATTTATCTCTGTTCGTCTATGGATTTGAATTTAAAAAGTCTTGGTGACGATTCCGTTGCGGTGCATTGGAGTTGAAATTGTCGACATTTTAACTGTAAATTGAAAAGCAAAACGAATTCCCGACGTTTTTCCGGAATACGACGAAATATAAACAAAATCGATATAATTATAAAATGGCTCGTCATTGAATGTCTTTATTATTTTCGCACGCTCTTTATATTCTTTCATTGTGTGCGTGTATGTGTGTGTAGGGGGGAAGGGGCGCTGAACTGACTGGAGAAACCGGATAATTATTTGTTTAGAGTACCATCCATGTCAAATTTCCGATCTGTAGATAGGAAATTGCAAAACCAATAAATTACACGTTATTCCACTCGGTAAAATCTAAAAGACAATAACTACTATAATGTAATATATATAATTGCATTTCGATATAAAATGTTATTAGTTTCGAGAAAATATAAATATTCGCTTTACACGGCGCATAATATTCTTCATATATGGCCGGATTCCTCTAAAATCTAAATGTTTCGGTTAAACCAAAATGTATAAAAACGAATTTTTTACGAATATTTTTAATATTGGATTAATAAAAGCCCGATATTCTTATATCGCATTAATGCGACGAGTCATTAAAAACATAACCCAATATAAATATCTAGAAATGCGCGCGTTGTTTCGTCATATTTTAGTACTTTTCAATAATACTCGTGAATAATATAAAATGCAATCATTTGTCTCGACCGTATTTAACTTACCATATAATGCTTTCACTAATTATCGTAATATTATTGTTATTATATCAAACGTCAATATAGTTTTATTTACGTCGAATAAGAAATATATCGATCAGTTATCATGAAAAGCACGACAACGTTTTTTTTTTTTTAAATTTAGAATACACGTAACGATAGACAACGGCCGTTACAAATAACTCATTTTTTCTTATGCTATGCTATTTACATTACAATATTTCATAAACTCATCGACTTAGTTTTGTTTCTTTTATTTTATGTAAACAAAGAAGAATAAATAAATATATAAGTCGCGTCAAATTACCATATACAATATATAATTGACTTTAAAACGTTTTAAACGCGTAGATAATTAATTTTATACAATACTTTAATCGGTAGTAATCATCGTTGACGCTTAAATAAGAATCAAAACGTAGAAATTATTTAAATTTTGCAAAAAAATAATAATAATAATAAATGATGGTTAACAAACGAAAAAAAAATACACTTTCATGTGAATTAATGTGATGTGTAGGTATTATAATATTTTATTATATTTGAATAGTAAAAGAAAAAAAAAACAAATCAATATTCATTATTTAATACTTCATATTATTATCACATATTATATAAATCGGCGAAAATACGTTGTCTTTGTACTACAAATCACCGTTTTATAACGATGATGGTATTATTTATTGGTTAACAATAAAAACGTTCATTCGAAACGAAACTAGATTCAATTAAAATATTAAAAACCAATTTCATATGCAATGCTATTCGCGTTATTCCAATATATAGTTTATTTTGAATTCTAATACGAGAATTCAAATTTTTATCGAATTGCGTTTTCGATTTCAAATATTGAATTCTATTCCCAATTATTATTTTCTTCTATACACTAATAGTAAATTAATAACATTGTACATTGTAATTTTATTATTTTCTATTGATACGGTTGTTTTGGGCGCGACGCACTATAGTTGACAGAAATTTGACTTGTACACGAATATGCACACACTCAAAATATTCGTATTCTTCGTCGTCATTCAGCACGCGCGGTATAATTACTATAATTCCATTGAAAACCGAACAATACGTTTCAGGGTTAAACTGGATATACTGAAGACCTCATCGGCATTTGTCATTACAAAAGGCCTCAACCATTAATAAAATCCAACTATAATAATTTTTATTTTTATTATAATATTAAATATAGTATACGCATAGATTTTAGAATATTCACAGTTGTCTCTATTGATTATTCAAATTTAATGAAATAGAACTATTAAAATTAATAATAATTATAATTTGACAATATAATTATCGGAATAACATTCGCTTCATTTTCATCTGATGTATGAGTATTATGGCAATGTCGTCGTCGAAAATTTCATCGGGAATATTATCGGCTTCTACATTCAATAATATGAAGGATTCCAGTAAATCTTAACCAGTATAAGCGGTCTCATAGTCACGTTTTAATAATTTTCACTTCTGAAATGGAACGTGCACACGAAACTCGTGCAAAAGGAATATTGTTAATAACGCCTCGTGTGTGCATTACACAAAGTTGAATAAGAACTGCTATGTAAATTAAATTCTTTTAGAAATTTGAATCGACGTGTGGAAATACGTACATCAATGCAATGCAGCTTCATCACTCATCGTATTGTGAATACGATTTTGAATCTTCTGTCTCGATCTTAACATTTGACGAGTTGACAGCATCATTTGAAATGTACGTAGGTGTAAAATATTTTAGCACCTACACTCTTTCGTTCAGTAATACTGATTTTCGCCAACGACCGCTTTTTTTATTGGGAAATGTTTTTATTTCTCCATGTAGTCGGTATTTTTAAGCGCTTGGGATTCAATCATGATGTATCTTGTATAGCGTTGCTCGGATCGTCGAACCTATGATTCGTTTTTACTTTTATTTATACTATTAAGTATACTTGCACGATATATAATATATATAATATACCTTTAGAAGTAAGGTAATACTCACAAACTTCCGACACAAAAGCCGAAACCGCGTGATACACTGACGGACGGACGAAACGCACGATAATCCTTTCTCTAAATGCCCCGCACGAAAATACCGTTCGCCGGATAATACTTTAATTGCATTTATGTGTTTAGGTACCATAATACGTGTATATATATGTTGACGATTCAATGTAGAAGTATTAGATTTTTAAACATAAGCGTTTAAATAATATAACGTACAGTGACAAAACTAGAACAAACTTGAATATTGTGTTATAAACGGTATTACAATAATTATCGTTCGTAATATACAATTTATAACTACGAAAATCAACTAGGTTATATTTTGTACTCACACACTATCAACGTACAATATCTTATGAATAATAAACTACACAATTAAATACGCACGTGTTACGCATGTTTAAATAGATATTACAAACCATTTGACGAGAAATTCATATCGAATTCGCGAGGAATGTAATAAAAATCCATTTCACACTTAATCAAGTTTTGGTATATATGTATTATACTTTAACTCCGATGCGTATAATACACACGCTGCGCATTATCATAGGACATAGACAAATCAATATTTTTAACACTTTTTTTTTCGTTAATTTTTCAAATCGATCTACATTTCCATTATGTGTATAGTCGGCGTAACACAAGCCTTCGGTAGCATTCCGAGTACTATCTCTGTTCCCTAAAGTTCTCTGTAAATTAACCTTTGTGATTAATTATCATACTGGTAACAATTATCGTTGTAAATAATTTATTTTCGAGTTGTTGAAAATTCTGTAGTTAAGAATTCATGAAATACGTTAAATTATTAACTCAATAAATTGCGTTGTATGTCGTTAAAGCGGATTGTCTTAATAAATACGCAGTTTTCAATTTGTGAGACAGTCAATCGACCGTCGGTCGTTTGTACAAAAAACGATATGCGTAGTATGTATATAAACACGCACATTGATCGTTATTGGATTACATAAAAATAACTGTCTTTATATTAAAACGACCGTACATATTAAATAATGAAATTTAAAAAAAAAATTATTATTATAATCGTATAAATGAAGAAATTTCAAACGTAATATGTATATTAAATATTTTACACGATAAATATTCAGTCTAATTACTTAGGTTGATTTAAAAAAAAAAATGTTTAGTTCGTGAATTGACGATGTTTCGCGTTCGTGAATTCACACTGCGAATATTTCTATAGTCCTCGATTATCTTGACGCGTCTTTTCAAAAACGTTGCTCTGCGTACTTGGCCGAACGACATAATATCATAAATCTATTATTTCGGTAAACATCAGAAATATTTCAAATTTATTGTGGACAGAGCGTTGGAATTTATAAAGAACATCGAAACACTAAACGGCATTGGGAAAAATTAATCCCTGTCCGTAGTATTATCGCTAGATTAAATTTCGTGCGCAGGGAGCCGATGCAAACACGTTGCGTTTAAGTGCGCATTAGCGCTTGTAATTAAGCAGCTGAATAATATAGACGCACCTGTATGCGGATCACACGCAACTCAAATAGATACGCACGTAACGTAACTCTTTACTCGACAATGCGTGCGAATTATAAGATCAACGTGCTAGTGAATTAACGTCAGTTTGTCCTGTGATTGTTATTGCCGATTGCTGTCCCGGAGCGATGTTTTCTTTTGCAAATGGCCTGTCGTCCAAAAATGGACCGACTACGTTAACAATCCGAATTTTCCAAAACGTATTGACTTAATGATAATTACTGGGAGACTACGCAAATTAACTTCTGTAAACTACCTCTACGCGGGACACTGCAAAAGAGCAAACACATAATCAAAACATTGATTTTCAAACACTAAATTGCGCCGAGACCTGGCGAAATTCAAAATCCAAATGTACAAAATTTAGTCTCACTAATCCGGTCGTCAAACAACCGTGTTCTACAAAGGGAAATATGGATGACACTAAACCGTTTACGAACAGGCCATAGAAGATATAAACATCAGACGTACAAACGGAAAGTGCAAACCGTCCCTGCGCGTGACTGCGACTGTGAATCACAGACAATTTACCACGTCATAATTTCACGGCGCCCACTCGGTGCGTTCAAAGGCATTTAAAAATTTAAATTATATAAACGCCCCCGACGGAGACGCAGTCGAATGAATACAGGATCAAAACATTTAGTCTTAATATATTATATATATATATATATTTTTTTTTTTTTATTCTAGTTATAACAAAGTTTATCTATACAAATTATTAATACTTTTTTTTTTCTGTTTAATTAATGTTCATCTCTTTTCTCGCTTTTAATAAATAAATAATATTTTTGCAATACATCCAGGATTAAGTTTGTTATTCTTGTAATTTTTTTTTTTTTTTTTTGTCCAAAATATTTTATCGAGTATTTTTGTGTTTCGCACCGTTGTTATACTATGACTGGTTGGTTGTCGACGTGTACTTTGATAAGTTTTTTTGTTAACATCTTCTCGGAACGAACGGTGTCCTTGTGTTTTCACCTATAATATTGAACGTTTATCGATGTTAATATTTTGCAAAACGCGTAAACGAGACTAGGTTTCACGAAATTATTGCAATTATTGCATTAATCGTTCCGGTTATACATGACAATTATTTGTTGTTTATTTAAAAACATATATTGTCATATTGATTGGAATTTAAAACAATCATGGCAAGTATAGAATTATCATGAAAAATAGAAGATTTTCTGGAAATAATATTCTTGGCACCGCAAATCACGATGATCGACAAGAAAAAAAAACACGATTCTGTAGGATTACAAAAAAATCGTCTTGTAGGTATATGTCATTAAAAAAAAAAAAAAAATCTTTACAGTTAGAGAATTAATACATAGAATTTCATATAATATTAAATACGTTTCAATAAGAACATTTTACTTTTATAATGACAACATTATTTGTGTGTGTTTTTTTTTTATTTATAATGGTAAATTTTTAAAGTATCTGAACATTGAATATATATTTTTATAATTGTTTATAATATTTAATTGGAAAAAAAAAACAATTTTTCTCACTTCATAGGGGTCATTACGAAATGACATACATTTTCACTCGTCAAACCACGTACGTTTAAACATTTTCGAAATTCATAATAAAAAAAAAAATATATATATACATAATAAATTATTATTATATGTCGTATTCGCTTAGTTATTATAATAACAAACAATCGTCCAAATGGGCATTTTAACAACAGAATTTAACGAATTCGGTTTGTCACTTTTATAAATAATAGTCTTTTAAATAAATGATTAATTTGTTTTTATTACAATAAATGCATTAACGAATTCAAAATGCATTAACAAGTATAAATAAATAGTGTACTCACAATTCCACTCCCGTATGAACCACACACGCGTAAACTATATAATATGTAACCTATAAATACACATTTAGATAAAATGATCTCGTTTTTAAATGTAACGCGCTCATTTTCTTGGTAAATTTTGTTATTTTAAATTGTATTTATTGTTACTAATATGTTCTAATAAAAAAACATTACTTACCGACGACAAGCCCTTTTATTATTGTTTATAGTTGGTTTTTTACAGAGTTCAATATTTTTCCCCGAATATCAACGGACGTCGTTTTCATCTGTTGATCAAAAAGAACGTTTACTTTCCCATTTATACTCATTTTTGTTAAACAAAAGACATATACTGATATGTCGTTAAAAAGTCGTAGAAAAATTCATCATCCTCGGGCAAGTATTAACACGGTGACTCGAATTAAAATGTCTTGATTTACAAGTTGCGTTGAAATTTGATAATAAAATAAAACGCATTTTATATTATTTGTAAAGTAATGATAGGAAAATTTTTCGGGTAGCCTAATTCGTTTTTTATTTTTTTTTTTATTACAAAACTCGCCGATATGGTCTGCGTAATCCAATTTTATTCTTTATTGACAAGTATGTATAAATTTATTATAAGTATACGTCTTTTATTCGACGGGTAACAATAGAAAACAAACAATCACTCATTCTGTGTGCTTATACGTGAATTTACCATATTATTTGCGTAGTAAAGTGTGGCTTTTGATACATTTTTAATTTTTTTCGATATAATAATCTATTATTTATTATTATAAAAAAATTATTTGCTAATTTCTCAAACCGCGGTAATTTTTATATTTTCGTTATATTACATACGACAGATAAATACTAATTTTAGCGTAATTCGTTAGTACAAATGTTACAATCGTTATATTGAGCAGAAGATAGAATAATGTAAATGCGCGCGTTATCTCTCGGCCGCGGTAGGAAGTTATATACACGTATATCATGTCAATCGCGATGTGTAATGAAATATATATATTGGATAATAAATTAAAATTAACGATGACAGGACAGAAAAAAGTCGGTTAACTTTGTTTATGGCGAGTTTTTTTCAAGACGAAGTGTGTTATAATGTTTAAAATTAATAATCGACACGATATCGCGTGCGAGTAGACGTTTTCGAGTATGAAATAATCGACGAATAAGTGTCGATCAATAATTCGAATTGGATTTTAAAGACAGATCTTTGTTATTTACGTATATTATGTACCGGAATTCGCTGGGAACGAATTCCCATATATATATATATATTTTTTTTTTTTTTTTTTTTTTTTGTAATAAACGTTATAAAATAATATTTGGCTTATTGTATAAGAAAATTGTTTACAGATTGTTCGTATTGAAATAAACGTCGAAAAACCTGTGTACACACAATATGTTTGGGAGTGTTTGTAATGTAAATAATATACGCCTCTAAATAAATAGGCGTCGATCATCAGATACTTAACGTAACGGAAAAAGGTTGGCGGGGTGATCCGTATTATTTATGGAGCAAACTGTTCGTAAGCAGATTACGTTTGAACGAAAAGAATCGAAAAATCGCGAAGTATTATTTGCGTCTATATCGGGTGAATTTCAATGCACGTTCTCGTGTATTATCTTGTCTCGAAATATGAAATTGAAATAGAGATTTTCCAATATTATTATAATAATATTGTAACGTGTCAAAGGACAAAAAAATCTGTTCTACTTGAATTCAACAAATTAACAACAGCTATAAATGGCGAGCGTAATTTTAAAACCGCCATACGACGGTTGTTACTCGCAAAGTTCACGGGAGTTCCGATTCGGCGGGATAAACCACGATTTCTCGGACGCGCCTTAAACTCGCGATGGTGTTTATTTTGAAATCAAGAGAGCGGCGGCGCCATTAAAAACGAAATGAAAATTTAAACAATTGGAAATCTTTTTGACAAATATATTCACCGATCCTGTGCCGCACCTATACTCGGCGAATCGGATGAATTTCTCCCCGCGTTTTCTCAAGTTTCTCAGCCAAACGTGCTCCATTACAAACGCGATAATACGTTTCGAAAGTTATTCTATAAATTACACAATTCATCGGGCCGGTGCATTTAAATATATCCGATTGGTTTAACTAACACAATAATTAATTGAAAGTTTACGCCATCGAAATCCAAACTATTACATAATATATTCGTATTCGTCCATTCAACGATTCCTCTCATGATCGATTGCACAGGCGCGAGAAATAAACACGCGTGATAATACAATATGTTTAATAAATTTCGAATATAATATACACGCGATAATAATCTTTGGTCTCTCCGCAAATCTATTTTCGATATTCTCCCGCGTCGACATTTAACCGGTTCGAACTCGTTTATTTCTCGTATTGTTTTTATTTCAAATATTTATTTATTTTTTTTTATAAATTGAATTTACGTTTTATAAATATATCCATCATAACAATTGCTGTTGCATCGGAAAAATAACGTTTTCATAAGCAATTGTATATAGGAATATTGTAATAAATCAATTTGCGAACGTATAATACTTTTTGTAAATAAAACCAGAGTGTATACGATTGTAAAACAATAATAAAAAAAATGTTTTCTCCGAAAATATAACACGTGTATTCGGATATACGCGTTTATTTCGTGTTTACTCGACGGATAATCCGCAGTCCAAATTTCTGTTTTGAACCGAATACTTTTCTCGAAACAGAGTTATTTTTAGTTTTTTAATTATTCTCATTACGTCAATTATAATATTTTGTAATTTAATTTTTTACGCGTACGCTCGTACCGAATAATAATACGAGTGACATAATTCGCCGTTGTCCACTAAATACCAATGCTTGTACATATTTTGTAAAATACTATTTTTTTTCTATTGACGGAAAAATGATTAAATAGGTTATAAAAGTATATTGTTATTTTTTTAGTTATAATACACTGGATATAGGTACAGTCGGTGTATTTGCACGACACAAGGACCGATCATAGAATATTATATTATCATCGTAATCCAATTCATGAAACGAATGGGTAATACATATATTTTTACACGCGAAATTCATGAATAATGCAAGTCACTCGCTCATTTGACGAAACCATTTCATAGGGGGAAAAAAATTGCCTATTTCACGAATTGAACTATCCGACGACATTCGGACTGGCGTCTGTAAAGTTATCACATACCGTATATTATATTACTTGGACAATATGCGCATAATAATACTAATAACGATAATATTATTATTATTATTTTATACACTGGACACTCGAGGGTACTTCAAATTTTACGTATAGCGAAAACAGCAGGAAGTCATCTGCAGCGCATCTTGAACTACGCTACAGTATAAACGCTCGAATTTTCGGTAATTTTTATAAAACGAATTTTCAACCAAAAAAATCTTTTTCGCGTGATAAACGATAATGTAAAACACGTATTTATCGTTCACGGTCTTTATCGATATTACAATTGATTACGGGACGATAAACGATTTGAGAAAACATTGTGAATTTCGATATTGTGTCGAATAGTATATAATATAAATGATGAACGCGTTTTTTTGTCGTCCAACTCATAAATTCATCATTGGCGCCCCCGTTTGGTCAAAACAATACAACAATCGGTGAAATGTTTTATTTATAATTTCTTCTTTGTTAAAATCTTCTTTGCGTCACTCGATGAATTATTATAGACATTTCGTTGTAAAACAGTCGCAATATTCTCTAATATTTCTTGAACAACTACGTCCTGTGTACATCATCGCGTTTGGAACGATACCAAATATGACGAGACGAACGCATCAATTTACTGATATCTTCTTTCACGCTCACCATGTATCATTATGTCCTCCTCCGATTCTCCTCTTTTTTTTTTTTTTTTTTTTGTTTTGTTTATAAACGAATCTATCGTTATGCACATTATAAGTGTCTTGGAAATACGCTTCAGAATACATTGTTCGTTGTATGCGGTCAACGGTGTTTGAAATTTTTATACGTCGTACGTACCGTATGTTACAATAATTATGATTGAGTAAACACGGTTTTCATACAATAAGTACACACGTCTGTAATTCACATAAGAAAAATAATTGTTAAATTTACTTATAATCTTCAACACAATGTTTGCAGACACGTGTTTCTAAATACATAGTGAATTCTCAGTCGCAATTAATTTTACAAAAAAAAATGTATAAATTATACAATTTTCTTCGTATTCGGTATTATTTTCGCAAACGTACACCGTTGTCCGATGATAATAATAATCGTTTATTCGAAATACCATTTTATTACGAAAATTATTAAAAGATGTGACAAAAATATACTATACGAGTACACAGGTTTGACACCATTCGAAACGTCGCCAAACGCCATATTATATTTTAAATGTAATTATCATAATTGAACAAAAATAGTCTCGTTTCGTTTAATTCTATATCGTTATTATTTTTTCTTTTACCATTCGATTTGCTATACTTAACACAAAAAGTATATTTTCATTTTTACCCGTTATCTTCTCCATTCAAACGTATTTATTTAATCTATTCAGAAGTATAGACATTATATTTTTTATTAAACAATTTATAAGTAAACTTTTATATTTTACGGCGTTTTTTTTTTTAAGAAATTGCATCGCGCAAATAAAATAATCGGTAAATTTGCAATATATCTTTATCACAGTAAAATCATAAGTTAGCAAAAAGAATACTTAAGCATTTTAGATAGTAATCAAATAATATGCGTACGTACGTGGACCACGAGGAAATGCCATTGAATTCACTTTATACACGCGTGTTAATAAAAATAAATATTTAGTTGTTGGGATTTTAAAGAATAAAAATTAAAACGATTCTTTACAATAAAAATAACAAACCGTTTAAAATATTGTCTATGACTTTTGATTCTAAACGATGTAATAATTTAACTTTTCTTTTAAAGTTTATTTTTACAAAAATATACATTATGTATATAAAATAATGTTCGCGTAGAATTTTAAAATATCTTTTCCTTTTTCTTTTTTGTGAATAATTAAGATGAAAAATAATATATAAATTATACGTCATCGGCGTTATTGAAAACGCTCTCCCAAACAATTCCATAAAAAAAAAAAAAAACCACGTAAAATCTTTCAAATCTCAGTCGACGAATTACGTACATAATGTTATATATTATATACGTTTAATATTTTAACACAGACCGTTCAAAGCAAATGTTGTCCTCGTTAATCTGACACTCGATAAGGGTAGATCGAACATATCAATGACTCAACATCGGAATATTAGATAGATTAATAAGTGTTGACTGAGAGGACATGTTTATAACATACCGTTTTGTCGAAACGATTGGCCGATATGGATTATCCGACATATAAACACGTTATATAAATAAATATATATATATATAAATATATATGTAGTTTATTAAGGTGGTTCTTAGTTATAGACGAAGAAAAAAAATATTAATACGTTTAATCTCGCATCCCTTCCTCCATTTCGTTCATTATCATAAGAAAGTAATTTAGGGTACATTTGATCACGATCACTCACCCCCTTCACGTGCTCCAAAATTGTTAAGAAATTATATTTCTCAGAAAATAATAGACTTACAAGAAATTTTATACAAACATTTTTTATTAAGATTATTACATTCTATATTTAAAGTCTTATACATTTTTTAATCTAAGTGCTTTAGTTTTAATTTTAAGTACAAAAAACTATAAAACTATCCTCTTTGGCTACTTTTCAACCGTTTTTAGGGCACGTGAAGAGCGCGTGAATGATCGTGATCAAATTTACCCTAAATTATTTTCTTATGATAATGAAAAAAATGGGAGGGACGGTGCGAGATCAAAAATGTAATAGTTCAAAAATAGGGACCACCCTAATATATATATATAAAATTTATTGAAAACAATAGAGTGGAAAACAATTTTTAAATACTCGAAAAACATCAAACTAACCGATAGAATTAGTATGGAATTCGGATTTATTTATAATAATATATACTCGACATAATAATTTGCGTATTTTCGTTCGTTAAAAAAAAAAAAAATGATAATAAATTATTTCGTATTTTGCAAGGTTTATTCAATTATCTGTAATGCCGGTTATATTATTGGAAGTGGAAAATTTATTATTTTTTTCATTCGGCATACAAAATATTATAAAATCAATTACATTTTACTCATAAACAATATTTTAATACATATAATGTTATTTTACGTTTTCGAAAATTTCAATATGATAATATAATGCATACATTGAACACACAGTACTGTGTAGTATAATTACATAGTGGATGTAGGGCAAAACTGATAAATTACAATATTATACCGAGACACCGTATTAATGTTTTAACTAATTAATACGCTTTGGATTGATGATGGTGAGCGTTTTCCTTCGCCATTACCGCGGTACATTATTATAATAATATTTTAACGTGAAAATTTAACGATAATTTTTGGATTCTATACACCGTGATTCATTCAGCGGCGCACGGGCGATGTTATAATTATTTCGTGAATTTCATCTCATTTCCGAACACTGCAGCTGTATATCAGTATTCTTTTGAATATTATAATGAAAACCTTTCTACTCTTATTCGTGTTTTCTTTTTATTCGCCGTTATATTTCTTTTGATATGTAGTTTTCTTTACAATGAATACGTATATAAAGTGTATCTTATACGTATGTCGTTTTACGCAGGTTTTTTTGTTTTTTTTTTTTTTTTTAATGATTACGGGAATGTTAAAACAGAATTTCGATAAAACAAAAAGAAACACACGTGCAAAAATTCTAAAAAAAAATTTTTTTTAATTGTAAACTAGAAAAAAAAAATTAACAAAAAATAATATTCCTTGGTATTAATTTTTTTGCCTCGTCCAATAGACACCGTTTAGTCAATTCTTTCGAAAATGTTGGCGTTCGAAATGGACTGCGTTTTCGTTCGATAATAATAATTTATCGCCGTGAAAATCAAATCGAAGCAACGAAACACCGGATTCGCGTATAATGTGTGTGGAAATCGATCGATGTGGAAAAATTATATATTTATATATTCAGAGTGGAGAAAAAGTCAGGAGACGCTATCGTGTGCGTTTCGATAAGCGTTTAGTACACTCTTGCGGTGTATATCCAATGTCAGTTACGCGGATGAGGAGAAGGGTGTTTTGTGTGCTTGTCTGCTGTACGTTTCGATGTCATGAAAGCCGAACGCGCGTATATTCTTCACGCGTATTATAAAGAAAATCGAAATTATGAAACCATACGCTCTTCTTTTCGGGAACGATTTCCTAATGTGATCCCACTTGATTTCGCGCTCCGTGGGACATGTCTAAAGGAACGCGTCTACGCCCGGAATCGCGACACCACTTGGAACAAACGGTCAAGGAGTAGAAGTCTCAATCCTGAACGGTGATCGGTTGTCGCTCCTATCCCGACCGTGCCAAAAATTATATTCGACGTTGTTTTTAAAGAGGAGAAGAAGAAAAAGAAGAAAAACAGAACACTTTAGCAGTTAGATAAAAACAATTTGCAAACGTATTAGTATGTTGGTATGACTATTACAAATTGTACACGAGCTGCAGCAACGGGGTGGATACACGAGCGCACGAAATTATCGTTAGGTATTATTTTTTTTTTTTGCTGTACGTACGCTGTGGCGTGTTAAAATACCGTTAAAAAAATAAAGACGAGGGAAAACGGAGAGATAATGTTAAACGATTATTTATTATTATTACATATATATGCGCGCACCACATTCGTGCACGATTCTAAATTTCCGTTTATATTATCGTATTTCATATGTATTTAAAGTTTCCGTTTTGTCATTAGTGTAGTTTATACGAACGTTTTAAATATTGCAATTAAATCGACACACGTATTTTTATTTTTCTTGTCGGTGGTACCCGTGCCAGTCGTATTAAGCCTTATTCTACAGGGTGTCCGTCCTCGTATACACAGAGAGATTGTCCTGCTACAGAGCCATAAACGTGATTTTTATTTTTATACTCAATTTCAACCGTACACAAAGAAATCGAATCATAAAAAAAAAAAAAATAAAAACTATTCGAATTCTTATTATTTTAAATCGAGGTGTACCAATTTTGTAAATATTTCATAAACACTGAAAATTTCTGTTATTAATATTTAAGTCCCGTCGTTGGTTTTTAGATAATTTCCCATGGTCGTTTTTCAAATAAATCGATGTAACCCACTCTGCAATGGCGTGAGCGAGCGGACATTACTGTTAATTTTTACATTAGTTCATCGTATAATTAAATCAAAGGTGAATGAAAATCGTTTACAAGAATCGTTTTTTTTTTTTATCGCATATTTAATCACTATTTCATTTTCGCTGATTATGAAATTATTTTGTTAATTTTTTTAAAAATAATCTCGAACACACTGATTTATTGTATTAAAAACCAGTAATTATGAAATATTCTGATAGGATCTTATAGATTTTTAAAACTCATGACGAATTCGGCTTGATTCGGATGACTTCTCGGTGCCATTAGGATAATTTAATGTTGCCATTTTTTGTAGAATTGTCCTGAAAAACGATTAAATTATTTGTACGATTTAATAACCATCCTTATAAAAATGATGTTAATTTAATTTTACGTATTCCACTAATTTGCACATACTTTTAAAATGTACTGTGACGTTTAACGACATTTAACATTTGAGCGTTTAAAATAATTTGTTAATCATTCAATGTTATACGGCGGAATTTGAATAAAAAAAATTACAACCTTTAAAACAGTTTTTTTCCAGCGTATAATGCAAATCAAAACGTGACGCGTACGTGGTGTACGAATAACCAAACACGCGAAACGAGTTATAATAGTAATAATTATGGCTAAGATTTATATGCAAGTAAAAATGTCAAATTATGAGAATTTTATTTCTAAAAATATGTAAAACGTGTTTTTTTTTAAATTCTATCAAAGGTTAAATTTAATTTTTACATAGAAATCATAAATTAATTACTTATTGAAATATATATATATATTAGGTTTCAATATTAATATATTGTAATTTCTCCCCACCCATATATATATTTTTCCCATGTGGATAGCGATATATCTTTTCAAATTTTCTGACACGAACGAACTGCGATTGGAACGTAAAAATAATTCATATATTGACTGAAACATATAAGTTTATTGTTTTTTCTCCATCGCGCGACAGTTTCAATAATAATAATAATAATAATAATAATAATAATAGTAATATACGTCCATGCGACGTGCAAAACAATAATTACGAATAAATACGGTTTTACATTCGGGTTTTCGAATAAATCCTTAAAAAGTCCATAAAAATATGCAAAAGAAAAAAAAAGTTCTATTTAATTGAGAGTTAACCCCCCCCCTCCCCCAACATAAATTTATTCGGTCTAAGGTAGACAAAAAACATGATGCAAATCCATAAAAAAAACAGTCCGGTCCAAATAATAATAATAATTTTTTTATATATATATAAAAAAAAAACTTTATGAACCTATACGTAGTGCGCCAATGATGGTTTTTGTAACAAAATTTATAAAATATACGACCTAATTGCGCATAGTGTATCCTGTGCAAACACCCTGTATATATATATATATATTATTATGTATAAACGCCACTTACAAACACGCGTAACAATATACGCGCCGGCATGAGTTTTCGACTAAACACACAAACTGTATCCGAACTCTTTTCCGTCATGTGTGTACGTGTTACAATATATTTAATATATTATAATAATATGTGTACCTCGCTACGCGTCATCAATCGACGACAGTAACATCAGTCAGCGCGCGTTACACATTTACCTGCTTATATAACAAAAAAAAAAAAAAAAAAAACACCGAATTCTGGGACAAGTGACGTTTTTCGTGTAATACGTCTGGAAAACCGATGTAAATCTGTTAAAAAAAATAAAACAAAATAAAATAAAATTATTATATGCGCGTATTATATAATTCGTCTTCGGTTCCACCACACTGCTTGCACGCAGTGTCTACTGGGCGTGTAAAAACGTAATGATAATTACCTCTGTTTCACATTTCGCGTTTGTCTGCAACGACGCGATATTGTGTTTTACGTACGCGCGCGTTTCCACTGTTAACAACTATACAATATACATTCGTATAAAATATTATAGAACTGTTGATTGTGTCGTTTTATTGTAGACAACACGCGCACGGTGCTGAAATATCCAAAAAAAAAATACACGGGTTTTTTTTTTCGTTATTATATAACGTTTACTTTTTAATTTTTATAATCACAAATACCAATCGAACGTACGTAAAAATCTTCTTGTCCTATACCAAACAATCGCGTTTTTAACAATTTTATTTGTTTTGCCAATCGGATTAATTATCACGTATTTGATACGCCTCTCTAATGCGTCCTACCCGCATCAACACTTCGTATCAAAACTGTCTCTGAAATTTCTTCGATTATTTATAAACGTCTTCGTTCGCGTCTAGAAAAGCGTCATACTAGTCCACTAATTCCAGCTCTTGACTCGGATCTGAATACACGGAGAAACCCACCAAGGAGGCTAAACGGAAACCGGTACCTACCACCGAGTTATTACTCTTTTTCTCGCACGAACTCATTGCAATATTGTATCCAATCAAATACATATATCACGCTTATTGTAAATACATTTTTACAAATTGTATATTCATAATACGGATACAAATACATATGTATATATATATATTTTAGTCGAGCGCGTTGAAGGCGGCGCAATAATGGAGAAATACTGTTAGAAGCGCAACATTTTTAATTGTATATTCGGCCGGTAAAGGAGGGCTTGGGTTAGACTAGTCGGCCGCGAATTCATTCACCGTTTTAACGTGTTCGTTATTATAGTCATCGTTGTGTTGACAGGTCGCTGAGTTGCTGCACCTTATATGCGGCGACGGTGTCGCCGCGGTCCGCTGTGCCGCTGACGCGTTCCCGTCCGTCGTCGTGCTGCACCGCGGTGCACGTGCACTATATGGCACCGCAGTGCACGTGACCGTTGCCGACGGCTGCTGCGCCTAAAGTCGCCGTGGACGCCGCGCGCGCGCACGGTGTACGTCCGTAGCGACGGCGACGGCGGTGACGACGGCAACGGTGGCGTCGGCGGCGACGTGGTGATCGGCAACGGCACCGCCGCGGGGCCGACGCCGGCCGCGTCCTCGTCGTCGCTGCTGCAGCAGACGTTGTTGCCGACGGCGGCGGCGTCCGCGCCGAACGTCACCGACAACGGCGGCGGCGGCGGCGGCGGGGACGTCGTCTTCAACGACGGCGGCTACTGGTGGTGGGGACTGCTGGCCGTGTTCCTGGTGTTGGCCACCGCCGCCGGCAACATACTCGTCTGTCTGGCCATCACGTGGGAGCGACGCCTCCAGAATGTCACCAACTACTTTCTCATGTCACTGGCCGTCACCGATCTCATGATCGCCGTGCTCGTCATGCCCGTCGGCATTCTCACTCTCGTCAAAGGTACGTGTGTATATCCATAACGTTAAAATTAATATCCCATTAATTCGTTATTGATGATAATAATAATAATAATAATTAATAATACTGACCTGACTCGGCACGCACGAGTTCATATTCATACGCGAGCCACTTTCAATAATTACCGGCTCTCTCTGTTTAAAACATTCTTTCTCAAAGTGGGCGATAACGCCCCCTTGTGGGCGTTAGAGGCCTTCAGGGGGGCGGTAAAAGGCCCAAAGAAGTTTGGGGTGGGGAGGGCGATAGCTGATTAAAAAAAGCGAAAAATTATGAAATCCCGCAACTTTAATCCCTGGATTGTGGTCGATTGTTCAAAGATATCGAATAGCGTTTCCATCATCGTATTTGTCCGAACGTGGATTTAGTGCTGTAACAACACTAATAACTAAAAAAAGAAATCGGCTGCTGCTTGTTACCGAACGTGGCGACTTACGACTGTATTTAAGTAAATTTGAGCCTGATATAAAAAAAAACTCGTTAAACTACATCAGGTTCATCCATCACATTAAGCAAGCTCGATAAATTTAAATTCAAAAATTTGTTTAAACTTTAATAAAAATACATTGAAATTCGATTAAGTATGCGTTTTAATTGCTCTTATTAAAAATGCTTCTTTAAAATGTAAGTTTGAACTCTAAAATAGAATATGGCATGTTTAAGTATAATAATTGTAATAACTGTTTAAAAATAAACAACAATTGGTGAGTATAAAAATTTTGGGGGGCACTAAAAAAATTTTGATTGTCAAAGTGGGCGGTGTATGAAATATGTTTGAGAACCTATGGTTTAAAACGTTGTTCGACGCGGAATCCTGACTTGGACCGTTTTCTCCCTACTCCTCCTCTCGCCATCTACTCACCTTACATCCGTGACAACGACAAGATTTTTTCATCTCCCGTACATTCAAACCTTCCTGTCTTCTTAGCACCCTTAATTCCATCTAACCGTAACTTCCGTTACGCATTCATTCACGAGTGACTCGACCTTATCTACACGAAAAGTCCCTTATGCACACGTAAGTTGTTTAACATCGTTTCTCTCGTACACTTTTCGATTTGTGTTGAACCGGTGTGTTTATAAGCGTTTGCGATTAGAAAAATAACAAAAAAAAAGAAAAATAATAATAATAAATGACGAAATCGTATTGATAAATAAAATTACGGAATTCTCGTTTTTTGTTTTCTGTTTTCCAAAAAATCATTCTTTTTGTACGTTCTTTTATTACGCACGTTGGAAATTTAATATCGTAAATCACTGATGTCTATTTATATATATATATATATATATTACACAGTACACACTCGTTATAATATATTTGCAAGACGGATTAGACACGAAAAGTGTAACGAATCGTGAAATATTTTAAAAGTTCAGCGAGCAAACAAAGAAACGGACAAGGTTTTCTTCTCGCTTTCTCCTTTCATTTTTAAATACGGTCGTCTCGCTGCAGTGTGCTCGCTGTTTGAACATCACGCGGTTCGACGAATATTAATATTTAAGTGGATGCCACACCGTGCGTAAAACTCCATTGTGATGGGGACAAGATTTCTCGAATGGAAATTTTCTAAGTGGAACTTCAGAAAATTTTTACAACAACGCACGGATGTAAATGAAAACTTTTTGTCTACGCTGTAGCGTTTTAATAAAACGTTTTATCCGCTATAAATCCAATTTAATTCATCGCTTTTTAAACGTTCGATTATTTTTTTTTTTTTTTTTTTTGAAAATAGTTTTTTTAAACCTTTTTTCGTATTATATTATCAAACATATATAAATAAAAAATTCGAGAATCTCCGTGACGTGCAAAAGTGTTTCTCCTTTATATAATATATATATATATGTATAAATATCGTAATAACACAACCAACGACACAAAAAAAAAAAAAATTAATACTCAAACGGTAATATTAAATTTCAATGACTGTTAAAGTATAAATTGTTAGATTTTTTCTTAAACGCCTATATAACTGCCGTAGAAATTAGTAGAAATTTGTAAATGTTGTCAGATTTTGAGAACAAAGTAAAATTGGTACTTTATTTTGACACGTTTTTCAATTTTCTCGCGAAAATATTTTTCCTATAATGTTGCGATAAGATTAATGGAAATTGAATTAACAGAGTCATCAACGAACGTCCGTTTTACACGTCTGAACGTATAATTATTTTCACAATATTAAAAAAAAAAACTAATAATCGTTCGTTATAATTTTTTTTTTTTCTAAGTTTGTCAAGTTTTAATTGCCAAACATTACGAAATATAGAATTTATTTGTTATTACGGGGAATTGCTTTTTTTCTTTCTGTAAACAATGATTTATCGTTGCCCTCAAATCAAGTGATCCATTCGAGCTAACATCCAGAGTACTAGCAGTTTAATTTTTTCTTTTATTATTATTATTATTATTATTATTATTATTATTATTAATCATTCTAAGTCAAGCCGACTACTACGATTGTTAGGTTTTTACTGGATTTCGTAGGAGACAAAACAAAAAAAAATTGTATTTTTCTAAAAAAAAAAAAAACGTTTTTTTTTTCCAGCGATGGCTGGTGTACCTGTTATTTGATCGATTTCATCGTTTATTTGTCAACTGAAATCTATGGCTTTAAGTCGTGTCTATTTTTTCGACCGAATATCACGTTACACACGCCGTAGCTTCTTCAATCCTCCGATCGGTCTTAATTTTATCGCGTATAATATTTATAACGAGTGTGTATCGAATTCAAAATCCATACTCCGCGTAATAATTTCACACCGTGCAGTTCGTTCAGTTTTATTATTATTTTTTATTAACCTTTCAGCAGATTGCCTACACAACAATATTCGCGCGTATTAGTAGTATCCATAACTCAATTCCCGCCGTTCCCGCTTCTCTGTGTCTCTATATATAATATATGATATATAGAGTCGCGTTTTCAATATAATAATAGTAAGTGTATCGTAAAACTATAGTCCTTTCCTCCAATCCCGTACAAATAACACCATCGTACATGTATGTATATATATATAAAAATAAGCGTCGTAAAAATTAGACTGAAAACGACGTAAATTTCTGGTACGAATCGTCGTCGTCATTACTGTGCAACGAACGGCGTAATAAAACGTATAAAAAAAAAAAACCTAAAATCACTTTCGTTCCATAAAAAAAAAACACAACAGAATATACGACGAAAATAAATGACGATGTACGCAATAAGAGGAACGGGTGTTTCAATAACGATATTTGAATAATTTCCCGAGAAAAAAAAACTTTTCCTTCCGAATGTTTATAAGTATGTATTCATTAAGTCGAAAGAATTGTGAGTATATTTAAATAATAAAGAAACCGCGGAGGATTTTAATTTTAAAACAAATCGACCGTTTTAAGTACGAAAACAAACTTCGACGACACTATATTTGTATGAGCTGAAACACGAAATAAGAAAAAAGAACACTTATATACTGCGTCCCCAGTGCGTTGCAAATACGTCAATAACGATTCCGGAATTATCATAATTAATAGTGTTAAAAGTAATTATTTGTTCGTCATTAACACCGCAGCAATGAAATATTCTTCGACGACGATGAACAAGAAAATAAGTCGATCGATCATTTCGGGACACGAATGACAAATTAAATTCAACATTGCATTTCTTATTGTACCGCGGTTATTTCGGTTTTCTTACGCGCGCATGGACATATAGATTTTATTAATTATATTTTATATTTATATTTTTATTAATTATATTTTATCACTTCGGCCGATATCACCAACCTGTTGTAAAATATAACTGTTCGGCGAGCTTATTTAATTCTCCTCGCACTCTACGATTTAAGATATTTTCTTGCGATTCGCGCGCCAATTAATTACACTATAAACTACAAAGTGTAGTGGTAATTGGTACCACGTATTCGATCAAAAAAAAAAAATTAACAGACAATTTTCGAATTTCATTGATTTTATTCGTGAAATTATAGATGAACAGGACGAAAAAAAATTGTTGAACAGTTAAAAATAATTTTAAATATTTGTGGGTATTTTTAAATAGAGACACAAATTTTATAAATCGTATCTCAACACACACACTTAAAACAATCGTTTTCGTCTTTATTGGAATGTCGTTTTTAGCGTCCCCTAACTCAACACTGCACATAAGCCAACAAACACTGTTCTACGATATCTCACCTACATCGATCACGTCCCACCAGTTTCAATCCGGACAGTTCTCATTTTAAAAATAAACATCAATAACTGACATAGAAAAACGTTTTATCGAATTATCGTCTACCTACACACGTGTATATCTTTTTCATTCTTTTTTTTTTTTTTTTTTTTGAAAAAAAAAACCATCTTTCTTTTTATTCGATGTGTTTTCTTTTTGTAGCGTTATAACAATAATAATAATACCAGTGTATGGTCTTACAGACGTTGTCGGTTTGTTTAACGTGTCTCCACGAGACGCTCTTCACAAAAACGAACTCGACACGTACTTATTTTGGTGTATATTGGCATTTATACACAAAATGAGTAACCGTTTTCAAAAACGTCAAAGGCGCGATTGTATTGCAGTGAGCGTTCGAAACTTATCCCCCAAAAACTTGTTAAGTGTTTCATTTCGTAAAATCATAATATCTTCATTAACCTCCTCGAATTTTTACAAATTATTATGAATTTTTTCACGTATTTTCTATTTTTATTTCTAAAGCTTTCCGATCTATATATTATTACGTATACATATTTTCAACAATATATATATATACATATATACATACACGTATATTAAATAGTAATTAATAATGATTGATATACGGATAGTTAAACTCATCACACGTATTTGCACTGGATATTATATATATATATATAATAATCAACGTCAACAGATATTACGTAAATATAATCAAGTACATTATAAAATTAATATTATATTTTAGAGACAAAAAAAATTAATGACGTATTATAAAATTCAGTCCTATACGTTTGAATTCTAATATATTAACGACGTTATATTAATTTACAAATGTGCGTATACGAGATTAATGTATTTCATTTTTTTTTTTTTCGAATTCTGTATTAAATCAAAATATAACATTACTATTTCAAAATGTTTACAGCATTTTAACATTAACGGCCGTTAATATTTTCGTCAATCGCTCCCTCTGAACAATATAAGCCACTTGCGACTCACGCGTTTTCGATGGTCTAATAATAAAAATAAATAAATATATATTTTCTCTTTTCGGAAGGCTAGTTGTCGTATACTTGTACGGAGACAACGTGTATACAGATGACTCGCGCGCAAGCCAAAGTTTAGCTAGCGGGTCTCGTGTCATCGTCTACATTATAATATAATGTATATGACAGAGACGTACTTTCGTACGTAGAATTTAGTTACTTACCAAGTCCATATTAATTTTGAACACCGCCATGGACACTCAATAATTTTGTTGCCCGATTTCGGATCGGTTTTTACTGGCACAACGAACGCGTTTCCTTTGCTCCACAAACGCTTTTTCGTGCATTCTCCAATGACCGGTACCGAATTATACCGAAAATTTATTCAAAACTTTCCCCCTCTCCCCTTGGTAGTTTTTCATTAAACGCAATTTTCAAATTAACCGAAAGTGTCAAACACTTCGACAAGCTTTTGGACAACAAATAGTAGTCATATAAGAACGATTTAATTTCGGTGCTATTGAAAATTTCACTCCACACACTCGTATATAGAGCAACGTTTCCCAACCGGTGTGCCACGTGCCATCCATCTCCGGTGTGCCGAGAAACTTCATGATTAATAATAATAACAATAATAATAATAAACATTTTATTTATATTTCTTATCGGCAATCACTTGACTCGTATTATTTTAATAAATAGTGTAATAAAAAATTATTATAACTGAAGAACAACTAATACAAAATGTATTTTAACGGTTATTGATCGGATTCCGGTGATATAATACCTATTATAAATTGTGATTCACGCGTTACGGAAAAGAAAATTTTAATATTTTAAAATTACAACATTATTGAGATTACTGAGAAAAAAAAATATATATAGGTATTGTAAAAGCAGCGTTATTGTAAAATCCAAAGCACTTTACTTTATCGAAATAAAGAGCGGCGGAAATATTTATATATATATATATTATAATATCGTATTGCAGTGTTTGAAAAATAAAATTTATGATAATTAATTAAAATTCATATATTCCGCAGGACAAAATCGTCGGTGTATGGTATTATTGTAATAAATCGTCTATAATCGAGAAAAAACAGTATCAAGCGTTTCTATCAAATTGTACGTTGGAAAACAAAAAAATAAATTTAATTAAACGAACACAATGGTCGTGCACGTATTTTTACATATGGCGGTAAAATTATTATAATTAGTTGTGAGTTCGCTGCGGGTTTCCTATACGGATTCAATAAAAACCGCGTATATTTTAATAAATTAAACACTTTTATAAAGGGAAATTCGATTGTTATAATATACTTATTGTAATAACAGCGGCGAAAGAAAAAATAAAATAAAACTACAAATAATTAATCGATAAATAAAGTGGGCGTTTTGAATTAAAATAGAAATGAGAAAAAAAAATTTCCATAAAAAGAAAACAAAATTGAAAATATGTGAAACACTAAAAATAACATATATATATATATATAATGAAAAATTCAATTTCGCGTTCATTATATCATGGGGTCGTAGTAGTTTTGTTTCTTTTTTTTCCATACAATTTATTTATTTTTTTTTAAAAAAACTACGCAAATATATAAATAATTTAATATTAAATAAACGTATAGGGGAATACACGTAGAGAGAGAGAGAGAGAGAGAAAGAGAGAGAGAGAAAGAGAGAGAGAGAGAGAGAGAACGAGAGATGGCAAAGTTTTTAAAAATAAAATTATATTTTGCGCGGGGGGAAAAAATAGCTCGCGTAGGTAACATTTTCCGTAATAACATCATCTAGAGTTGTTATATATTTTATTTCGAACGAAATTACACCCGAGTTTACTCGTATATATTGTATTTTAATAAATTACAAATTATTATTGCACTACTACTTCAATTTATTTTATACTATTTTTCTCGTATTTTTTATTTATATTCCGCGAATATAACAAATTAAAACCGTCGTACACTGCGCGGAGTGACAAATTTAAGAGTTTATATAATATCGGTCGGCGCATCAATTCGTTGTGTCGAATGAATAAACATTTTTTTTATTTTACCGCCGTCAATTGTTTGTTTAACAAATTTATTAATATACATATTTTTTTTCACCGCGCAATAAATTTTACTAAAAAATTTAATCCAGACGAGTATGTACAAGAACAAAAAAATAAAATTTTTTTTTTCCAAATAATCATTTTCCTACAATCAATAAGTATTATTATTTGATGTTTTCAATGTTTACAAAATCAATTATTTGATTATAGATAATATAATAATGCGTTTTAACAAAAGAAGTTTTTAGATTCAATTAAGTATCTCTCAATTCGGTCCCGGGTGAAAAGTCTCAGAATTTAAATTTTAATAAAATTATACGCATATTATAATTATATATATATATATATTTATATATATGTAAGCAATACTAAACTTATAAGTACGTCTATAGACTTTTAGCGCGCTTCATATAGAAGTGCAGATGATTTTAGAAACGAATAATTTTCCAGTGTTTATTATATAATATATAATTTTGTTCATCGTACACTTCGATTTTTTTAATACAAAAATTATTGTAATATGTCATCGAAATCCGTAGCGCGTGTCAGTTACAGACAATTTCATTATTATTTATTTTCTTTTTACTATATATACCAATATTATGTGTTTTTTAGATAAAAGAAAAATAAGCAATTGTAAATATCCAAGCATCATATAATCGCATTACATTTTTGAATATGTTTTTTTTTCAACATTATCTACAACAGCTATAAAAACGCTCGTTTTGAAATGAAAACAAATCTTTTTAAAACCGCTTGTTTTATATACTTAACAATGTCGTTGCAATGTGTATTGAATTTTAGTATTAAACAAAAAAACAATAAATTACGCGCAAAACTCATCGATGATCTATTTTTTTTTCTTTCTAATAATATTCGTCTGTGTTAGACAATAATACGTTTTATTCTTACCACGTATCCATTTTAATAAACGTGCTATACTTGTAACTGAAAAAATTAACGATATAACACGTAATATTATGGTTATGGTTAATAGAAGTTTTTATCAATAAACGTTTCGTTAAATAAAGTAAGTATTAATAATACTTAAATAATCAATAATAATAATACTTTAATAATCAACTGTATTCCATATACGTATATTCAATCAATATGCACTATAATAACAATAATATTAATACTTTCGAGGAAACATTTTTACGTTATAATATGTTTAATATATAATCCTGAATTCGCACATGACATATATCATATTATAATACATAAATATATTTCTTATTTTTTTAGTAACATTAAAATTATCATAATATTTGCGTATGTTTATTCTCTGTGTTTATATTACGTTGTACGTATATAGGCGCACACTTGTATAAACACAAAATACGATCATACCAATATAATTTCCAAAATCGTTTCGTTTTGAAATGTGACGACATCGATATATTTTTATTGTTATATGATATACCGCTTATATTTAAATTCGGAACGATTTTGAATCGCGCAAAAGATCAAATTTCGCGTTTCGGTTCTTCAAAATTCAAATTAAATAATACGCTTGTTCGCACCGTGCAATCTTATAAATTCAATGCTTGAATTAGGAGAGCGAAATACTCCTTTTTTCATAAAAATATAACCGTGTTCTTCTTTTTCTTCTTTTGGATATTCTATACGGAACGCTGTCCATTGATTCATTTTGGGTTTTTATGTTTATGGTCTTATCGTAAAAAAAAAAAAATTGTTATATAATAAATTGATATAACCCGTGAAAATTATAAACAGCTTGAAAACCAAATTTTCTGCGAATTCTTTTCTGATAAATAAGTCGTATTAAATCTCGTTCTGGTCATATTTTATTTTAGCTAGATCAATGTACACGTATGTCTAGTATGATAGGTGGAGAAAAGATGAGATAAACCGACATAAACCGCCGGGACGTGGAGCAGAAAAAGTATCCGAGGGAAATCAATGTTGTCATTTGTTGGTTGATCAATATCTTGTCAAAACTGAATTCATAGTATCCTTATTCATACACAATCACAGGATATAAGTCTTATATCGATATTATATTATCTTATCAATCATATGAAAAAAGTAACTAGTCAGTATGCCTGATGTGTGTTGATTAACACATAATAATTTATAATTTTCATTTTGAAATTGTTTTTTCATCTATCTATCATTTATTAAAAAGGTTTTTAGTTTTGTTTTGCTTATAAGTTCTATACGATGTGTATAAACATAAGTTTATATCTGTTTACAAATACACACAATCCGACAGCTGCAGGTAAGTATACTCATCAGTGGTGTTCGGGACATAGCGAGGACGTCGTTGATTAAACAAAATTCGGATAAAAAAAAAACCTGTCAATGGAAAGTGTCGTTATTGCGATGAATTGTATTCAACAACATCGGTCGATTGGCGGATTCGGTGTATTTTAATACTGCAGGGCCCAATGTGTTTGCGCTGGAGTCGAGGAAACCATTATTATTATTATAATTTTTATACATAATAACAAAAATGCGTTTTTATACAAGAGCTTAAATTTTATATGCATATTTATAACAAATTAATAAATTACAATAAATTGTACAATTGTTTCTAGGACCTTATTGTGATATATACAGCGTACTCGTTTCGACTCAAACAGAGTAGGAGAAACGCTACGTTTTCCGACTTTCTAAAACTTGATTATAAATTAAAAAAAAAAAAAACTAATTATGTAGTGATCAACGTATCCTCAATATGTAGTCAAAGTTTTAAAAAAAAAAAATTTGTATTTATAAACGAGTTAAATGTTAACGTCCGCACTTTTCCCTCACGTAATGTGTATATCTTTTTTTTTTGGTTGTGTTATGTAAAATTATTGTCACAGTTTTTGTGCTATAAGGCGGAGAGAATGTGACACTAAAGTCTTCCGCGAATTTACAAGACATTTCATCCTTTTAGAACGTAAATTTTCGATACGTATAGATAACCTTTATCTTATTGTTAATAATTTTTTTTTTTTTTGTTTCGATTCAAACGCACTGATATTCGATATACTATTTCGATTGGCCCGCGTCCCTTTAAATTACCCGAAGGAAACGCAGATGGCCGATATACGTATATGTATACATAGAAACGTTACAGCGACGATCTGAATGATTCACAACGTCGCGGTCAGTTCTTTTATAATATATAATCAAACGTCTGTAACGAGCTATATATAGCGAAACGACCGAAAGTTATGATTTCCAAAACGGCTTATGGTGATTTGTCGTCGTAGCATTACCACTATTTCATTTCTACAATGTAATTTGTTACGTGCGAAAAACACGGTAGGTTATTCGATTTAAAACGTGCGTGATCCCTGTGAACTTGAAACACATTTCGAAATCGATTTGAAATGTTGGTGAAAACCAAATGATAATCGTAAAACAAAATAAAAAAAAAAAACAAAAAAAGAAAGAATGGAAATCGGTATTCGACAATATTTATACGCACGACGGAATTTATAATCGAACAATTTATAGAAGTAAATAGAAATTTGCGAGCCGAATTGAAATCGAAATCTTATTTACGTACTGATGCCCAGCATTTGAAATCAGAGGGAGGAAAAAGTCTAAAATATTAATAAAACAAAAATAACGTTAAATTATTATTATAATAGTCCAAAAATTCGTTTCCGCTCTATATAATATGATATATATATATATATATTAATAGACGTAATTATGTTAATGATGTCAATTAATTAGAACGAAAATCATAAAACTAAAATCGATATTCAAAATCATGTTTTAATTTCATGTCCAACGTCACAGTAACATAATTAATACAATGTGTTATTAAATATATTTCGATTGTATGTTGACTCGTATGCGTGTTTTCGCGGTATACGTACAACTCTATGGCGTTCAACTGATATTTCGAATTTAAAAATAATTTTTGTTTCTCGTTCAAATAATATACTGTGTAAATCATTTTACGCACGTATTATTTGTACACGCCGAATTGAACAAATGTAAGTACGTTATTAGATTAGAAAATTAAATTATTGGTTCAACGTAACGCCGTATAATTAATATATATATAATCGAATTTTACCACGCGCACTTAAAAAATTACTATTTCTTTTCAACAATTACATTCGATTTTTACAGGTTAATAATTGAAAATAAACGTGTACATTTCGTAAATTTTGTTTTATTTAATTTTTTGTTATTGGTCGTATTACTGCAGCGACGTGCCAAAATAATTTAAAACATCGAAAAGGCCATAACAATTATAATTAGTGATAGAAAACTCCCGAAATACACGTTAAAATTGTTTGTGTTTTTTTCAACAACTTTCCTGGAAGTCAGATTAAACCTTTTTTTGTTTTTTAAATAAACTCTATTTGGCTAGGACAAATGACATTAATTCGTACGGGGTTTTATAAAAAAAAAACCTTTTGTTTTACGAACTATATTATTAGAGTACGTTGAAAACTGCATAGGTATGGTCAAACGCCGATCGCACGAAAAATCAAATTACCTATATATACGGATATTATATTATTGTATATTGCGCGTAATAATATTTAACAATTTACACATCATATTATAATACAGTTTAAACTTTAATGTATGGAAAAACAGCAACAATTGCCAAATAAATCATCGGTATTATATTATACTATGAGTTTAGACACTTGGACGCGTCGAAAATGTTGAAATAATGACAATTATTATATTACATTATTTTTTTTTGTCTAATTATTATTATTATTATTATTATTATTATTATTGATATCATCAAACAAGTATACAGAGAAAAATGCATGGGGCCCGGCGGACACCCCGGATTTTTTTCTTTAAATAATCGTTGACTGTCGACAATTGAACACATAAATAATAAATATAAAAAGAAAAGTTTGACTATTAAATTATAAACCGCGTGATAAATTATCGGAAACCGTCGAAAAATACCATAAATTATATTTATAATAATAACTCGATGACTAAAATCAGTGGGGATAATTCGATTATTCGAACACACGTATACAAAAACATATAAACCACTACCGTATGATGTGTAGACTGTTTATAAGTACACAAATGATCAAAATTAATGCGGATATTTTTGTTCGATATAAACTGCGTTGTTCGAATCGCGAATGCGAAAACACTCAACAGTATAAATTATAAATATTTACATATATAAAATTCATTACCGATATTGTACTTTACGAAGTTCAAAACTATACTTTCTTGTCGATAAGTAACTTTTTTTTTTGTACGCGACAAACTATATATAAATATATACAATTCTCGTGTGTCAAAAGTATTTTGATAAGCTCGAGAAGCGAAAAAAATTATTATTTTTTTTTTTGTAGAAAACTTTTTTTTTTCTTTTTCTTCTACACGTGATATTCGCATTTTAATAATATCGCGGAAGTTGATGGTACTTTGAAAACGAAATAATAATAATAATAATAACAAAACAAACCTTCTCACGCGTAATTGGTTAGAAAACTGGCGTGTAATATCGCCGCGGTATTTATACGAACGAACAACTTGTAAACCTAACGGCGCTCGTAAATAATATCACATAATATCGTTTTACCATTTCGTGCCTCGCTGATAGCGGCGTTTCACTAAAACCTAGACGTTTGAGCACAAGACGAAAACTGTTTGTGGATTCGATAAAGAGATACCGGGGACTGGCTGCTTGCCGCGGTCCATTAGTGTTGCTGCAGTATAATAAACGTATGTCCGAACGTCACAAGATAAACGTTCAAGATCACATTGCTCCCCGCATACTAACGGTCTGTAAGATAACGAATATACAGTCATTTATTATAATTTGTTCGTTATGGACAAAAAAAAAATATATATATATATATGGTTTTTTTTTTCAACGATTATCCGCTTTTTGATTCTTCGATAATTAATTTTTGTTTGTTTATATATATACTATTCGAATAAACCGTACGCAAGTGCAAGAGACGTTATTACGTTACGTTACCAGTGTTGAAATGACAATCGAAACGCGTGTAATAAAATTCAAAATCTGGAAGCGACCGCCGTTTTAAAAACATCAAATGTACGTGGAAAAATTAGGAAAAAAAACCGTCTCTTCCCTTTTCTCAATAAAAAATACTTCTTCTTTGAATACGGCTCAACAGGTGCGTGCCCAACACGATTTCGGAACCCTACTCCCTCCCCGTTATAATTTCAAGATTTAAAAATGTTTTCGTACGATTCATCATCAACTAAATCAAATAAAACTTCAATAAAAATTAAATAATATAATAATAATAATAATTAATCTGGACGGAAGCAGCGTCGCGTCGTTTTAAGCTTTGAAAAGGACGAGGCGAAGTTGTGAACGGTCGGTAAAAATAAGAAGAAAAAAAAAACGAAAACAAAAAACGCTTTGACACTGGGCCACTGTCAGCACAAAGAGGATAACCCATGTACCTCTCGAATAACACCATTAGATGGAATTAAATAATTTCTAAATTTTTTCTTTTTCGGATTTTCAATATGTAATTTACCGATTTTTTTTTTTTTGCGTTTACAATACGCGTAAAACATAAAAAGATATTTTTTAAACGTCGGATTCAAATGATTTTTCTTTGGTGTAAAAAAAAACATAGCGAACATATATTATGATGTGTGATCGCGACGTTTAGATCTACTGAACGTTAAAATTTCAAAAAAAAAAAAAAAACAAAATCGTTCTTATAGAGGATAAATTAATAATTTTTCTTGAAAAAGAAAACAAATCAGGCGACACCGACTACAAATTATAAAGAAAAAACACTAGATTTTAAAAAATTCGAACAGCGTGAATGATTTCGAAAAAAAAAATAAATAAATAATAATATGTGGCATCCTCCTCACGCCGCCCTTTCCGCGAACGTCCCTGTACATTACATAGGCATATATTAAGTGACGGTTTTTGGGCTTCCGTCGGCGTGGAACGAAGGGACGGCGCAGAGTGTATTGCAACGGTCCGCGATAAATTATTGTTTTAACGTTGTCCCGGAACAATTAACGTTTGTCACCTTTGTCTCGCCGCGAACCACTTCGAGAGCCGTTCTTTTACTTTCCATCCCTTTTTTATTTGCGCATATTTTCAATTTCACCTAGCGAGTTTCCCCGGGAAAAAAAAATTTTTTTTTTTTTGAAGGTTTCTCTCTCTTTTCTCCGGTCCGCGTCTCAGGCCCCCCATCAAACCGTCGTCGTCGTAGTCGGTGCGAAAACGTAATTAATTTTTATATAACACAGTGACGCGTTGCTATTTTTTTTTTTTTAAAGTTTATTTTGTTTATTCCCTGATTATCTCCCGGGAACGGAGCAGCGAGAAATAATTATTTTTATTATAATATTATATAGTACACGTCGCATAATCGTCGTAGCGCGTGACAGTTTTACCAGCGGACGAGGACGGCAGAACGCGCCTCACATTGTTCCCCGCAAACACACGGCTGGCGTCGTCCTTCGGAATTCCTCAAAAACGTGTTAATTTCGCGTTAGAGCAGCCAATTTATTTTCTCGGTTTTACATCAAATATTACCCGTCGGTGTTACCTGTCTATCGAGCGCCGTTTTTTTGTTTTCGTTAAAGCGGCGCGTGTTTTGTGAAATTCGATTTCTCCCTTATGGACGGGAGAGTTTTGTGAAAATACGAATGACGTACACGCACCACGTCCTACGAGCAGTTTTTATCAATTTAAAGAGTTGTTCGGGACAACAGTTGTTGAATACCATCGCCGTGCTATATAAAATCGTTTTCGAAGAGTTCAGGACAAACGTGAGATGGCGCCACACGAGTCTATAACGATTCGCGTTTCACCCCACACCATATTATTATAATATTATGACTCGTGAAAAACTTGTTATTTTTAGCTTACGATCGATTTAAAAACGTTTGTAATTAGTTCGTTTTTTATTATGACTGACGTATATATATATACGAGTATACGTCGATAACGCTAGAGCTGCAAAGAAAAACGTTATATAAAAAACAAAATTATTTCCAAACTGAATTTCTACACACGTTATAACCGTTGTAATCCATAGTAATTCTTTTGAGTACAAAATGAAATCGGTACAAAACAAAACAAAGTGAATGAAAAAGAAAATTATTTTGTTACTTTTAAAAATATTTTCACGTTAAAAACCCTGTCGATATGTCGCGCACGTCTCTAATCCGATATTTTCCTTAAAAAGTGTTAAAAGAAAAAAATCCTACGTTTTTTTTTTTCTTTTTTTTACGAATAATTCGAACTGGACTATGGGGGGGGGGTTTTACATAAACACGTAATAACGAAAAAATAAAATGGAATTGCGTTTTTATCTACAAGTGTCTCGTCATAAACAGAAAAAAAAAGTGCTACATTTAACTGATAACTTATTGTAATATGTGTAATATTCATCTATCGTCCTCGACGTGTTCCCTTCATTCTCATGTTTCGAATCGGTCCGTAATAATTTTAACGCGTTCTATTATACATTACAATCGTCCGGCGTGTTACAATAATTATTGTACGCCACCGCAAGTGTCCCTCGCCCTTATTTCAGACGCGTTATTTCCCCGATCAAAGAAAACGCAACTGTTTGTTTTGGCGGGGGCGAAAAACTTCGATACAGAAGCGAACGGAGGAGTTTAAACACATCTATATATATATTCAACGTTTCAATCCGGAGGCTAAAGAGTTTTCGTACCAAGTTTGAAGTATATAGTTTACTACAGTGAACGGTCTACTATGGAAGCCTACGAAGAACGAACATGGACGACGGGTATAGAGACATTATTATTATTATTATTATTATTATTATTATTATTATTATTATTATTATTCGTTTTTATGTACACATATTAACCGTGGTTACGCCCGTATATCGACACATCGATAATAATTTAGATATTCGTCAAAATTCTCGTTTCGTCGCAAACATTCGACATATACAAATTATATCGTCGTTATAATAAATTATCTGAGAACAAAAAAAAAAAAAAAAACATTATTTTTTCGTCTGTAAATATTATATCGTTCGTTTTGTATTCGTATAAAATAAATATTTGATTTTAACTTTTATCGCGAAAAAAAAATTATTCTTTTCATAAACAAAAAAAAAAAAAAAAACGAAAGTTAACATTTGCATATTTTTTATACGCACGCGTAATTTTTATTAATCAAATACGCCGTGTTATAATGTAATAATCGTACGTCGGGGGAAAAAAAAACGTTTATCGGTCATCGAATTAACTGTCCTACAGTTGTTGAATTTTACAAAAAAAAAAAATAAATAAAAGACGATTGTGAAAAGAAAAACCGATTTACTTATTGGTTTCGTAGATTACGCAATGCGCATAAATATACGAGTATAGTTAATTATAGTGAATGTAACGAAGACAATAAACTTGTCAGTTGGAAATTGGTCATATTTAAAATATCCGACCACTTGTTGTATCGTGTAAAGTCAAAAAAGAAATTTTTTTCAATTACAAAAGTATATTTCGTGATAATCGTAGAAGTTTTTAATTTGATAACCCGAAATCAAATTTTATTGCCGCGTAACACAATATCATAATAATATATAAAATAATATTATTCCGATTTTTTTTTTTAATATATCAACTCAATTTATTTAGTACGTCGAATATTTTTTACTACAAATGATATACTGTATTAATGTGTTATGAAAAAATAAATAACGTTTTTTTTTTTATTGATGAGTGTGATTTTTTTTTTTTTGCAATTTTTTCGCATATTTATAATACACGCGTTTTGAATATTTCGTATAAATCCGGGCCGTAATTATTATATTAAAGAGATGAAATACCATCTGGAACCATATGATATTTTTTGTCGCTTTGGAAAATCGAACGATTTAAAACTGTTTTTTCTTTATTCCTATATATAAATAATAATAATAATATAAAAATATAATCACTCGTCACGATATCCCCGTACACTGTATCATAGTAATATTATTATTATTATTACCATTATTATTATTAATATTATTATTATTATGACGGGTAAACACGATTTAGCTATATTACTACGCATTAATAAAACCCGATCGAATTTTGATTTGAACAGTTGTTTTAATGTCATCCTTGCACGCTTTACAATAATAACTTAAAATTGTCATTATTATTTCTATTCCGATATTGTCAAAAATGGATTTTCGAATATCGGTCTGAACGAATAATTCACATCGGAATAACCGCAACGCGTCCGATCAAGACTAACGCGAAATCGCCTCTATTGGTTTTGTGTTTGAAAATCATCAATCGAACAATATTATCGTCAACAATCGTATCGTCAACCGCGATATTTCCTTATTTACCGTCGCATTTTCATTATCGTTTACGAAATTATATCGGGCCAATAACGTTTCAATCCAACATAACGACTTCGCTTTAGACGTCACGTTATACGCGTTTATTCGTGTTTGATATTTATATAGTACAATATTCACATTAACTAATAATATAACATCATGTTGAGTAAAATAAATGAATTAACGCGAAAAAATGATGAGTTTTTAAGAAAATCGTTTCGGATTTCTCGGAAGAAGAAAAGCTACACACTGATCACATTGCGTTTTCTGGAAATCCTTTAGAAGGACCCTGGAAATCTTTTAGAAGAATATTCTTAACTCGGCTGATACCGTCGTCCGACTTGTCCTTCGAATTCGAACATTTACACACTCTTCTGATAACACCGTTGCGCGAAAATTCCTAGAGAATTAATTGAATTACAAAACCAAACGTCCGAGTTAACAGGTTCGTGTTCAGATCGTTTTTCCGTATAGTCTACACGACGTGTAGCAAGACTGTACGGTATACCGAGAGTTTCGATAAACTCTCGCTAAACGCTAAACGCAAAGCCATAGATATATCGGGTAGTAATGTCGAAAAATCGTTGGACGATCGTTTTATAAATGCGGTAGAAAATAAAAAAAAAGCGTCGAAAAAATTCTCTCGATCAGAATATTACGATATTATTTTATTTATGTATTTCAATTTGTTATCGTACGATATACGAGTTTTGACGTTCCGAAGGACCGTCGGCCACGCGGCACTGTAATAACGCGCGTGAATAACAAAATAATTATTGAACTGGCAACTGGAAAACGGTTTATGAGAGAGAAAAAAAACGCTTTTGTATAATTTTATTATTACAGAGTACGCCGAACGTTAAACATCGTCCGTGTAAATAGTCACTACAGTTAGTAAATGTAATAAGTTACACATAACTGCGTAACGTGATCTGTTCTGTACAATAATACAATGTGTACAATCTATAACTACTACGTGCGTTGAAGTTAACACACGTGGAATTCGAAAATGAAAACGAGCAAAATCGTGTCAGCCGACACACTCGCTGTATGTGTGTATATATATATATATATATATATATATATAGCGTGCGCGCGCGTATTCGTCGAACAAACAACGCGGAATTTAGTACACAGGTGCGTCTAATAAAGAAAAAAAAAATTAATTGGAAAACAAAAAAAAAAAAAAAATAACTGTTTGTAATAATATTAAACGTCGGGAATCGGCGCACACGTATATATATATATATATATAGATATATACATTTATTATTTTAATATTATATTATTGTATGCGCGGTGTGAAAAAAAAAAAAAAAAAAAACCAACGCGTTCTATTCAAATAAGAAAAGTTATTTCATAAACTTCGTATGTACGTGTATTTAACGTTGGCGCAGTTAGATCGACGTTGACAAAATGTGTGTGTGCGATATATCGTGCGATTTGCCGCGGCGCGCGCGGTGACACGCGTATACGTATACGGAATCGAGGTGGAAAGCCGGGAAAAGAAATCGTTCATCGTACAAAAATATAACCGAACAATTTTAAATAATTCAGTTTTATTACGTCATTTGTCGGGGAATAAAAACGTTTTTTAACACGCGTGTAACGATTATAATGATTCCCCGAAAAACACTCTGCGGACAAAACGGTTTTGAACATACGCGTTGCCATATTTAAGGCTGCGAATTTAATTCGTTCTGAATACGAGCGTACGTTAAAATACGCCTTTAATTGTCTTATAAAAATATTCAATCGATTTTTTTTTTTTTGAAAAAAATAATCAGATTCAGCGATTAATACGACTGGAATATCGATAATAACGGATGAAATATTTCGAACGCTTACAATATAATAGCTTTGGATAAAATAATAAGTACTTACCCCGTTTTATTAATAATAATAATAATAATAATGGAAATACACTGAAAACTTCAAATGTTTGAAACCCGAATTCTTTTTTCATTAGAGTATTACACAAAATATTTGCAATCGATTTCATCAAAACTTTCAATGACACCGAAAGTTTCGGTTATATAATACGTTATGGCAGATTTCCGCGTACTCTAACGTGCATAATAATAGGTTTGGGGGAGATGTATATACTATATGTGTTGTATATTTTGTGCACCAGAAATTCGTAATTTCATAACACAGGATAAGGTGACTATTTAAATACTTTTTCGACACTTGCGACCGGCTTATCGACTTTTGGAAGCTGAATACGGGGATTTATTCGACGACAGTTATTATTATTATTATTATTATTATTAATATTTCTCTTACAACGAATAAATAATAATAAGAAAAAAAGCGAAATCACACACATATACGGCTTAACGATTTGAATATAGTTTTCTGTTCGATACGTAAAACAGATGTTTATCCAACTGATTTCCTTTTAGAAAGTAAAATAAAAATTTAGTATTACGTAAAAAATGTATAATTATTTTGTGTAAATTATTATGAAAAATATATTTCCTTTTATAATAAAATGGTCCCGGCGTCAGACTAAATACCAGTGTGTACCAACATAGCGCGTCAGTCGACAGCGATAAAACGGGAAACGAAAGTAGTCACCAGATAGCGTTACGACACAACATAAAAGCGGGTAGCGAGCAGCAAGACGCATATAAATAGCAATCCGAAACCGGCGGATGGTTCAGTCTAACTGCGACGGGCAAACGCGAAAAACGTTGTTCGAGTTTAACCCGTGTGTGTGTGGGGAGCATTTTATCACCATCACACTTTTTTTGTGTGTGTGTGTATTCTTAACCTAGTGTTTTCGGCAGAATTTTCAATAAAATATTATTATTTTACCGTGGTTTTTTACTATTGAACATACTACTTATGGAGTATTTTTTGTACGAATAGAAACTACTTTTTTTCTTGTTTTTATTATAACCTTGGCGCCCCCAGATGATTTAGTCAATAGAGCGGATAGTACAATTAATACATTACAAAAAAAAAAAAAAAAAATGAAGGGAGAGTGCTGCGAAATGTAAGAGATACTATCTGAAAACGCGAAGTGATGGCGAAGTTGATGAATCGGATAAGTTGATGAATCGATTGTACGTAATAAATCTTTTAGATTATATATATATATATATATATGATGTATATAACATATATATGATGAATGATGATATAATAACGACTTATTTTCCGCATTTTATGATTCGATACTCTTTAGTCTGTACACTCGGACAGCCCGAAAGCAGTGTGAGACGCAAATGTATCATGTAACAGTAAAATAATAATCACTGTAAAAAAATAAAAGAGTAGAGACTGTTTTCAGTATTCTTAAGTTAAAAAAATATTTGCAAAGATATACAATATTATTTTATTAAGATGACTGTTTATAACTGTTTGAAAATTATCGATTATTATTTATGTACACTATAGTAATAACATAGTTTATTATATCGTGACTTAAAATATTATTATTGTTATTATTATTATTATTATTTGGTTATAAAAATCAATTAAAAATTAATAACGTCGACGAAAATCAACTATATTCCACTATACACTAAATAAGTGCAAATTTAATCTTAGATAAAAATGGAATAATGGTTTATTTTTTTTTTTTTCGTATTAATATTAACTAACTAATTAGTTATACTTAAAAAATAATTTAGTAATTTTCTTATACGTTAAAGTTGTAATAAAAGTAAATTTTAAAAATAATTTAAAGTCGAGAGAAATTTAGACAAACCTGTAGTCTTAATGACACATATAATGTTTAAAAATAATTTTTAAATTTTCAATATTATAATAATATAAAATATTACTAAATAAATATCTGAAATTTTATTTTAAGAGTGCACTTGTGTACCACGTCGATTGTATAAACTAATTTTTCTCTTCTTACAAGTTGCAAAATTTAAATATATATATATATATTTAAAAATACGTGAAAATACGTTAAACTTTCGACGAAATACTATTAGGACGAAACATAATATTGTGTGCCTTACACCTGTAACATGTATAAATTAACATAAATTGAACGTTTCTCAAATGTACATTTTATAAAACACCTGCTCGTTGTACACTAACTATAAAAACATTTTCTAGCAGTAAACGTACTCATCATTTTCGTTAACTTCGTTCATAAATTGCATAACACCGTTTTAGGAATGAAAAAGCGGATGGTTTATAGAGTTTCGTCTCATTTCTATTTTTGTTTCGCTACAAGAATTCTGTAATTTCACTCCACGGTTTTGTATAGTTTTATTGCTGTACGTAAATAATAATAATAATAATACTGAAGAATTCTTTAGAATTATTTAATACGCAGTGAAATACATAGACAAATTAAAAAAAATTACAAAAAAAAAATCTGAATAAGTAGTAATCAACTGTAAGAATACATTTTAAATTTAACGATTTATTTATGGATTGACTGACTTAATGCGGTAGGACTAGCACAAAAAATCTTGAATGGGCAACAACGAAATATAACTTTTTTTTTTATTTGAAAAACAATTCGGTATTAGTATTTTTATTTAAGCCAACCGGCCGAACTCTAATTTATATATGTATATATATATATATATAATGTAGAACGTAGTGGGCTTCAAACATTATTGAATTTTTTTAGTTATTATTATTTGTTTTTTGCAACCTACATGTTTTAAAGAAACGTTATTTTTATACCGTACTTTGCGTTTTAAAAATTTGCAAATGAAATAAATTTGTAATTAATTAATATTTTCCATTTTATTTGCTTCGTAAAATTATACGAAATACATTCTTTTTTTTTTTTTTTTTAATTATTTACTCAAAATTGAGTCGCGGCGACACACCGGTGTCGTAGAAAGTATAAGGAAAATAATATTTCAATGTTAATCATTTCAAATAATCATTGTAATAAATATTATGTATAAATAATATGATAAAATATTATTTATTACACGTCGATTCGAAAACGTTTAAAGTAATGACGTGGCATTTGCGATATACGTCGTTCTTTTTCAAAAACTTTCTCGTAGATATCAGATTAGTGTACAATGGCAAAATACAATATTTTCCATCGTCAAACTTTAATGTTTTCTCTTAACGCGTGGAATATTTCCTGTACAAAAATATTTTTCCCGCGTCTAACCATTGTCCAATGATTTCATAACACCGCGTATTACTCATGTGCAGTTTACTAGAGTAATTACGTGGTTGCGTGTTGTGTGTTTGTTTATATGTCCAAGACTTTTCAAAAAGATTAAAAAACACATTACAAGCTTGTTTGGATTTCATGATTTTGGAAAAAAAATTATACGTGCGTACAGAATGTTAAAATAAAAAATGAGTTTTTTCAATGCATTATTGATGTAATATCTTATGAACGTATCAATCTTCGGAATTACAATTCGTTCTCGCTCAATTTTACATCAAATACATTGCGAAACTTCCTTAAACGTGTATAGATTAAGATCGGAGAGTCACTGCGAGCAAAGGCACGCCAATCGCGCGTAAAACGTTCCTCATGAGCGTAAATGCCAATTACGTTAATTTAAAAAGAAAACATTAATTAAAAATTATAATATTTCGTTTTTATTATTTACATTGGAAAATTATTTACCGAGTATTGTTTAAAATTCCATCTACTATTAATAAGTAATAAAAACGTGAAAACAATAGTTACCGTTTATTTACAGATAATGGAAAACCTGACAAAATTTAAAACGGTACTGAATGAGATCTCATCAAGAGACTCGATAACAATTATTATCAATTGAATAATTGAAATTAAAACTTTCAAACATGATCTCTTAAAAATGGCTGAACCGTTTGACTTGGACGCGCATTAGAATCAGAAATACGGATTTTCAATCAAACTAAAATGGCACACAAAAGAAATCATGTTAAACGGATTAAAAGGTTGTCACATTCAGTTAGCACAGATTGGTTTTCAAATTGAGTTTATTAAAAAAAAAAGGAATTTTTTTTTTTGGAGTGTAGAGAACAATAACGTTAATCCAGCGATTGAGACTTTCAAACATCTTAAGTCACACCCAATATTGACGTACGGATACGTATTATAAAACAAATAAATTATTAATGTTAAATCATTATGAGTATAATATATAATTATGTTCTTGTTTTCTTAATATTTTATGAAGAAATAAAATAGTTTTATTTTAATTTCAATAAATATAATTAATTATTTTATAATAATTATTAATATTTCTATTGTTATAAATAATATTTTATATTTTAATTTTTTATCGATAAATTAAATAATTTAAGATTTTTTTTTTTTTGTATTATTACAAAAATACTAATTTCATTAATTCAAACATATTTATTTATAATTTTCAAAGTAAAATTGTGTGCCTAAAAACAAATCCAGATAACGGGAGGTAGTATAAAATTATAATTTATAAATGAACAGCGTTTTATTTTCGTTAATTTTTGGTCACGGCTGTGATGCCTTAGGGGAACATGGGGCAAAGTGGGGTACCGGGGCAAAGTGGGGACATCGTAATATCTATTTATTTAATGTATAGAACTGATAATATTATTCGATTTATAGCTTCCTTGGTCGTCTGAGATTATGTGATTACAGTTTTGAATCAAAATATCGATTATTTTGCGATTAATCGATGAAAAACCGCAGATGTACCTGTTATCATTTACTCGATAATAACATTTGATATTTTGTTTTCAGTATATTAAAATATTTTGTCCATCGTTTTCAATAATTTTTTTTTTTTATTAAAAAGTGTATAGTTTTAATTGTATAATTAAACTTCTTTATTGAAATTGAAATATTTTAATAAAATTAAATTAAAGGCTCTAGGTAAGTTAATCAATTGGGGCAAAGTGGTTTATACCTGTCTGGGGCAATGTGGGGACGTCCCCGCTTTGCCCCATATAAAATAATCTATTTTCTTAAATTTAAATGATGCGTTTTCAGAATGGTTAGGAATTATAAAAGAAAAACCAACCAACATTCATGGTCTGAAGACTCTATGAAATCTGCAATATTAGCATGTAACAATAAGGAGATGGGATTTAGAAAAGCTGCGTTGTCTTTTGGTGTTCCTCAAACTACTTTGGAAAGGAGATTAAAACAATTTGCAGAAACTAATAATTTAGAGAAAGCTGGCATGAAAGGTAACTTATTTTTATTTTTGGTAACATATTACATTTAATTTTAGTAAAATTTAAAATTCTGGTTACAAATTTTTAAGACAAACTGCAGCCTTTAGATGTAGCTTTTATGAAACCACTTAGCTTATATTACAGTGATGAAGTAAAGAAATGGCTCAGAGAGCATTCTAAAGATCATAGAGTTGTCACACAGTTTCAAATTGCATCGCTTTTTGGCAAGGCATACTTAAAAGCTTCGACTATGACAACAGCCATTAGTGGCTTTAGAGCAACAGGCATTTGGCCAGTAGATACTAACATATTTACAGAGCATGATTTCCTTGCTAGTGTTGCTACTGACATTAATTTAAATGTTTCAATATCTACAGATCAACAAAATATTTTAAATAATGACTCAACTCTAATAACACAACATAGTTCACCTGGATGTTCTTATTGGCCAGCAATAACTGAAAAACAACATAAAAAAGCATTTCTTGCTTTATCTCCTGAAGAAATTCAACCCATTCCTAAAAGTAATAAAATAAATAATAAAACCATTTCACGCACGTCTAGAAGAAGAGGAAAAGCAGCAATTCTCACAGAAACCCCATACAAAAATGAGCTTTTAGCTACAAATAAAAATGCAACACCCAGACAAGTAAAACGCTCTTTATCATTTGGTAAAAATAAAAACACTAAAACAATAAAGAAAAATCAAACAATCAAGAAAAAAACTAAAACCAACGAAGAGAATGAAGAATGCCTATATTGCAATGAGTTATATTCCACATCAGTTGATGAGTGGATTCAGTGTTCAACATGTACAAAATGGGCTCATTGTCTTTGTGCTGGGATTGAGGAAATTGATTATGAAACTATGTTTAATTGCGAATTTTGTTCTTAAATTATTTTTGTTTATATTTTCAAATTATCTTTAATTAATTATTATCAGTTTATATTCTTAAGTTTATATTTTTTTTGGCAAATAAATGAAAATGCATGATATTTAAATGAATTTTTTTCATGTCCCCACTTTGCCCCACATATGGGGCAAAGTGGGGTAAACTGTACTTTTTTTTATATCTTTTTAAACTTTAAAAAAAAAAAAAATCAATTATCATAATAAATAATAAATCAATTACTATAACCTATAGATTGTGTAAACAAAATTTGATAAACAAATATTCATTTTTAAGTGTATTACAGGTTATCATACATTAGCGTCCCCACTTTGCCCCATGTTCCCCTATTTGTGATAATTTTCTAAAACTATCGCATCATTTATTTGACGTATTCGTAATATATGTAAGAATATAACTTGTCTAATATTTTTCGGAAAAATCGAGGATTCAAATAACGACGTCTTTTTTTATTTCCTATACGCCTTTATAAAGAAGAATAGAAGTTATCGTCTGATTAGATTTTTCCGACGAGTGGGTTGTTTCGTTTTCTTTCAAATGTCCAATATTCAATGACTTTTTGCTTAATGAAGTGAGACGGTTTTTAGAATATTTTTGGCCTTTGATGCGATCGACATTGATGACTCGGAACTATCAACGAGCGCACTTTACGTATATAGTTATTAGTTATATATAAAATAATCCGAAGACTACTCAATCGCGTTTTTACGATTACACTTCGAGAGGGATTAATTTTCCAGTTTCCAGATATTTTTTGAAAATTTAAATTAATACTTTTAACCGCGATAACGCTATATACAAATACAATACATTATATTTGTATGTAGGAGAGAAAACGTATACAGTGTAACACGAAGTCGAAATCCTAAGTGGTTGTCAAGTACGGATTCAACGATATTATACTCGGAATTAATTATGCGAGCACTCACTCGGTCCACTGTACCGTGTGTATTACTATGTTTTTGGTTCGGTCGTATGTATATTATCAATATCATGTACGCATGACGTTTTTTTTCTGAATGAAGGAAAAAAATGTACATACATAATATTTTATTTTGTGACCATTGAATTGTATACAAAAAAAAATTTTTTTTTTTTTAATACGGCTAATATTAAAAATGATATTATTTATATACGATGGTATTTTAATAAGAAAATGTTATACACACATTTGTATATATATATATATATATAAATTGTTAACAAATAACCGTTTTAATCGGTGGTGTAGTGGAGGGTATACGCGTGTATACGGCGTATACATATAACGATGAAATTCTGAAATGCGTATGGGAAAGAAAATAAAACGAATACGATCTTAATTCCTGCTTAAAATACTACAATTATATTAAATTTAAGATATTTTACGTTATCCTAATATGGGATCGGCCAATATTAAATATAAAAATAAATATGAAAATAATAAAATGATTGAATTCTGTGATAACAATGTGATACATGCATTACAAAGTCTATTCAATGCTTCTATATTATGTAAAAGTTATCAAATATTATAATAGTGTAGTTATTATCTAGTGGTACTATCTATTATAACATATTGTTGACGATTTTTACCGAATTCAGTATATAATTTATAAAAATAATTAACTTGAAATTAACAAGTAAAGTTTAAAACAATATCTTAATTAGTTAAAAGTTACTTTTAAAAATATATTGCCGGGTGGAGTAACATAATGACAAGACACTAAACTTTTAAACTTAAACGAGAGAACTAAGTGGACCAAAATAACGCATTTATTTTATATTTATTTTTTTTTTGTTCGCCCGTAAGAATGTTTATCTTTTTTTTTTGCATATCTATACTAATACTCTTAGCCGCTGTGCAATCTGTCAACTCGCGATTTAATATAATAATAATAATAAATAATAATCGTTTGTAAAAATACGGCACAACGCATTACAAATGGTAAAATTGATGATTTTTATAAAGACAATATTATTTGCGACTTCAAAAACAAAACGTTTGAAAATCACATGTAATTTTTAAAACGATTGTTTTTATACGTTGTGGATTTTTTAATAAACCGCGAATATCACTATAAATTATACGTATTATATTGTCCCAGATAACCGACGGAAAAATATAAAAAAAAATTTTAGTCGATCATCCGTGTCTTTCGGAAAATCGTTATAGTCTACTACGACCCCTACGAATCTATCGATATAACTTTTGCAATCACTTGATAACTTATAAGTAGAAAATACATTCAACTTTAGTACGCTATAAGCTCTGGTCTCTCCCGAATGAATTTTGAGTTCTGTTCAATACTTTTAAATTTCAGTCTTTCATTTAAATAACTAATATAGAACCTTGCGCCGCTTTTCGGGTGACTATAATAACCATTGATTTCGAATTCAAAATAATAATAATAATAAGACTGTAAAAAATTTCCGTCCGAGTGTACAGCATTCAATCCACCGCGTAAGTATTTTTCTTTTCTTCTTCGAATTCCCTACACAGCAAACTCTGCGATATGATATTACGTAGGTACTTGAAATGTTCAATTGAAAGTAATTATTCTATTATATACAGTACGTTCCTCTCCGCGCTTTGCTTAATACAAAAAGAACAATATAATATATTATTGATTTACATATTATATGGGTTACAAGACGTATAATTTCGCGCGTGAACATTTTTTTTTTTTTTTTTTAGTTCTGACAATTCTTTTAAATATAGTGTTAAAATACATGGAAGGCTTAACGATTATTTCTAGCGGCGGTGTTCATTAATGAACTGGGTACCGCGCAAATTATTTATAAACATATTATACGCGTTGATTAATAATCATTGTAATCGAAAGCAAAAAAAAAAACAACATAAACGAACAATATATCATCATATTATTAAATAGCGTAAATGATGATGGCGTCGAGTAAACGGAAATTATAAAAACGTTTTTTATTTTTCATTTTTGCACTCTCTTCAATAGCTGAAATTCAAACACGTTCGAAATGTGTTACACTTGAATAAAATCACAAATAATCGCACGCCGTACGCTCGTCTCGGTCCTAAATTACTTTACACGCAGTTAGAATGAAAATAAAAACGGGTCCGAATGAAAATTGTTCGATTTCAATTTCGATTCTGACCGTATTATAAGGTTTCAGTTATTTTAGATCGTTTCATTTTAGAGTGTCGGAGGACAGTATTAACGATATAACGCAGTTATTTGGAATTTGAACTGGAGTATCAGTTGAAATTTTCGATTTTAATTACGTGTATATTATTAATCGTTTTTATCGCGTTCAATTCCATTTTGCGTATACCTTCTTCTTATATTGTAAAATGATTTTTTTTTTTTTTAAATTTCTTTTCCCTAATAAAATATAGTTTTGTTTTTAATTCCGAAAGAATATTCGACAATATTATAATAGCAATTATACAATTGTACGGTCTCGCGTAATGTATTACTAATTCCATCGGAAACAACGAATGAAAGACATGTTGCGAATGTTTTTCGACTCGATCACGCGTACGTTCTTCGTACGTGGCCACCGCGAATTCCTATTAAATTTTTTATTCGTGTTATTCATTATAGAATAAAATGGATGGAAGCTCGATTGAACGAGTTAAGATAATTATATACATACGTTGGAAAGAATTTTAAATATTACGATACTCGTATAATAAAATAATTTTCTAGAATTTGTCAATATTATAAATATTACAATTGGCGAATTTTCTCCAAATCACAACAAGGCAATATAATTATGGTTTATACAAAAATCGTATCATCGGTAAATAATTAATTGGTATTGGAAAAATGTGTAATATATTATTTATATAGTATAAAACACACACACACATGCCCGTAAAATAATATTATGACTTTTTGTTGCGTGCGGCCAGTAGAAATTATCACCTCTATAAATACGTGTTCTACTTTTGAAATATATTTTATAATATTATAATGAGTACGCGAGTGTAAATGAAAAATGCGTACGTCAAATTCCACGGTTAGGTGGATTTGACGAGTGTTTAAAATACGTGGAAGAAACAGGCATCAATATAAAAGCGATAACGCTAATTATATATGCTTGCTAATCGAAAAAACCAAAAGCACTTAAAAAACAAAAAATGAAAATTCTTATTTTATCATATTACGTATTACGTACATTAAAACGAACTTCATTATATATATGTATGTATAAAATTATTCTGCTGATAAGTGTATTGTGCTTGATTTTATGACAAAAAAAAAAAATTAATTATGAGTATGAATTTTATACACAAAGTAATAAATGTTTTAAATTTTATAAACGATTCGTAAATATATATATATATATATATATAAAACGAACAACCAAATGAACGTGGTTCATTTTTTTTTTTTACGTGAAAGTGAACGAATTCAATAAAAACGAAATATTTTGTAATTAATTACAATACGATCTCATACGGAGTTATTTCCTGAAACACTAAAATATATGAACACACACAACGCCATTTCAATTCATTCATTAGTAAAATTTACTGATACACAATTATTACTCTATTTTCGTATTTAATTATGATAAAAGCTTAAAAATAAAATAAATAAGGGCTGATTTATAATACAGTAAAGATGATAATAAAACGTTATTCGACTGGTTTTCGAATTACATGCGGTTTTCACCGGCATTTAAAATATGGATTTCAATTCGTGAAATAATCGTCAACATTTTAAACATATTTTTCGAACCGAACGATGAGCGTACGGGATTCTCCATTGTCCATTACTTATACTCTCAAACGTACTCGAAATATATACGAAATCACGCGGAACGACACTTAACGAACGTAACGGGTAAATTACGTGTGAAACGCATTACATTATAATATTATTAATGTGAAATACGTCCAACGTTCTCAATTAAATATTAGTCGGTCAATTATAAATGATTAAAGAGCGGGACAAACCGCTGGATCCGACGCGAACCTATACAATAATAATAATAATAATAATAATAATGTATTATTATTATGTCCACTGCAAGCCGGAGGAGAGTGAGATCTCCAGGGGAAGTGGTCGTGTAAAAGCTACGTGGAATATTATATTAAATATGCAAGAAGATAATTACTTGAGAAAACTGTATAGAATACTACTAAGTGGTGTCCTCCTAAAAAGCTCCGTTCAACGCGTTGGAAATTCACTGTCGGAAACGAACGGTTTTCTTTTTTACGCATGCGCTTCCTACACGCGTTAAAGACGTTTAATTTTATAAATGATTTTATTAAGATTAAAAAATAAAAAAAACAATATTATCGAACTATAATAATCGTTAAGAGAATTATAATGTTATGTGCGTAGTAACACTGTGACGTAATATTATAAACTGGGAAGAAAACAAATTTCAATCGTTTTTTTTTTTTTAAAAGTTACGACGGCTGTCCACTAACGATTATAACGTCGTAATCGGTTTGTTCGTCGGTAGTTTCAAACGCGTTATGTAATGGAGAAAATTTTGATTCTTCCGATCTTTCCCGTTTAATCTCAAAAAAAAAAAAAAAAAAAACAAAACAAAACAAAACTATCGAGGCGCTTTTAACCGAAGACCAAGTGTAATAATATGTGCGTAAAACTAGTCGTCCGATATCAACGCGATTTCAAACGACTGTTTTTTAGAAATATCGTCATCGATAAAATAATTGTTGTAAAATGAATTTCACAAAAAAAAAAAAAACGCGTTTTACCAGTTGCTGTGCTCGAGAACGGAAAATTCGTTTCGTCCTTTTTACGCAAAATGTTCGAATAGAAAAATAACACGATTCGTTTATTTCGGCGAACCAACCAATACGGGGATTTTGAAATATTATAAATCGCATATCGTTGTTATGGATCGTTACGATTATTATATAGTAAATCCGTCGATTTAGTTTCGCGTTTACGTCGTTAGGTGTTGGTCAAGCGTTCTTTCAAACAAAAAAAAAATATATATATACGTATAAACCGGAGAAAAGTTAATTTTTTTTTATTTTTTACAAATTTTCTCGACAATTATAGTTTATTGTGGAAAGAAAAAAAAAGTACATAATATTGTAAACAGTTGTTATAAGACAAATTAGTTTTCACTTCGAGAAACGGAATACGATTATTATCTATTTGTGTAATATATAAATTACATATCTGTTTTTTTTTTTTTTTTGTAAAAAAACTTTATAATATTTTAATACACGATTGAAAGACGACGTTTCGGTCGTTTTAAAAATGTATTGTCACACGGAGTGTCGCAACCAGGAAATATTTTCAACGGAGGATGGTTACAATTCATACACTGGACAATACGAATAGATGCCAAATAGTAGGAACATACCACGTACCTACATATTATATTAAAATATATGTGCTTCGAACATCATATACGCGTTACAATTTACATAATAAAATTTTGCATTATATTTGTATAATTAATTGATGGATTTTAAATGTTTACCGCGCATCGTCACACGCGAGTAAATATGAGTAATGTGTTAAATGAGAAACGTGTTACCGCAAAAAAATAATTATACGCTCTAAGGTTATTTTATTGTACATTTTAACCGCTATCACTGTTATGACTTTGAGGTATATAAACTGTCTGCGTCTGAATCGACAGTGTTCTCCGTGCCTACAAGTGCTGCAATGCCATACATCTACAGCGTAATACCTCAGCGTATTATGATAAATTTGGACCACGGCAAAAAAAATATATAAGCGATACACCGTTGTTGTGCGAATACGAGTTTTGACTTATCGATTTTTTTCACCTATCAGTTATCATCAGAGCCGGATTAATGACGCAAGTGGCTGACTCAATCGTGATTTTACAAAAAAACAAAAATTTCTCCTTTGGCCCATAACGAGAATTAATTATAATTAATTATTTCGATAATAATTCAGATCCGTTACAACGCAATAGCGCCCGTTCGTCACATCCGAGTTATTCTATATTTCGCGTTCTTCGGGGCAGCGCAAGACCCGAACATCTACACACGCGCGCACGTTTTCTCGACGATAAAACCGCATCGATATCGGAAAAGAAAATTTCGCCCGTTTCGTTTGAAATACGATTATTCGCGCAGTGAGTCCCGTCGTCGAGAATAGAACACAGAGACGGCGAATAACAGAATAATAATAATAAGAATAAAATAATAATAATAATAATATTGTATAGTAAAACCTGTTGTGTTTTCGAACTTGAACGCGATTTTTTTTCTTTTCCCCCCCCCCGATACTTTTTATTACGAATAAAAATATATTCTGATTTTTATGTAAGAATCGCGTTCGACTGGTGTTGGCGATTTTTTTTTTTTTACACCTATACCGTTACACGTACAGAGACCGGTAGAAGAATTCCACGACGATTGCAAAAGGACGAAAATCCTGTACGCAGTTGTCCGCTGTGTTATATACATACACTCGTATATATTGCGGACACATTTTTTTCAACAATTTTTCGCTCGCGCATATAAAACGACGTGACGTGTATAAAAAGTTTTCGAAGATTATCGCGTGGCAAAACGCGTATATATTATACGACAATTTATATTCATAAAAATATATTTTTTTTTGTTTTCTTCCGTATAAAGCGTATACAAGTGTTAAGACGCGCGCGTGTACGCTTTTATATTGTCAAACATTATTTTAACGATACGAAATTTTTCGTATTATACGCGTACGACAATAACGCGCGCGCGTATGATATTATAACGGATAATTTTGGCCGACGTTATTTCGATTTATTTTTTTTTACTCCCGATCATTCGGCCGCAATGGGGGAAAAAAAGAACACAAAACTATGGAAACGCGTACGTGGGTATAATAATATTTCTACGGGATATTTAATTTGATTTTCTATTGAAAAATTATTAGTGTACACATAAACTACGTTTACATACTAATAAGCGCTTATTTACGAATGTTCGTTTGTCGTTTTCTTCTCGAATACGTGTTTATATATATATATATTTTTCTGTTCTATTATATAACGGCCGAGTATAACGAAATGTATTTTTACCAATTATATTATATTATATTACATTCGTACAAAAAATATATTATTGTTGTGTTAACACGTTAAACGCCGACGTCGATTCGGCATGCGCGCGCCCGTCGCCGCACGTATAATTTGCTATAATTGGCGCGAGTGTCAACTACGCATGGGCGCCCTCTTTCTGTAATTCATTATAAATGAACGTGATTTCTAATTCAATATTTTCTTCTCGAATTACTAATAATACGTAATATACAATCATGAATTATAATGGTACTTTCAAAATATTTACAAAAAAAAAAAAAAAATTCAAAACATTTGTTACTTCGAAATCATACAATTTGTATAATAATAACGTTGTACATACGAGTATATAAATATAAAATAAGAACAACACTTTAAAAATAAAACAAAACGCGTCTTTTACTTTGTGTAATAATAAAACTTAATGCGTAAAACAATAATGAAACTTATGTTCTAAGAAATAAATCAAAACAGAGTAGATTACGCACGATAAATTTCAAAACAGTTTGTTAATGCATAAACCTCGTTGACCATCACAACTGGGGACCAGTAAAATAATGTTTTTTTTCCGTATGCCGTTTGAATGGCACACCTTACATCTTTTTCTAAAAAAATTTCTTCAACCATCGTCACCAGAATCATCCGCTTCCCCTAAATCAGTACCAGAACTTAAGCCGAAATCGTCATCTGAATTTTCTAACATGCGCAATAATTCTTCGTCAGCGATTGGATTTGCCATTTTTCTTAAAAAAAAAAAAAAAAAAAATATTTGTTATATATTTAGCTATACGTTTTACGAAATTCCACGACTGTAGAAGGTAATAAATATTTTTCGATTATTTATAATTATAATTTATCGTGAAAACGTTGTAAATAAAGTCCAAAAATCAATTTTTTCTCAAAAAAACAAACAATAATAAATAAATTTGTATTATAATACAATTATCCAAATGTGAAAACAACGTATGAATTTATGTAGAATAAAAATATAACATTTATTTCATAAAACAATAAAAATTGAAAATAAGATGTAAAAATCACAAAAAAAAAATTAAGACCAACTATTTACGCCACGTGATAATAAACAATGCGTTAACGAACGGCCGATAAAAGTTTCAAATGTGTACGACTATAGCCGCCTTCACACCGAGTCGCAATAAGAGACAGGTTACGGCATGTTTATTCGTATCAACCACTGGTCGACACCGGCGTGCGGACGCGTTAACGTTAATTTTGATTAATTTATTGTATTATATAATACTTTTGTGATTTCGGAAATATATTAAATTTTGTTTTCTTTTAGTCGCGCGCGCTCAGTTATAATATATATATATATATATATAACATCATGAATATTTAATATTCTCTTTTTGAAATGTATAGAAAGGAAAAAGAAAATTTTTTTCCCCCCCTCGCGCGTTTTGTATAAATTATTAATTATAAACAATCTCTCTCTCTCATTCTGTCGGGAAAATAGATTAATTTCTGATTTTCAAAGGGGTATAAAACTTTCTTTTTTAGATATATATGTATATATTGTTTCGCGGATTATAAATGGGCGGAAATTTCAAGAAAAATCTTAAGTAATGCTTGCGGTTTTCGCAGTGTTAAATTAATATATACCTCTACACAGTTACATTTTAAATCGTAATAGCATTACACAAACTTTACAACGCAAATTCACTCGGCGGCCCGTTCCAGTAAATCCTGACTGATTTCATAAACATTTTGCAGCGCAATATATATATAAACATATATTTTTGTGGGTGTTTTATTCGCGAATAATATAGTCAGTTTCCAAAAGACCTGCTGCTAGTGTTCGACGTTATTATTTAAATATTTCAATAACGTCCGATGAAGTGCGTCGACGGTTTTGTTTTGTTTTATCCGATTCGAAAAAAAACTCGGCGTAAACAAGATACGCTCTCACGTGACACGTCGTATTATACTCGTATAATATTATGGTCGTATGCATACGGGGCAATACGAAATGAGAAAAAACAGCGAAGAGCGCGAAACGTATTCGCGGCCGTGTAAAACACTGCTGTCGCGTCCAATTGGAAATTATACTGATTTATTTTTTGGTTTTTTTTTTCATTTATATTGTTTAGGCGGATCGGCAAAAGTAAATCGTATATTAACGTTATTATTGGATCCGGAGAACGTATCTTAGCATAATATAGGTATAAACATTGTGGGAAACGATTTATCGTCTTTTTTCTTGCACATGAAAAAACGTACTGCGGTTCGTCAATAATACAGTTTACTACTTCATACCACATGAATACGATTAATTATTATTTTTACAACGAGTTGGTAATAAAACGTATTTTACGTATTCGATCAGAAATATAACGTAAAAGATTTTTTAATTTTTTCTAGCAAAAATTCGATTGCGACCAACGCGTTACATATGGAGGGAAATGCACAACAATTTCATTTAAACTACTATTTGGCGCGTAAATCGCTGTGTTATGTAAAAAAATTCGATTGAATGACCGACAACATGGATGTCACGCAGATAACTCAAATAAAAATATATCAAAAAAATCATTATGATTTTCCCGGGCGATATACACTTTAGGTATTATAGAAAATTCCAAAGTTTATTTCAAAGTATAGTATAAAAAATAAAAGATTAATTACGCGTTATACCTATGAAAATAAAAGTAAATAAAAAATATCTTTTATTACAAGAAATATCGTGTACAATGTTTTCATAGAACACGCAACACAATCGGATTACGTGCTACAGCATATGTATTATATATGATAATATATTATTTACTTTAATACAATGTAGTGATCGAATACCGTAAAAAAAAAAAAATAATAAAAGTTTGAAATTGTATAAAATTGTATCGATATCTAATAAACATGATACGGTTATCGGTTTTGGAATATTTTTTAGATTTCTATATCATATTACGAGAGTTTATATAAAATATTAGTGCAAATCACAATATTCAACCTACAGTGAACCAATAAAAAATATTTACTCGGACCGAAACGTTCGTCGGTGTTTGTTTCTCGTCAAAACTCAAAACGCCATGTTTTCAATGTTTTTCTTTTAAATCTTTAAATTGAAAAGGCCAAAATACAAAAAGAAAAGACGAAAAAATGTCGAACGCCAATCTCTTCTGGACATACGTTTACGAACTTTGTAAAACGACGTCTATACCGAGCTACCTACGTAGTAGTTCTGTTTTATTTCGCCGAAATTTAACAAACGAAAGTCGTGCGTAAAAACAAGAAAACGCGTTCAGTGTAATAAAAAAATTTAGAAATAAAAAAAATACGACACGTGAACATCTTGTTTAGATAGTGAATTACATTCTATCTCCGTGTCCAAAAACTCAACAATATTTTCAATAGTAGAAATTACGAAGAAAAAAAGAAAAAAATATATTAATTTTTTTTTGATTTCCGTGACTTAAAAGGCGTGCCGCTAAATAACATTTTTTTTTTTTCATGATTTATTTACAACGGTTTAAAAACATTTCGAGAACATTCGAATGACTTGTGAATATTTCATAGTGCGCATTGCGATCGTAATAAATTTATATACGAAATTAAAAATGTTTCCAATAGAAACAATAAGTAATATTACAGATAGCTTAGTTGTTTTTCGTTCGTTTTAACTTTTAACCGTTTTTCGCAGATATATATATATATAAAATATATTAGAAAACGTTGAAAATTTCTAGCGCGAAACTATTACAAACTCGGTACAAAAATGGCCTCTTTTAAGAATACCATCTGTGCGCGCGCTTTCCAATCAACGAGGAAGGTCTATACGGAAACTTCCGAAGAACTTTTACCAAAAAACATTTTTCGTAGGGAGGAAAAAAAGAATAAACCCGAGTGGTAAAATCGATGGCACCAGATCGTTTCACTCAAAAACCGAAAACGTAAACGGCGTGTTCGGGAAGCATTTTATTTGTTCCAGATCACATGGCCTGTGTTATTTAAACTCGTTCTTGTACCACTCATACGTGACCGTTTTATAAACGATATTCATTGAAAAGGACGAGATTATCGAGTAAAAAAAAAAATAAGAAATCTTTTCGTCGTCGAATTACATTTGACAAAAAAAAAAGGAAAAGAAAAGAAACTGCGTCGTTTGACTCTGATATAACACATTTTTATTTAACAGTTGATATAAATTGTATAAATTAGTAATTTATTGCCACAGTTGACATTATTATAAAGACCACGCGCCACGTTTCATGCGACTCATCTTTGCAGAAGATTTCTCTGCAGCGGCTTATCGATTCGTACAACGATTGCATTCTACTCCGAGACGATCTTATTAATCGCCCGGTCAAATTGTGTGAATCCCTCCGCAATATTCTTATATATTATTTTTAAGTGCCGTGTCGCGTCGAAGATCCTTCACTTATGATCAGCCAATTACTTCTGCTGGTGAATCAGTTCGTGATTTAGGACTTACGCCGTTTCCCGGCAAACGCACTCTTGAGATTTGTAGCGAGCGTCTCAAAATCCTAGGATTTAGTCACAGTAACTTTTCGAGAATTTCAAATTGCAGATACATCCTCGCAAATCCTCTTCGATCGTCTCCTGATCGAATGTGTTCAGAAAAGAACCTTCATCAGGCACGTGACGTTTACAAATAAAATTTCAAATCTCTGCACCGAATACCGCGCTCCCGTCAGCCAATAACTCTCTTATGATACACTGTCTAACCGTAGACTCAACTTATTCTCCCTATTTATTTAAACGATTTATTGTTTTTCTGTGTATGTTTTTTTTTTTTTGTAATTAAATTTCGCGTTTCATTATTTTTCCAACACAAATACCACCGTATTCTTCGTCTAGTAGAAGTACGTGTTTTGTAATATGTAAAAAAAAAGACGAATACAAGCCACCTGACTTCTATACCTCTTCGATAAACATAAAAATTGTAAATTTTCAAGTCGTATTGATTAAAATGTTTTTTAACTCGTCCCGTATTACATATAATACTCGGTGTATTGTACCCATATAATAAACCAACACCGTAACATGTACAAAATTACTACACCTTAAATCTATTATAATTATTAAGAGTGTAGAGCTGTTTCCGTGATAAGCTGTCGTGCAATGCGAAGTTCTTAACCGTGTGAAAATTGTATGGTTTTAAACACCAAAATTCATATGCACTTAAACAACATATTGTGTAGTTTTGAGGGAGGTGGAGGCGATGCGTGTTTTATTCAACACGAAAAAAAAACATTCCGGATAAAACTATAAGTACGCAACATCGAAGTATATCGAAATCGGTAAAATTTGCTCTGAGAACTACAAACAGCATAATACAGATGCGGGTACAGGAGTCTGTATGCAAAATTTATGCTATCACACGTGGAGCGTTTAAACACATTTTAATCCGTCTTGTCGATTACACGAAAATACATGTTTAACACCCGTTTAAAAATATTATTGTTGAGCGTATTTTTTTTTTTTAAATTTACCACATCGAAACGTGTTGTACTCACAGCTCTGTTCATAGATTAAACGTCGACACATTTAAACGATTTTTTTGTTTTTTCGTCAACTTTTAGAATTTCTTATATTATTACATGACATTAGCCGAAAATATTGCTGCGATTTAAAACAATTATTATGTAATATGAGTATATCGATACTAAAATATATTCTCTACTGTTTATATTATATATATTTATATATACGACTACTTCGAGTCACATTAATTTTTTATTTAAATCGATTTATGACTTTCGAGTGTATTATAATAATGTCTAAACGATTTATGTGTTGTGTATAGTAATAATTAAATAATATTAATATATTATTATTATTATTAGTAGTAATCGACGAAACGGTACTATGCCGAGAATAATAATTAATTGTTATCAATTCAAAAGGCATTGTGTTTTTCGACTTTTTTTTGTAGGCCAAAATATAATACTGAGCACTTGGAAGTCGAATGGTGAATATAATAAATAATATAATGTAATATCGTTTAAAATAGAAACGAATATAATGCGTACGTTGATTGATTGTACCATAAAATAATAAAATAGTAAAAACAAAAAAAAATTAAATAAATAAAATTATAAAAAGAATATCCGTGAAAGAAAAAAAAATGAAAACTATAATTTAACGATCTTGAAAAACAAAAATGTATGTAATAATAGTAAAAAAAAAAATACAATCGAGCCAAAGATTATTATGAAGAATAAAGAAATATTATGTAAGAGTAATTGTATAAAATTTGTTTCGACATAAAGTAATCGTCACGGGTACTAAATGAAAAAGAAAAATACAGCGACAGAATAAAAAATACAAATGAATAAAATAAGATAGAAAAAATGATGAACATTACAATAAAAAAAATTGTATTGTATTGTAATTATAACTATTTACGTTTAAAAGAAATTATATTTAAATTATGTTTCAGGAATATTTTTTACAAAAATTAGTCGTCGCGTCATGACATCTGCACCCGACCGATGATTAATATAGGGCCAATAGGTGTAACACTCAGGAGATCATATGAAATGAAAAAAAAAACCGTCTACGTGAAAACGCCGTCGAAATTACTCAGGCGGTGTTACAAACCTCTGACTTTATTTCTCTATTTTTTTTTTTATATATTATTTTAACAGAAGAAACATACCGAAACTACGCGCTCACAATATTTAAATAGTTTCAAAGTAATCTCTTATGATTCTCCATGTACCCAAACACACGTAACGCGTATAATATAATATGCATTGAATAACGGCGAAATATTTGAGTTATCGTTGCTTGTATAACATCAGCCGTTGGAGATATTTAAATTAAAAAAAAAAAAATAGTTTCCATATAAAATGTATTACGAAAATATTTATGTGTTATGGTAATAAATTCGATGAAAGCATATGACCGTGCAATTCTGTGTATAAATATTTCGTGTAGCATGTAGTAAATGTATGTATAAAATAATACGTTCTGTTCGTATAACTTGCTACGAAGCATTAAGAACATAAAACAAATATTCGATATCAACTACACGTGCGGACTTCAATGAAAATTTCGATAGTATATAAGTGCAAATAAAAAATGAAGAAAAAGATGTCTGAGTATTCGATTCGTCATAGTTGGTATACGAATTTTTCATGAAATAATAACATTAAGAATATTATTACAATAAAGCTTTTTTTTGTCTACAAGCGACGAGAAAACCGATTGGAACGGTAATTGACTTACTAAACGTCATTTACTCTCAAACCGCGTTTGCACACGATGACTCGATGATATAAAATCTGAAAGTATGAATGAATTCACCAATTATTCTTTACTGGGTTTTGTAGGAAAAACATTTTTAGTTTTCTAAATGTAAGTCCCCGTAAAATCAAAATTTAATTTCGCAAAAAACGCAGTGTTATTTTTATTTATTTTAGAAAACCTAGACTCTTGGAGTTTAAGAGTTCAGACATGGTTTTAAAATCAAAATCGCATTTTAGAAAAAATATTTAATAATTCTCTTTACGTTTTAGTAGTTTTTAATTGAAATAATCTTCGTCCGTTGGTGAATTCTTGTATTCTCGGTACTAACATCAAAGCATGGGAGATAACGTGGGGGAGGCTATCGATATGAATGATGAGATGAGATTTACATCCGATTTATTATTATCTGAATATAGACGTAACATAAAATGCCTATTCAATGCCCCTTTAAAACGGGGTCCAGTCGCCTTAAAACGATTTGAAATCCATAAATTATAATCTATAACGGAACACGAGCCGATTTAACGTAGTAGGGGCAGGCTAACACACATAATATGTGTTCGTTAAAAAATTCAAAATGTTTCATGTGTGACGAGTAGAGAAAAACAAGATTATTTGCGAAATAATAATATTATAATAAAATATATTCTTACATTTTATATTTCTAAAATATAAATAAACTCGATTTAATTAAAAACGTTGAACACGGAACATAATTATATTCAAGTCAACGACAGCATTTTGTGGGTGTGGGAGGCGTATACGGTTACAGAAATTAACTGGAAACAACGATTTGACTTTAAATAAAAAAAAAAATGTATTATTATTATTTATAGTGTTGAAGTTTACGTTTCGTTTGAAATCATTAATTTTACTCGTGAGTACGCTCCGTAGACGTTTTAAAGCTAATCATTTTAAATTTCAACATAAACGACGCTGCGAAATGAAATAATCGCATGTTATATGCATATATATATATAGAACGAGTACGAGATTATCAAACGGCGCAGTTCGCAAAAATTCTTATTTTAATGCGAAACGTTATCCAGGCACTTAAATAACGTATAGATCACATAATGTATTGAATTTCACTCGTTATTCGTCGCAATATTTGCAAAACGTATTAATTTCGTTTTATTCTATGGCTGGTTTTGAGAATTTTCCTTTTATCGCGGCGTAATACACTGCGCCGTTTATTTATAATTATTATTTTTTCTTTTTAATTATTTATTTGATTTTTTTTTACAAATCGAGTAAATCAGTAAAAATCAACGGATAACATATAATACGTCGTCGTTGTCCACGTAAATGCGTGTTATTCTCGTCGAAATTCTCTGCGGATCGACAAAAACGAATTTTACTTTTTTTTTCTCTTTGAAACGGGATATTCAAATAAATTTAACTCGAAGCCGCGTATGCACTTCTCGGTCTTTCGGCTGTTAAATATTTCGACTTCAATTCTCGTCGTTACAGATAATATAAAACCCTGCAGTCACATTTATTGACCATAAAAAAAATTAACTAAAATATACTTACATTTACGGCTTATTATACAGTAGGTATTATTATTATTATTATTATTATTATTATTATTATTATTTTCTTAAATTACATTACGTTTCCATAATGTCGTATATGCGTATTGCATATGTTAAACACTGTGAAATCTACAACACCAAAGAAACGTGAAATTATACACGTTATTGCGGGTCGTGCAGTACGCGGCATAAGGCTTCAAATCGATTTTTCCTCTGCAGATTGTATATAAAAAAAAAAAAAAAACGCGCGAGTGTATGTAAAAGTTATTTATTTTTGTGTTTTTCATTTTTTTTTTTTCTTTAGCTTTGTCACGACGACACGGGCCCAAACTCTTGAGTGTTGGATTTATATTATACTACTACGCACGAAAACGCGTATGATATACACATAAAATAAAACCAAATCTCGTTACAACGATTTCGCCGCGTATATAAAACAATATTTTCATTATAATATTACAATCGTATTATTGAATACATATATACGGAAATCGTATTACTGTCAGACACGGGAGGCAAAAAAAAAAAAAAATCCGTCAGAAAAAAGAGAGAAAAAAAATAACAGTATATGATATACTGTATATAACAGAAATACTCGTATTATATAATACGCGTGTGTGTGTGTATACCTATCAATCGATATACATTTCAAACATCAACAGATTCGATTTGAGATGGATTTCTATTTCAAAGTTATTCCTAGATAGGTATCGATAACTATTAGTAATGTTTTATCGATTTTGGACTATGTACGTACGTCTGATTTCGACGTCATTACAAAATGAATTATCATTAGAACATTTAAAAAAAAAAAAAAAACGAGACGAAGAAAAGGATACAACTAAAAATTTGTACGAATTAAAACGAGAATATAAAAAATGTATTTTATTTAATAAACAAGTAAAATAAATTAAAATTCTGTGGCGTAAATATATTGTAATATTTCGATATAACTGTTTTGAACGAATGGCTTTGAATGAAAATTATTTAATAACGATAAAATTGCATCGGACATATTATAATTTAAATCGAAAAAATAATTTCACGATATTAAATTCGTATTTATACAATCGTATGTGGGTGGTACTCAGAAATATTACGTATCAAAGGAAACTTATACATATGTGTCGTTTTTTTTCTATTTCGCGAAATTTATGTCGATAAATATTAATAAAAACACGCTTTTCGTTAAAAAAAAAACCAAAAAAACAAAAATACGTTCTTAATAATCAAAAATTTCGCGAAAATCGTAAAATGTGTTTCGAAATTTGAAAAATTAAAAAAAAAATAATATCGCAAAATATACGTCGAAAAAAAAATTCGATTTACATTTTTTACTGTCTACACCGTTAAACGTAAAATTGCAAACACTACTATCGAACAAAAATAATACGAATTTCTACGTGTAAATTCGTATTTTGATTATTAATATTATTTATTATTATTAAATAAAAAATATATATAAAATAAATATACACATGTATATCAAAATGTGTATTTAAATATAAAAAAAGAAAAAAGCCAACGAGTATTAAATAAAATTTTAAAGATTTTACAAATCCTTTTGATTTTTATTTTTAATTTTAATTTTGTAAATTCCTCTTTGTTTTTATTACTTTGTTTTTATTATTATTATTATTATTATTATTATTATTATTATTATGCGATAGTTGAATTTCTGACGTTTTCGGTCGTTATACACCGCAAAGCTAAGTAAAATTAATATTTTACGAATAAAAAAAAAAATTTTTTTTTATGAAAAGATATTGTAATTTATTATAACAATAAATTAGCGGAAAATTCCATTGTAGTCGTATAAGGTATTATACATTATACGCAATTACGCGAGTTCTTGTCTTTGAACAATGCGTTTTTCGAATCTCCACACTTAATAACGTGCGTCACAAAAGTATTTTCACGCGTATAATTACAATTATAATTATCTGGACAACGACGCTTATACCCGGGGCTCGTTGTTACTAGTGCAAAAATTACTGTTTTTCCTGGACGCCACAAACGCGTTTTTTGACGATTTCCTCCTCACTATCAATTTTAGACGGCCATACGTAAATAATTATTATTCATATTAGGCCATCGTAAAATTTCGCGCGTAAACGTTAACGCCAATTAATCATTTTCATTTCGTTACACTGCAATAGAAAACATGGCGCGTTCGTTAACAGAACGTTCCAAGTCGATATCCGAGTTTGATATTAATTTTAACAAATCGTGCTGCACGGGCCGCTGTGATTATATTTTACATTTTTATCATCAATTTTATGCAATTTATTCAGACTATTAATAATAATAATAATAAATGTATGCGTCGATACAGATTTTCGAAACGTATATTATTTGCTTCATTTCCAACTAGATCGAATGCAAATAAAGCGTTTATGTTACGTTTGTCCGCGAATATCGATCGCATAATTTATTAGAATTATATAATCATTCCGCGTTCCGACATTTGTATATTATCGCACGCGTTCAGTGAAATCGTTGTTTTCGTGTTGACCGTTTGATTGCGAAACGAAAAACGGAAATTTTCTACATTTTGTGATTTTTTTTTTTTATCGAAAAAAATATCCATTAAACAATTTTTTTTTGTTTTGTTTTAGTTACACGTTTTATAACAATGTATTATAGCAAATTTTTATTTACTAATGGCCGAAAATGGTCTCGTAATTGTTTTGTTTGTAGTCTCCGCGGTAAATGGATTTATTAGACTCGCTGCTGTTGCTGTAGCTCGTAATAAAAATCATATCGTTTGATAAAAAAAAAAATAAAAAATTAGCGGTAAACCTAATGGCCATAATACGCAGTCAACTGCAATATAAACTCTGTGATAAAAACGTATACGATAAATTTCGATGTTTTGTGTATTTAAAAATACGTAGACGAATTGAAAAAAAAATTTTTAATAACCGTTTTACGAGTAGCGTCATTATTATTATTATTATTACGTATTGCGGTAGATAATAAAATATGAAAAATTCTATATGCGAAAAACGGATTCGGTTTTGAAAAATAACGAATAAATTGTGTATTGCACGGAGTTCGTCATTGCGATGTCGAATTTCCAGTGATCGTTTCACGTACGGCGTCCGTTTGAAATCCGTCGAGTTTTCGTGAAACGAACGATTGGAGGACACCGCGCGGATCAGTTCAGTTAACATCGCTGGACGGCTGCAGTCAAAAGCTATACGACGTATTCGCGAGCTCAATAATTCGAAATACGATATTTATATTCAATCGTCGGTGTCCAAAAGGCCGTGTTAATTGCGTTTGGTACACGCGGCTCCGTGCGAGTTTCAGCAAATTTTTGTTCAAAATCACCACTAAAGGAAAATTGAACACTTTTTTAATATTCCGCGTTCGATTTTCAATTTGTGAATGCTGTGACGACGATGAACGGCAGTTGCTGCAAACATTTAAATAGGTCTTTGAAGCGGATTCAAGTTCAACGAAAATAATAACGTGTTGTTGGCGTTTGTATATATATAAGCGGATAATAAATGAAAAGCAAAATAATTCGAAGCAAATCTTTGTTGAATAATTATTTTTTTCCGAGAAAGTCTACCCAACACCCCTTCATTGAGAAACACACCTGTGATTAGTTTTTAGCGGCCGGGGCCGTTGTGGAGGCCAAAAATGTGTGGCGGCCACCCACCCAACTCCGCGCTTTATCGAAAAGCCCTCGTTACGTGCCCGATGTGTTGGCGTTATTATTTTTTTGTTGCTTAAATCAATGTGTAAACTGTAACGTTACGAACACGCGTTCACCGTAACGTTATGAATACGAAGAAAACGTGGTTAAAACTTGAACACCGTGTATTTTTATAATTGTATATGTATATAGAACGCACGAGGCGTTTTCGAACGAATGATTTATTGGAATTTCATCAATTCCGTCGGAAGCGAGTGTAATTTCGAAAAAAAAAAAAACCTCGAGATTTTACAATCTTCCGCACGAGGTGTTTTTTTTTTTTGTTCTTTTACATAACGCGAAATCATTATCTGTTTTGAAATACGTCGCGGATTTCGAGTCTCGCGTGCTGCGAATGCGCTCGTTAACCGACGAGAGCGCGATTAGCATAAATATGCGTACGCCGCGCTTAGGCCTCTATTAAACCGAGTTGTGTACGACGCGACGACGATATAATACATGACTCGTATAACAACGTGTCTGCCGGCGAGCGTGTGAGGAGTGCGTCCCCGTAGTCGTAATCCGCGACGATTTTTTTCTCTTCTGCCAGCCATCCGAATTAGTGTGATTATCGACCGTTTTGTTCGTTACCGACGACCGCAATAGCGTTATAATCGTCAGCTCTAAACGTCCGCGGGACCGTTCGTTCCGTTGATTTTAACTCTTTATTCAAGCCGGCTCTCTCGGTCGCTCGACAAGCGGAAGGTGATGTGGGAAGGAGAGGAAAAAAAAAGAGTCGAACGTCGCGATCGTCTCGGTAATTTTCAGCGCGTTCTACGCCGAAATTCAGAAGAACAACGAAACGGAGAATTACAAATGCGCGTAATATATATATAAGTGCCACATCGCACGAGCGCAACCGGACGTATTGGTTTTATATTTCACCGACAGGACTACACACATCGGAACGTATAAGAACGAGAGAGATTTTTTCTATAACGTCGTGGCAAAACTGTTGGAATTTCGTCGGGTTTCCCTAACGTTTTCAATATTCGTACATCGAATACATTAATTATGCGACGACATGTTTTTATTTTCGAAACACACTCCCGTATAGCACGAATAACGCCCGTTCTTGGTATTATCATAATCGTGAACCAATAACGTAAGAAATGTCATCGTTTATACCCGTTTAGTACCGGTTTTCCGGCCGATTTTAAACGTTTTCTTCTTCTTCTTCTTGCTCTCATTTCACCTATTTTCAAACTCTTATTTAACTCTGGTTAATTTACATTGCGATTTCAACGCAGATGGTTATAATGATTGTATTATTATTTTTTCCGCGAAAATGATATTAATCGTATAAACAATCGCACATTCGCACTCATCGCATATCGCAATGTTATACTATATATATAAATCGTACAATGCGGTTCTTATTTTTCGTTAACTCGGATCAACGAGAAATTAAGATTTTGCTGTTCTCGTCATATAATACTACTCGTATATATATATATATATATATATATATATATTTTAACGTTTCTCTGTATCGCGGAAAAAAACTTTCGCACAGTCGTTTGGAAATCGATCGTTGCGGATTCTTTTCATACAGAGGTAGTTTTTCTTTCGATATTTCCCGTTAGTCATTTACGGACGTAAGAGGGAAAATTTCAATAGAGAGAGAGAGAGAGAGAGAGAGAGGAAAACAATTCTGAAAAAAAGGAAAAAAAACGTTATAGACACGAGCAAACAGAAGTATTTTTATATATATATATATATATAAACTGCCTTCACCATTCGAAATTCCGATTTATTCTTTTTATACACACGCACACATCATAACGTTCGAATACGTACAATTATAATTTAAAACAGTTTTAACAAAAGTATACGGACTTACGGACGAGTTTACGAGACGAGTGACCGAGACCTACGCGTATTATTCTCCCACGCTTTTAAAATATTAAAACTTGAAACTTCCTTCGCCGGAGATTGTCTCACAGTGTGTGTTCGCTTATTCTGCAAGCAGCAGCGGTCTATTTCGAACGTGATAAAATCGTAACGTATAGTAAATGTGCAAATACATTTATCCCATCTTTCGCGGCAATGAAAACGAAATGTACTTATTTGAATTACGATATTTCCTATTTTTTTTTTCTTTAAGTAAACTAAACACTAGTTCAATTCGTATTTTTTTTTTAACATATATAATAATTACTAGTGTGTATATATTATAATCCCCATGAAAATATAAACGTTCAAAATGCGTTAACGCGTGCCACAGACTCGTATAAATAAGCTATTGGATTTCTCTTCTTTTTTTTTTCTAAAATTTACGCGTTAATTTCCAATACGTGTTTTATCGATATCTTAAAATATCCAAATGGACATATAAAGACCTTCCGAATTGATTTCCCTCATTAAGAGAGATATTGTGTACTTTCACGAAGTGTAAGTAAAGTACCGATTTTTTAAAGAAACAAACATTACCAACGATTTTTAATCGCGGTGGTTAGCATAATATACATTTTTTATAATTAAAACATTCAAACACTAATATCAATGATTTATTATTTATGAATGCAAACAGAAAAAGAAACAGTCAACATCAATCGGTTGTAAACAGAAATACAGAAAATATTATTTAAAATACATTTTCCTTCTTTTCCCTTATTTGTTGAGATCGTTAAAATTGTAAATACGAATTCATTTTTTTTTTTAATTTTTACGCATATATTCATCGAATAAAATTATGTTACAAAGTATTTAAAAAAAGAGAACTTTACGGCTTTAGATTTTTTTTTAAATGCCTAAATTTAGTGCCGATAATTTTTCTTATTTTCTTTCGAAAAACCCCTTTAGACACACACACACTTACGAGTATATATAAAAAATTTAAAATCACTTATTTTATGGGCGTTTTTAAAATAATTTAACGTGTCGAACACGAACGAAATTACAAAAACATTCGAAATTCATAAAATAATCATCATTTTTCAACTCAATTGAATTGTTTCGAAACGATCATGCGTTGTATTATTTTATCACGGGTGCAATTATTTAAACTTTCAAGTTTACAAATTTACTTTATACACGCTGATTTAAAGTAAATAAAATATTTGCTTTTAATCTAATTCTTACGAAGTGCTTTTAATTATTTATAAAACTTTACAAACTTAGTGGTATAAAAACAAAAAACAAAAAATTAACAAAGTAGTGTGAAATTGCGCCGTTGTTTTATACACATTTATACGATTACCTAATTGTGTAAAAAAACTTTTGCGTTGTGTCATGATAAATTAAAATTTATTCGTCCAATGTATTTTAATAATAAAATGTCACCAAAGTTAAATAAGAATCATTTATATCGAAAAAAAACTACGGGGTCAACGCGTATAATAATATCTAATAATATAATAAAATATAAAAAAATTATAGAAATTTATTTTCCGACTTATTAGTATTGTTTTTAATTTTTCAAATTTTAAACATAAAATATATTTTAGAAATTGTAATATTTCTATTGAATTTTAATCGTTGTTTTTTTTTTTTAATTATTAAATAAGAAATGGAAAAATTTTAAGAGCGTTTTATACGTGTATTATGGATTTTAAGGTCATTATATCGTTTATTTATTTATTTATTTTTTTCTATAACGTATTTCAAATGTCATCTCTAATATTCGGTACGGTAATTTTATACGATATTATTGCCGGTTCGGTTTGCGATTGTTTTCGTACACAATATACGTTTAAACGATCTAATAAGAGACAAAATTTTGCGCGTCTGCGATCGCAAAACTCATGAAATCAATGTGTATAAGTTTAATATATCAGGACCTCGGAAATATAGGACCAATATATAGGCGATGACGACCGGCCGTCTGAATCGTACACGATGCAGTAGCGTAGTGGAGTAGCTGCTCCGCTATGAAGAGGATACCAGGAACCGAATTTATTGACGATGCGATTGAACAGCTTGACGACTTCAATTATTATTATTATTATTATTATTATTATTATTATTATTATTATTATTATTATTATTTTAATTCAATTGTATAATAAAATATTTTCCCTTAATTTCTCGGTGCGTTTTTTGAACTTAAGAGACCCCCCTCCTGTTGTCCTCATCATATTTTTTTTATCGAGTGTTAATAACGGCGCGCTTTTAATACCGCGGTTACGAGCCGGTTGTGTGTAGTACGTGCCGCGGTCGCGGTTACCGTAAACCGCGTAAGTCCTATTGTCTATAAAACGACTACGCTATATTTTAAGCGTTCCAGTCTCGTCACGCAGCGGCGGCAATACACGATGGACTTTTTATGGATAATTTTTATTTTTCTTTCATTTTGTCATTCGACTTTTATCGCGTCGTCGCAGCCAGAGACGAAAATCAACACACACTGATTATTATTAATTATCACTTTATAGTGCATATTACTCGTATGCAGTAATAGTCGGCGTTTATCTAAATTTCGGACGTATTTAAAAAAACAGATAATTTTCTAGAGTTTCGTTTCAAAACTGTACGTTTATAATACGTTTTTGGAAACAACCGATTCGCGCTTAAATCGAATTGTCGGAAATGGCGGAAAAAATTGTTACACCCGGACACACTTATAGACACACGCGCACGAAAATCGTTTAGAAATTGTAAATCGCAGAATATGAATTTTACGGTTTTTAATATTTCGGATTTCTTTAATACGTACAGTAAATCGAATTCATTGTCGGAACGTTATTTATGTTAATACCCTATATGAGTCCGTTCGGAAATACAAATAGTTACGCAATTCTTTTTTTTCCACAGCAAAAAAATATCAACTCTTTGTGCATAACACACACTCGGGGACGTTTTTCTGTTCACAATATCGCACGATACACGCTGTTGTTGTTCGCCCGATTTCCAAGTTTGTTTTTTATTTCTTTTAACGTCCTGTTTTATTCTCGTTGCTAATGACATTGCGACTGCCAGTTTCCACCGTCGGCAATTATTTATTTCTCCCCCCCCCCCCGTTAAATTCTATATTTTATTTAAATTCGAAACAAACAAAAAAAAAAAACATATCGGATTTTGTGTTTTCAATGTTTGACAACTGTTTCGCGCACGGAACGTACGCAAATATTAATACACGAGTCATTTTTACACGCGCACGTTATTTTGATGTTCGTTTTATATAATATATACGAGTATATAACGTATTAATTATCGATCGAAATATCGAATTACCGTTTACAAAAAAAACAAAAAAGAATGAAATCGCTCGTACGTTTTATTCGTAAATGAATGCGCGTGTTGATAAAACGACGACCGAATTAATATATCGAACTTGCTTAGACGAGTAATAATTATTGTACTTGTTTATATATAATATCGAGCCAAATAGTGTAATAGACAAATTTAAATTTAAAAAAAATATATATTTAACGATTATATATTTCATTTTTCGTAATACTACTTATATTCACTCGATTTTGTGTTCACGTGTTATTTTTACGCTCGAGAGACATGTATTATTTAAGAATATTAATTTTATTTCCCCATTTCTTAGATTTTTCATTTTTTTCCTGTTACCATTTCTATTAATATTATTATTATTATTATTTCAACGTTTTCACCGTGTTGAATTAAATGCGATTTTATTTTGACTATAATATATATGAAAAATCATCGTGTCGACGTGTCCCTCGCCCCCGATGTTCGCAAAATAATTCCCAAGACTTCTCAACCGGCGACGGCGACGACGACGACGACGACGCATTTACATATTTTAATAAGTACTCTACAGCACACGCGCAACGCGCACGTACGCTATTATTTACCCGGTAGCAACTTTCCAAAATGTATCGGAAACCGCTTCGCGTCCACGAGCCCGATCTCATACGAACGTGATATAATAACGGCGTGTAAGTAACACATTTTATTAATATTCCTTTTTTTTTTTTCTGCAAATTTCCTTCGCCAAACGAAACTCTCGCTTTCACGTGAAAATTCTGTCTGCAAAACAAAAGTTCCTGTCTCCCGGGGTACCGATTCGGACCCATCATTATAGCGCAGAAAGTCAATCGTAATCGTATGGTCTTCCAAAAGTCAGTCGGCTGTTTTACAATTTTGCGGAATACGTAAAACGGTCATGGCGTTATATAGCTCACGAATTAGAATAGGTAATTGACGGCTTATTTGGCGCCGCATACGAATCTAGTCCTCGTCGAGACATTAGTTTTCACCGATAAAATGTTCGATTTCGTCAATTTCTTCCTGAGCTTTATGCTCGGTTTTTTTCTTTTTTTTAACATTATATGTCTTTTGACTCATCAATGGAATCGGGAATTCGCGTGCGTCTCCGGTAAAATATACATTTTACAGGCTTTCAGAAAATCACTCGATAACGTTTGTTCTTAATTCGTTCGGCATTCCTGCGGCAGGAGAGCAAAACGATAATATAAAAACCGTTACTGTTCAATCGACACGCGTGCGAATGGTATATCGTTCAAAGAAAAAAATGTTCACTGTTTTTTTCCGAATCGTATGGTCTCGAAAAAGTTTGAATGTTAAGACTTTTCACTGTGTTTTCCCCCGGAGCGTTTTGCCCATAATGAAAACGACAATCCTTTGTAATAAAATATTTGTAAAAAAAAAAAAGTGTGAAACACGCGCGATTCCATTAAGTCACGACGAGTGGAAATCGGTAAAAAAGAATAGTCCAAACAAACCGTACTGTTTTTGGACACGCGATACGTAAGTATAATATTATGATTCGCGCTCGCGTGATATTGCGGTGTGTCGCCGACTTATTGATTTACAAAAGTTTCACGCCGCGGTCTCTATACGTACAAATAGCAGCACGTCGGTATATTAATTTAAATTATATATATATATATATATATATATAATCACATCGGCAAAAGTGAAATGCAAAAAAAAAATAAATAAATAAATCGGGTAAAAAAAAAAGAACGAGTATATACGTTTGTGCTATAAAACGAAACGGAAAGTCGTGTTTTTTCTTTTCACAGTCGCTTATTATGATTTTCGAAAATATCCGCCGAATTTACGAAATCGAAGCGTTTGATGTTTATTTTTCCTTCCACACCCCCATTCAATCTTGTTCGATATATATTTTGTATAACGTTGTGAAAAATTATATAAAAACGATACTTTCGCGACCGTATGGGCTACGGGTTGTTAGCCTATAGAGACGCATATTTCAAAAAAAGTGATCCTTAAATGTTTGTCTGAGATTTCCATCGAAATAACGTGAGAAAATATTTCCGCTAATTCGCATTGTGTAGTGGTTATTATTATTATTATTGTTTGTACAGCAATTAATTAACATATAACGTACGAGTAGAGTACGTATTTACTTGAATGTACAAAAATTTCGAAAACGTGCGTTCCGAAATTAGTTCTCGAATACATTATGATATATATTACGTAAAACCAAATTAAGAGAATACGTGCGTGATTTCGTTCTAAAATATGTTTGAAAGAACTTGTGACTGTTTTATACCGTACACATCACATTAATGTCTATAAATATCCGATTCGTAAAAAAAATTTCGCGTGGCTTAAGAAGTATTTTCAAAAATTACTTGGTTGATTTAGTGACAATAATTTGAGAGCACTAGTGGGAAACACAAAGTAGGAAAAAAGTAGAAAAAAGAGTGAAATCGAATATTTACGAAATTCAATTCAACGAATTCAATGCAGCGTAGACTCGTGACGTCATCGGAGAGAGATTGACTGTATGAAAATATAGCGTTTAATAGCAGTCGGTTCGCGGTCTGAAGACGATTACGTGGTTGTCGAAATACGTGTACACGCGTATAGAAGTGTGTATTATTTTTACGATTTTCGGTTTATAGTGTGTGTGTGTGTGTATAAACACACTATGAAGTATAAGAATTCTCTGGACTAACAACGTTGCTTGTGCTACGGCAGAGAAAAGTTTTTGAAAAAAATTTAGACGGTAAAACAAGAACGATCGAGTGTATTGCGAGAACGATTAGTAGCTGCGCAGATTAACCACACGCACTTTTGGACGAAAACGAAATTTCCGAATAACAAACGGGATCACGTGCGTGAGTTTCGCGATTCGCGTTGGAAACGAGAAAAGTCGAATACAGACGAAACGAATATTGTTTTATAAATTGAATTATATATGTTTTTTTTTTATAATTTTCTGAGATTGAGAACTATAAATGCGATAAACACAATTTCGGTGTCCGCGCAATATTGATTTCCGATAAATGATATTGATGATTACTATTAAAGAGAAAAACCTACGCCGAGGGCTCCTCCCGGTTTCACAAATAATACGCGTTTTTCTAACACGCATGTCGCGTGAAAATCAAACGGTAAGAGGCTGTACGTTTGCACTCGGTCCGACCACGTGGAAAATGTAAACCAAAAAAAAAAATATCCTCGCATCTGAAAACGAAGCGACGATCGATGTCACGCGTGTACTGCTGTTATACAAATGACACGAACTTAAACACTACGGACGGTGGAAAAAAAAAAGAAAAAAAGAGAGCACAACGCTCAATCCACCACGTGGACGATGTAGGCCGCATTTAAATAAATATATATATATATATAATACGTACAATTGCTATCAATCTTCTATTGTGACAGTCGATAAAAATGAAGTTTTTTCTTTTTTTTTTTTTTGGTGCCTCGTACACACATACACTATGTAAATCGTATAATAGACTAGCACATTGGCGGTATAGGCATATGTGTGTTTATAAAACAGACACAAAAGTGAAACAACTAATTGCGCGACCGATATTCAAATAATCATTTTCGCGTGTAATACAAGAGGAACACTTAGAAATTTAGAACGCACGCGGTCGATATAGGAAAAGCCATCGTAGATTCTGCGCTTTTTTTTCTCTCGAATTATTCCCGTTGGCCGAATAGAATAAAAAAAAAAAAACGAAAAAAAACGAAAAACATCAAAAACCACTCGAACGGTATTAAATTTTTTTTTTCTTTTTTGTCACTCGCATTTCGCCCTGGCGCGCCACAGTTTGTTCACAAATAAAACGTTAATTATCCGTGGTAAATGGCTCTGCCGAAATACCTACACAATCGAAAACGTATAAATATGTAGTTTTTTTTTTTTTTACTTTTCTCAACGGCTCTCGCGAAATCCCTTCGCATCTGTTTGTCGCTTTAGAAACGGATTTTTAACGATTATCATCACCGATATTATCTCGTTCATTCGTGTCTAAATAATAAAAATATACGCGAATAAAACTTCTTCTTTTCTTTTTTTTGTTGCTTGAATCGCCGTTTTCTTGGCATCAGCTTTGTTTTTTTATTTCACCAAGCCAACCTAATTGAAACATATTTATCGCCTCAATTTTCGTCTTCGAAAAAAAAAAAATTAGACGCGTTTGTCCATAAAAATGTCAATTTTTTTTTTTTTTTTTGACAGACTTGAAATTGTTAAAATAAAAAAAATATCGCTATAAACCAAAAATATTATTTTTAATAGAGGCGTTTCTATATTATTATTATGATTATTATTATTATTATTATTATTATTATTATTATTATTATTATTATTATTATTATTATTATTATTATTATTATTATTATTATTATTATTATTGTTATTTCGTCCCAATGGACATTTATAATATTACTTATATGCATTATATACACGAAAACTCGGTCCGTTTATTCATTTTTTCTCTGGTTTTCACTTCGAATTAAAATTGCGTTTTCAAACACGAACCCCAAAAAGAATAAACGCTCATAAATCATAATGTGTATTTTATGATGATTTTCGGAATATTTAAATACGTTTCTCTAGTCGTTGCGAAATAAAACTTTTTCTAAGTGTAAATATAATAATTGAATTAAAAACAAAACAATTATCTTTTACATACGAATCGAAGTCGTTTTTTGTGAAAATCCGCAATTAAATACGAACGCGCTTAATAATATTAATATGTTATTTTGATGTATAATCTGTTTCGTTTTATGGTTTTTACAATACATATACCTACGCTGACTGCAGACATAAACAATAAGTTCAATTCGTTGTGTAACGGCAGTGGTAATCCGCAGAGTTGTAATGAAAATCTTCTTTGCACTAATTACTCGTTTTTAATTCGATTATATTATTCGACTTGCACGCGCAAAGCAATAATAATAATAACAATATCTACGTGTTTTGAATTCCAATCAAACAATTACAAAATGTATATTACGGTTACTATTATCGTTCTAAACGAATACGATAGAGTTTTAAAAAATGTTCTCGAACGGACTAGAGATTGCTGTATAGAAAAAAGTCCGAAAATACAATAACGAATGAATACGAATACTAAATAGTTATTATTACAATCGATAAAACTCTTTTCTGCGTGCAAAAAAATAGGTGATATCCAAAAAAACCAATGTTGTTCAAACTTCGCGCAAATAAAAAGTTAAACGAAAAATACAGGGAGATTATGAAACTGAGGTAAAGATAGGAAATAAAAACAGAAGACTGGTGATTTATACCGTTTATGATGTCACGAAAACGATAAGAAATGGTCTCGGAGCGAGAGAATAACCAGAGAGAGAGAAAGAAATTTAATTGGGGAGCGAATAATATAAACGTATTAAAATGAACAAAAAAAAAAAAATTGGCAATATAATCAAAAAAAAAAATTATATTATTGTCTTGAGAACGAAATGTCCATGAATACAATATAATCGTTCATTTAAAACGGATTTGGCGTGAATTACGTGATTTTTTTCCGGACAATATTTCATAATGAACTCTACTAAACGGCCGCCCACAATGAATTCCGTTCCAAATAATATGTATATTAACTACAAAAATTAATAGAGTTCGCGTTTGAACTTCAGTTATATACATATATATATATAAAAGAAGCTGGTGTTTTGCGTGAAAGTATAAAAGTAAAACGATACTTTGTCGATCGCGATCCGTTATAAAATTATATAATTTAAAACGGCGTAATAAAATTGCCATTTTAAAAACGATACGATTCGTGGTTAACGACGCTATTTCATTTCAACTCGGAATTTTTTTTTTTTTTGCATTAATTTTTTTCCGTTATTCGGCTAAGACTGGCTAAGATATAACGCACATCGTGCTACAAAACTTCGCCGTATACGGTACTTCCTGATATGTGTGCGCGGCGTGTTAACAAACTCAAACTCACGAGACAACAGAATCCATTAATCTGAACTAAACATATATTATATAATACATATTACGAACACGATGAGGACACGGATATGGTTAATTGTTTCTACTAAATTATACATTTGTCAACGAAATCTAAACATAAATAATTATGAAACGCGGTTTTTTTTTTTTTGAAAAAAAAAACAAATCAAAACAATAAAAAATATATTTTCACTGATCCCTACGGTATAGGATGTACCGGATTGTATTACAATATAATCACGGATTGCACGCATACACGAGATTTTCGCGTTTTTAATTAAAAAAGAAAAAAAAAACGAATACTGTTAAAACCATATATTTTCACACTGCAATTATATTCTCTCGGTAACGAGAAAGACGTTTGAAATTCGTTTAGATGATTTATCTTATGAAATATTATAAAAAATATTGTGACGAAAATCCCTATTACTCTTACGTCACGTCATTTTCACCAATAACGCTCAAAATAGTATTTCTAATACAAATTACGATTTATCATCGTCTCGAAACGGACTCTAAAAATCTCTGGCTGAGCGTCGTCCCGTTTGACAACAGAAGCGTAGAGAATCACCGCAGCTCGTTACCTTTTCTTTTTTTTTTTTTTTTTTTGCTTAAAATATCGAATGTAGTAGCGTGTTATGATACAAAATGTTTGACCGTCGAACGTTACAAAACCGTGGCTTATTTCAAATCGTAACTTCTTAAAAAGAGGAAAAGAAATACAGACGCGAGTGATATATTATCGTACGGTGGTATCGAATTTTTTTTTTCTTACCGAAATAAACGACGTCGTCCATATTGGACCGTTACGACGTACGAAAAAAAAATTCGTTAGAAATTCCCGGTCAGTTTTATTACAGTTCCTCCCATCTCCCGGAGATACATCGCCGAACTTTTTTTTAAGCAATGGTTGCCCGCAGCAATTATTTACCCGAAAACGAGAAAAATGTCTAGTTTAATTTTACGAATCCATTGTAAGCATTACTACTTTAATAATAATATTTTTGTTGAAATGTTGAGACAAAATCGTCTGGCGTGTACGTAGGAAACGGAAAGAAAAAAAAACCCCCATATACACAAAAGTCAAATCGAGAAAGAATCGAAAATTTCCATTACAAGCTCATTATTATTGTTCAGAGAGGAAAAAAAATCACTTCAGTGGATTTTCATAATAGATTTCAAATATTAAAAAAAACTAAAAATATTTCTATAGAATTGTACATTAAAATTATTTTACTTTGTCGATATTGACAAATACGCCGTAAATTCGTCTGTACGCTTTTTTTTTTATTTTAATCTCATTCGAATTCGTGAAAAATTATAATCGGTATAAAAACGTTAACAGTATTATTTTTAAATAATTCTCATAAGCGTATATGGTTATAAATATCGTTCTAGGTATACGAGAATTGAATTGATATAGGATTTATTAAGTTTTTTTTCATTATGTAAAAATATATATACGAATAGTATATTTTTTTTTTATATTAAAAGTTTAAAATTGAATAAAACGAGATTAAATAAAACGATTAACAAAAAAAAAAAATTGTTTCTTACGTTATATTTTTTCTGAACGTTAAATTTAACGACTAAATATACATTTTATTCTGTACAATCACATTTGTACAGTCTGTGTTACGTGATCTGTACAATCACGCGTATTAAATATAGTATGATTTTTGTCGTATTTTATATAATTTTGTGAATAATTGACCGAAAATCATAATACGAGCGAAATAGTAAAATGTATAATTTTAAATAAAAAAAATAAGTCGTTTAATTGAGAGTCTTAAAATAACGATCTCGGGAATGCAATAAAAAGCCGATGTAAAAATATTATGAAATGTTTATATATATATATATATATAATATATTCAATCGAATTGGACGGTGTACAAGACAATAGAATTGTATTAAAAAAAAATAAATAAATAAAGAAGACTTTGCGTAAATAAGAATGAAATATGTTCGGAAAAGAAAAAATATTGTTGGACGATATTAGTAAGGAAAAGTCGCCATTCGATTATATAGCGTCGTTTAGGTTATTCAACGAGAGCGTTACGCAATGCCACTCTATTGTAAAGGAAATAAAACACCAAAAACAAAACAAATATAATATCCACGCGACACTGTCAGATGTAGAAAGAAATCTGCGAGATGTGTGTATGACGGATTTAAAAAATACATATATACATTCATATATCGAACATTTTTTTCACCACCGTCGTCGAATCGATTGAAATCTGTTTAAAACGCGAATGAAATAAAATGTAAAAAAAAAAAAAAAACCACAAAATATTCGATGTAGTGAGAAAAGTGTTCTCGGGAGGAGGTTGGGATCGAATGCGTACGCGTACGAATTAAAACGTCAAAATCTAAATGCAGTTAGACAATTCACGATATCGCGTTAATCAAAATAAATAAATAATAATAATAATAATAATAATAATAATTTACGGAATATTCTATAAAACCGTATAGGTGCCGCAGCCGACACAGTTGGTTACAATATTTTGCACAGTTCCGTTCTTGAGGCACTTTTGATATTACTGTTTTCACACACGCGATTTCACTGTACAAACTCGAGAAAACGCATTTTTCAAAACGAAGCGCGTATAAATAAAATTTCGATCTGATATATAATATAATGTATTTATTTATTTTTTTTTTTTTAATTATATTTTTTCTGAACACGAATATTTCCAAGAAGGGGTGTGGTTATCGTTAAAGTTACTGCGTCACTGAGTCCTCATCGTTATACACACACGCACACTATTTTTAAATCGCTCGTTGTGTCGTACAAAAATGATTATATTACGTGCTTATATATTTCATAATAGACATTTACGAGAATTATGTTTCGTTCGACTTAATCGTTTGTTGAACGCGACAAGGGACATAAATATTACAAAACGTTTAATAGTAAAAATATTATTAGTTGAAAGCGGTTTGTCCGTCGTTTGTTTGAAAATAATTTTTTACACTTGTCGTTATTTCGAAGAAAAGACGTGGTGTGTTATTTTTCATACATTACCTTCCTCGAATTATTATTATTATTACTGAAAACCTGAAATATAATTATTTTATTTTCTAAAAATATCTATAGTAGTTGGCTAAAATTTACTGTGGATAATAATAATAACAATAATAATAATAATAATAATAATAAAAAAAATAATAATAATTATATATTATACTCATAGATTCTTCTTTTTGCCGGCACAATTTCGATATTAAATCGCTACTAAGAGTTAAAAACGCTGTGATGATTATAAACGTGATACGCGCGCGCCCGGTTATCTTATAGTTTCCACTTGAACCTAGTCTTCTTCGTTGCTCTTGGACTTGGTCCTAAAATCGGTGTAATGAAAAATGATATTTTTATTTTTTTTTTTTTTTTGTACAAAACCGTTTAAAAACTATAGCGATTTACATGGAGAAACAGATCGAAATCGTCACTATATTATGGTGTTTTAATTTATACACGTAATATCGGCTCTTTTATTTTTCTTAAAAAAAAATTTAATCTTATAATACATATTAAATCGACTAAATTATATGATATTGCAAAAACCAATTTTTGAGTATGATTTATTGTGATAGTAACCAAAAAGAATTATAACGAAAATTAAAAATGAGACGTTATATACTTCTATAATATAGTACTCATTGTGTGTGGTTTCGGGAGAATTGCGTTGTAAAAATGAATTATTTTCTTTTATCGATTATTTACACTTCGATGTATAAACGCATGTTCTATATCGAAATTTTTTTTTTACATTTGTGCCTACCAAACTTCCAATAGTAATTAAAAAATAGATCAAATAGAACGCGATTGCGACAAACTACGAGTGAAAACGTTTAATGACGAGTTCGATGGCAACCGCGTGACGACGACAGACGGAGTGTAAATTTTTTTATAGGATTCGATATATTCAATTAAAAATAAAAAAACACGATTTTTTTTTTCTAATATTATTAACACATGTGCGAGAAAATCGTGTAATAAAAGCCTTTGAAAATTCCACTAAAGTAGCAAAACATTAATTATTACAACCAATAATACATACGTATACAGTTAATTTATTCTTATAGGCAGGGCTAGGATTTGTATGCAATAAAAAATTGTAAAATATGCATTTTATTTACCAAAATATGCAAAAATATGCATTTTAATTTTTATAAGATAAACACAAAAATATAGTTACAAAAAAAATATTTATTTATTGAAATACAGGTTGGCTGTTTGTCTTAAAAATAAAATAAAATAATTTAAAAATTAATAAAATTTATAATTCGCATTGACTACGTGTGTTACATGCTACAACCACATATCTTTTTAAATTTTCGAAAATGAATGCTCGGCGATTGGATCGTAGTATGGCTTTGTATTGACTGAAGCTCCGTTCAACGTCACATGATGTAGTTGGCGCGTATTTAAGTAAAGACATTTGTCCTGGTGTTAGGTTACAACTGAAATTGTCCTCATCCGATTCACCGTTTAATATTTTATTTATTGATTGTAGAGTTTTAAATCCTTTATTTTTTTGTAAAATCAAGGATAATTTGTTCTTAACTTTATCTGCGACTCTTCCGTTACACTCAAGAAGTCGATCCCTTGCGTTTATTATAATCTATAGACTCAAACTATTTAATCTTTAATCGCATACCTATTGTACCATAGGATTGTATTTATAAAAATAAAATTAGTGTTTGACAAAAAAAACCAAGTTTTATACTTTAATCAGCAGAGCTAGAATTAAATACGAAATATTAATATTAAATTATAAATATTAATTACAAAATATACTATAAAACATGCATTTTTCGCATTTTTATAATCGAAATATGCAATATTATTCATTTTATTCGATATATGCATTAATATGCATTTTATCCAAAATATGCAAAAACATGCAAAATAAAAACACCACCATTTATCTCATCATGAGGTGATCCGTGGACATTACTGACAAAATCAATAATCAGAAGTCACGAAAAAAACATGCTGTTGCATACAAATCCTTGCCCTGCTTATAGATATTTATTTCACGTGTTTCGACCCGAGAAAAACTTGAAAATATTATCAACCAAATTTCAATAACTAATAAAATATTTTTCTGCGATTTTAATTTTTCCGCTCGTGGACACGACAACTACCTAAAATAATAACTTTTAACTGTATTTAGCCAATCTTACTTACTCTTGACTCTCGTACCTATTACAAACGATATAGCGCAATTAACGCTCACCGGTGTTCATTTTTTTTTTTTTTTAGCGTACGCAGTGTATCGATGTGAATCCAATTCTCTGTTCATATAACTAACTACAAAAATAACGATCAAAGCGCCAATAAAGCACACTGCGAGCGTGTACATAAAATTATTTTGAATTAACGTTCAGGCCACAACGGGTGCTGACGAACTTATAAGTAATTAAACGTAGAGCGGAATAAAAACGAACGCTTTTGAAACGGTAAAACGACTTTGTTTATACGAAGCGTTTTATTTCGAAATATTCAAACGCGATCATAGTTTATTTCGATAAAAATTTCCCTAGAAATTTCGAGAAAAAAAAATGTCCAAGAAACACAAACGTATTTCTCACGGATTGAATCGAAGAGAATACTTTTCTTTTCTTTTCTCTTGACTGCGATCAATTATCGTATTATTATGCAGAAGAAAAAGAAGTAGCGAAAAAGAAATCTCGTGCAATCCGATTATTCCGAGCGACATTTGTAATCGGCAGCGAGTTTTCAATTTCAATACCGCGTTTCGCCAATGGTAAAAAAAAAAATAAAAATACTCCCCCCAAAAAAAAAAAGGCGTTTTCAGTACAAATCCCCACAGCCTCCCTAATCGGCGGCCAGATCCGAAACCGGTACGCGGGAGATTTTTTTCCCCATTTCCGATTCGCTTGACAATTATCCGTTTTGGACTGAAAACGCTCCACAATCGACGACTGGATGAAAACGATCGCTGCAGCGGACGAAACGGAATCAAAAATGTCCGTCTACGTGTGTGTGTGTGTGCGCGCGCGCGTAACATTGGATATGTAACCGCAATGAAAAGCCTTCTTTTTACACTATTTCGCCAAACGTCTGGTAAAATATTATTAAATATTTAACGTACGTGCGCGCATTTATTATTGTCGCGCGAACGTTGTAATCGGTTAGCGGAAAATCGGCACATTTTTTCCGCGTTCACCGCCCGGAATCATGCCATATAGCACAAGCGTGTCCGGAATTTTTTCGCAGATCTGACCCCAGTACACACTCACTGTTATTAACTTTGTTCTATCAAAAACAATTTACCAACAGACAATGTATATTATACACATGTAATAAAAGTGTTAGATTCATATAAGTACGTGTATCGGCCGTATTATAGTTTTGAGTGCTTTTATCGGTTGAAAATCGATAGTCGCTAACGAAACGTAATAATAATCCGAGGTATTTTATGAAATTATTCCTATAAGAGACGCCGGTTTTAAGCGCGGTATCATAAATATTCACAAAACGGCAAATAATATTTATTATTATTTTTTTTTTTTTTATATATATATATAACGTAATTCAATGCAGGCGGCTGATTTCGCATATCCGACCGTTGCTAGGGCGACAGGGGATCCGTAAACGCTCTCCCACATAATATGGCTAACCGAGTTATAAGTGTTTTTGAAATCTCGCCAAAGCTCTCGGAGATTTTAATTGTAAACTTGTCGGTAATATATTATACGGCGCACCTAAACCAACGCGTGTGCACCTACTTCACTTATACACACGTTATGATATTACGCCGCGCACTCGTACTACAAAACGGCGTATCGCCACCGCACGTCGAGACGAACTGATTTGTCGGGGTGGGGAAAAAAAAAACGAAAAATGATTTTCCGCACATCACACGAAACGGCGATTCGTCCCCGGACGTTGTTTCATGACGCGCGTGTCAAACAACAATTATCATCGCAATCGTGTTTCGAACACACGTGGAAAATATAAAACTAAAGCGCGAAATACACGTTTAATTCGAATTTTTGAAAATAATTAACGAACAATCGTAATAACGGTAACGACGCTGTAGCGTTATACAGTTCTTTGAAAAGATGACTGCAGTGAAAGACGCTAATGCTGTCCAAAAATACTCAGACGGAGACGATCATTTAACGGCCAAAAGAGAGTTTAGATATATATCCGAAATCAACGATGACAGACAATCGTCTTGACACTTATAGTATATTATTTGCATAGAATCATAAGTAACGCGCAATATATGATGATGACGATAAAAAAAAAATTGCGTCGTGTTTTATATAATTTTTTTTTTTTTGTTTTTTAAGGGACGAAGTTATGTTAGAATAGCGAATTATATTTTAAACTGTACGGTGCTATAACTATACGATATTGTAGAACTCATTAAATCTTTACCCAGGGCAACAGAATCCTAAATACATCTCTGCTCTATATATAATGTTTTCTATTTATTTAATATTTTTTTTTTCATTTCGCACATAACCGATCCGTACAACATACGCCATATGAATTCCGATGATAATTTAATATCACAGAAAAACGATTTCTCTCTCTAAGTGTGTGTGTGTGTATAAACGTTTATTATTATATTACAGTATAGTATGGCTGGATGATTTGACGGATATAAAATAAATTACTATGTATTACCTAACTCTCGTATATACAAATATATATATATACATATATTTATTTTATACATATTACATAATACACATATCAACGGGACGTTTCGGAACGTGATCGTATATATTTCATATAATCAATATTTATTTAGAATATTTATATATTATTATGTTATACGAATAATACTATTATTATTTTTTTATATATGTATAATATGTATTTTCATAAACGCTTTCAAGTATTTTATATTCGTTGACAATAACGATATATACACCGCAATATTAACTCGTATAATTTATAAGAATAAAATGTTTCAAGTCTCTATAACGCGTTTTCAAACGATTGGCTGTAAAAAAAAAATTGCTTGAACTAAAATGTAAATATGTATTATTATTATTATAATAACAAAAAGTATCTAAAAAGAAAAAAAATCAAATGCGATTTAATCGAAAAAAATCCAATCGCGATTCGTTTATGCATTATTTTTTTTATTTTAAACACCCGTAATTGACATACTTTCGTGAATATAACATAATAGAAATTTTCCCGGAGTCGGTCGTGTATAAATCGTATATAACGCGTAAGAGTCGACGGCGAAAACGGGACGGAAAATTACATTAGTACAGTTCACGTAATGTTATTATAAATTTACTTCAACCGAGACCCCGTGATCGATGTTTTTGTACTCCGCGTGCATAATTTTGTTTGCTAAACGATATAATAGACTGTGTACGCGTAATAAAATATCTCAGTGAAATGTCGTTTTCTTAATTGAAAATATTTTAAAACCAATTTCAGAGTTTTGAAAACTAATAATAAATTACGAGTCGAAAACCCGGTAAATGTTGTTCACTTTTATTCTCGTCGGTCGATTCGGTGGTGTCGTTTGAAATTATTTAGAAACAAAAAAAAAAAGAATTTCTAATAACGATTTTTCGTAAAACAATGTTTTACGTTACTATTACGTTTCCTCCACTCGCGTAAAGTAATTCGAATGTATATATTTACTTATACGCGTATTAAATCATATATACGATCGCCAAATTGGGGGCAGGGGAGTCGTTGTTAAAAAATTGAAAGCGCTTAATCGAAACGGGATTTTGACTTTTTAAATTTCTTTTCGAAAGACGGCGGTTTTTTTTTTTTTTTCTATCGAAAACAATAATTGTGAATTCGGAATTTTGTCAACTCGTCGTCGATATTTTGACGACGATTTTTCCGTCCCGTTACGAATTATTTCAGTACGACTCCAAAACGAATTCTATAGCGGAAATCGAGACGTACTCTTATCTCGTATATGATTTCCAAATAGACGCAATTAGTAGAAGAACGAATCGAATTATCCAATACGATGTTCAATAGTCGCGCAATAATTACCGCCGCGTAAGTTTCACGTCGAAAACGTTACGCGTGCGTGATTTATGGAATCAATTTTTCCATTTGTTCTCGGATTCGATTATCCGACAATTATAGAGAGTATACGCGGACGAGTTCCAAAATCTGAAACTCCAAACGCATTCGAAATGTAAACCAATTGCATTTAGTCTTGTTTCTTTTTCTTCTTCTCCGAATTACATATATATATGTTTAATTAGAGTTTCTCGAGTATTTCTGCGAGAGGCGAAAAAAAAAAATCTGTTAAAACGGTAATTTTTGTTTATTCAACGTATAAATATATATATGTATAAACCTCTTATTTTTTTAGCCGCTTAAAAAATATATCACGCGTAATGCTCGAGTATAACATGTAAATACGTAATTAAACACAAACGGAAACGAACATTATTGCTAACACTTTTTTTTTCTACCCCGCAAGTCGTTTTTACGTCCTTTTTTTTTTTTCTTTATTACTCGTATTATTATTCTGTAAATAAAATGCGTTTTCTGACCGTAATCACGCGCCGTTTCTCGTGTGCGTACGCCCGAAATAACAACGACATAAGTCATTGGAGGACGGCGTTTTATTTAATATATCTGTAGAAATCATCCGAAATCAAAGCGTTTTGTATGTGTATGTAAATGAAAACGAGAGTTTCTACTGTTGCAGAGTGTTAATTTGATTTCAAAAAAAAAAAAAACGACGAAATTTTTGTTTTAAACGTTATACTTACGACTTTTTATAAACATCAAAAAAAAAACACACACACACATAAATTTCGTGTGAAAAATTATTGAAAAATCGTGCGCTAAAATAAAAAAAAAAAAAATATCGCTAAATACATTTCGAAATTAAAACGCGAAACGTTTACGAGATATTTGTTATTTGCATTTAAATCTTTCGGTTTCGGAAGTACTATCCCTATATGTATATATACATTTTTTTTTTTTATATATATTCTCAAGAATTGAAATTCACGATTATAATTATAAGCTTCCAATTATATATTTATTTTTAATTAAACGTCTCTCATAAAATGTACCATATACGAGTGTATATTATTTTATTAAAATGTAAAATTCTCCGAATCCCCCGCCCCCCGTCACACGGAAGTTTGCCGACTCAAATTTATAAACGTTAAAATCCAACAATAACACTAACGAGGGAATTTGGAATAACTCTCTCTGAAGTTTATATAACTCTCGTTATATTATTTTACGTTTAAATAATAATAATAATAATAATAATTTAAAAAAAATATTGTCGTAATAAGACATCGAGACCGTATCTACGTACGTTTTTATATTATAAACAACGGTGTGTACTAGTCGTGAGGTTATTCGACGACGCGCGTTTTAAAATTTGTTTTTTTTTTTTTTGTATGTTTTAAATGTCGACCACTAACGTTTCAATTTCGGCTCGGAAATTTCGTATGTGCATGCGCGCGTACGGGGTCCTAAATCTACGCGAATTTACAATATCATTACGGTGTACGTATTTTGTGTGGAGAGTAAACGAGTGTTTTGTAATAATATGTTGTCGTGTTGTTTGGTCTCGTCAGCTGCAGACGGTGATGTTCCATAAATATTATATTTATGCGTATATAAAATGAGCCGAGACGATTTAATATCGCGTGTGCAGCGTTTAACGTGAATTCGTGCGTCAAAATACGAGACCGAATAAATTGTAGTTGGACGACAAAAAAAAAAAAACAATTTTATTTTTTTTTTTACCTATTTGTTAAGTCGGCCGCGTATTAAAAAATATTAATACAATGCGTATTATTCGTCTACTCTCTCGATTTTAAATTCAGTATTTTTTTTTCCTTTAAAGTCGCATTCGATTCGCGAATCACATTTTAGGACGTTTAGTAAAAGGGCAATTGATAATCAGAACAGTTGTTGATATCGAGTGGAAACATGTGGAATTACGGAAAGTGAGCGTTTATTCTTGATACGTTGACAACAACGCGAAATTGAATTCATTCGTCGCATCATATTTTACTGTTTTGCGCGAACGCTTAACTAATTCTAAATCGGATTCCGCGGGTACGAATTTATTTTCGCCGGCATAATGAAAAAGTCTATAATAAATAAAAGTGATTTCGAATTACACGTTCGTCCGCGGTGTCTCGTTTTTGTTTTTCGCTAACGCCGTATACATATATAACGAGAAACACGACACGCTCTCTAATCAACTCTGTTTAATACGAAATTACCGGCTTTTGACTATTTTATATGTTATCTACTTTGATAGATATTTGGGCACGATGTAAGGAGAAAAAAAAATAAACGAAAAATCGTTAAATTCTTGCTTAAAATGCCGGCAAAAGAAAAAAAAATATATATATATCATAGATCCGCCCATGCTGACGCTGCAGCTGATGACGAATATATATATAATATGTAATGCTGTGAAAAACGGTCACGAAGCAAAAGCAATTTATGGTTTTTTTAGTCGCAAAATAAAAATGATAATAATAATAATAATAATGAAAAAAAAAAATGTCTGCTCCGAATCGATTTTATATTATATTATTATTATTATTTCAATGTATTTCGTTAGGTCATTTTTACCACTTTAAAAACGGTACTTTTATCACGCCAAATGCCGCTGCGCAGCCTCCAGAGACCACCTCTGCCGGCGGCTACAGATTAACTGTGCCAAATTGTTTCGACCACACTTATGAGGAATTTTCCCGTACCTGCGGCTATTATTTACCCGTTCGAATTTAATGGAGTTCATCGAATTCGATTTCATATAGAGAACCGAACGAAATACATTTAGAAATATCCGCCGTCGCCACTCGTCGTTCCGTGTCGATTCGGTCGGAATGAATATATTTCCACGTACAAGAGAGAGCGAATTTTCGTGTTTTGTTTTGTGCGTGTTATTTAATGGCCAGTTACTACACCTCTGTGTTGCGAAAAAATATCGAAGAAGAAAACTCGTGACGATTATTGTCAAAATCGTATGTAAAAGAAAAAAAAAGTCACCGCGAGATATATTTTAAATTAAACGTTCAACTTACGATTTTAAACAAAATAACGTATCGTTCGTTGAATCATTTTCATTTATACTATTCAATAGCTCATCGTCTCGTTGATTTAATTATATTATTCCAATATATTTTCACGCGTTTCAAAAATATTACCTCCTTATACAATAAATAACCTCTGAATGTATTTTAGTAACGTACAGTTAAACACATTTTTTTTCCCCCCCGTAAATTCTAACCGAATTCGTTTATTACGATTCGACACATTTCGTTCGCGTGTCTTTTAAACCCCGCAATACAAATGTAAACTCTCATAAGAGTTAAATTTAAATAATACGTATACAAAAACGAAACGACACGGAAACCACCGGATGGAACGGAGGAGAAACGAGAGTTCATATTTTAATACGAGAAACGTGACAACTCGAGAAACGAGCGGCGAATCACAAATTCAAACGGACCCGCAATACGTATATATGTATAAAAAGAAATTTCGATCATTATAGTACGAAAATGTTACGTGTAATAATGTTGAAGATTTGATAAAGAGAAATGTGTGTATAAAAGTTCAATTTTTTTTTTTTATTTATATATAATAAAAATTCTGAATACGGTCATCGGAATATACGACACAAAATATTGTACGAGATGTATACACGAGTTGCAACGAATCGGCGTTACGTGGCAAAAAAAAAAAAACAAAACAAAACAAAAACATTTTATAAAATCCTATTGTTATCATACTAAAACGTATATTATAAGTGTTGAATACAACAGCACGATATGTAAATTGTAATTTTATTCGTATTTTCCTAGAGAAAACTGGATGCAACGCGTATATAATTTTGTTTTATTTTTTTATGTGTCGTAAACGCGAAACGTCAAACACGATTTTTTTTTTTTTTATTGTTGGTATATTAGCTGTTTCTAACAGTTATTTAAAAAAAAAAAATTAAATAAATAGTTACGCGACATGGTTCACGCACTGAAAAACACCGAAATATACGAATGGCTTCTCAGTACTGTTTATGATCACAAAAGTTCACTGAAAGTACGTTTTGATAAAAAAAAAAATTTTAATTAAAATTCATCTCTATTTATTCCTCAACTGTATCGTTTTTTTTTTTTTTACGAAATTTCCGTAACAGTATATTTATATATAATAAGTTTTGTACGAATAAAAACGTATGTTTTTTTTTTCGGCGAACATTTAAATAATTCGTCTCTATACAATATATAAATTAATCGATGCGACAAAAAATAAAAACATCATCCGCAGCGTTTGCGTAAATGTAAATCGCATTTTAACCGAATTAATTGTTATATCGCTGGTTGTTATAATGTAGCGCGAGCGTATTGAGGATACGACGAAGAATCGAAGTGATTACATCATCGTATCGCGCACACTATATAATTAAATCTTGACACGGTCGTATTAGTGAACGGATATATAATACGCACGCAAAATTCAATTGTTGAGACAGGATTTTATATTTTATTTAAGACAAATAACAATGAATACGAACACAAATTAAAATGATTACAGAACACCTGCTCACTCGGACGGCTACGGACGGACTTCAACTTGGTCGGTCGTCCGTTCGTCCGAGGTGATTATATTTATTATATTATTCATATTTATAATATCGATAATACGTCTGGTGGGTAATCACCAGTATGTTAATTATGAATCGAAATTATCGTTTTACTATAAATATGAATATTCGCTGTCTATCGCGTCGTCATCCCGGTGTCGAAAATACCTTATGATCGCGCGTAATATACTTACGGCGGTAAAGTATTTTCGTCAACGATTTGCGGAAAGGAGTGGACAGTTGATAATATTCGGCTCGGTGGTGTGAACGAATCGTTTACACATACACGAGCCGTGTCAACTCTCCCCTGCCAAACTGTCCAACCGGGATGCAACTTCGTATAGAGGCGTGGGGTGGGGGGAATTTAGGACTTGGATTCTTTTCTATATGCATCGCTGAATCCAATAAGAGAATCAGCGGGCTTCAGGGTCATTCGCACGGCTCCATCGAGCTCGATTGAACCGGATGCGCATGACCCCGGTAGAAAAGCCTCCAGTCAGGAGACGGGAGGTTCAGGGACTCAACGGGAAGTCGAGGAAGGTGGCGATCTCTTCCTCCAAGTTGTCCTGTGGGTCCTTGCTGGTATTCACATCCCCTGCTTCCTGTGCCACATCCACCTCCATCCTTGTCTCCCTACTTGTTTCCGGTTGACTGGCCTCGGATGTTCTGGGCGCCTTGACCGGTATGGTGTCCGGTTTCGCTAATCTGTATTGCTGCGATGGCCCAGACTTCTCCTCTTTTCGTCGGCGGGTCTCCATCCGTTTCCTCTGCCGGTAGGCTTCGAGGCGAATGGCAGACTTCCTCTTCGCTGACGGTGAGACTCTTGCTGCGGGGACCAGATTACCCGGCTGCTGGATTGCCAGCCCATCCGCTCGTGGTCCTTGACCACGACCATCCTGACCGGGCCCAACTTGAGGTGGGACGGGCGGTCTTTGGATCTGCGTCCCCGTGGGTGGTCTCGGAGGTTGTGCCAACGGCCTCGCTTTCCCTGGCACGGGTGGTGCTGGCATGCTGGCCACGCATGATCGCCATCCTCGCAAAAACGCTTCCCACAGCACTGGGTGCTGTTGGAGTTCTCCCGTGGTGGCTCGTCGAACCTCCTCCTGCGTTAGCGGATACTCCGGGAAGCGTCCTCCCAAGTCTTGGAGTAGTCGCTGTCCTTCCAGCTGATTCCTTACCAGGGCCTGGAGTTTTTGCCGGTATCCGCTAACCGATGTTGACTGGGCGCTTGCTGCGGTTGTTTGGACGGTTTTGGCTGCGGGCTTGACCATTCTGAGTTGGAAAGGAGTACAGAAGAAATAATTAAATAAATAAATTTTTTTTTTTATTTTTCGCTGAGGTATCGTTTAACCCTCAGCGCTTCCTTCCATAGAATGGGCCATTTTTAAACATGAAACATGGAGCTTTCGGGGTGGACGTTGGTCAGTGAGATAAACTCCTAACCCTACTCGTTCCACCAATCGAACAGGTCCTAACCATTTCGGCGCGAAACCTGCGTGAAACCCCTTGTCCGTGTTTGAGAGGTGATGTGCTTTGTAATAAACCCAGTCTCCCACATCGAATTTTATTTCGGGTGGTGTAACTGGGTTTACCCTTTCTATCTGGGTTTCAAAAGCTTTCCTCTCACATCCTCGTCTATGTTGATTAATCTCCTGCGGCGAAATAGTTGGTGGGTTAATCAGTGTCCAATCGCCTGGTCGTTTGGCCTCTCTGCCGAGTACCAATACCGATGGCGGGAACCCTGTGGCCTCATTCAACCTATTTCGAATCGCGAAGAGTATCGACGATAGCTGCATGTCCCAAGAGCGATGACTTTCACCCATAAGGTGGGCTCGCAGTCCCTTCTTCAGCTCTTGGTTTCGACGTTCGACGGGGTTTGACCTGGGGTGATACACCGGAGTGGTCCAACCCTCCGCCCCCCATCGGTCGAGTGCTCTGAGCATTTCCAAAGAAGTGAACTGCGTACCATTATCACTGAGACACACGCGAGGGTACCCGAACCGTGAGAAAAATTCACGTTCGAGCGTTTGCACAATTGTCTTAGAGGTAGCGGTGCCTAAAGGATAAGCTTCTACCCACCTACTAAAACAGTCAGTTGCCACTAGTATGTAGGTTTTACCCCTCCCTGTGCGCGGGTAAGGGCCCATTAAATCAATACTAATGACCTCCCAGGGCTGTCGCGGTTTTCTAGACCTCATGGGGTCTGATGGTTTGGAATTCAGGGGTTTTGTACAAGCGCATATGTGGCATGCCCCAACATATTTTCTCACCTCGTTTCTCACCCCCTTCCAGTAAAACCGTTGTCGAATAGCCCTGAATGTTTCTTTCCATCCTGGATGACCAGCCAGGGTATGGTCATGATACCTGTCTAGAATATAGTTTGTCTTATCTAGCGGTATTACGATTGGGGAGGATAAACTGTCATTGCACTTGTCAACCCTTTTTCTGAGCAGATCACCCACGATCATGTATGACCGTAATTGGGCTTTCGATCTCCGAGTATTGTTGGCTGGACAATCAGCGGTTATGTTGTCCATTACTGAACGAACATACGGATCGCCCGATTGCCAGTCTTTCAATAACTCTTCAGAAAATGGTGTGTCAATTGTTTCCTCCTTATGACCCACTAGTGAGAAAAGTCTATCAGGAATACTATGATTAACATGGTTATTTGTTATGGGCACTCCTAGTAGGTTCTCATCGAGTAGGTCCTCATCAACTGGTTGATCGTCAGATGGGTTACGCGACAGCATGTCGGGGCCCTGATTTAGGCATCCTGGTACATGAGTCGTTTTAAAATCTAAGTTACTTAGTTGTAATGCCCATCTGGTTAGTTTAGATTTTTGGTCTTTGGTCTTATGTAACCAAGTTAATGCTGAGTTGTCGGTAAGGAGTTCAAAAGGTCCTGGTTCTAGGTAAGGACGAAATTTGTCAATAGCCCAGACAATGGCCAAACACTCTCTTTCGACCGCAGCATACCTTTTTTGTGTTTCGCTTAACTTTTTGCTAGCGTAGGCGATGATCTGTCTTTCCTCCGGTCTGTCACCCCGTTGGAAAAGAACAGCTCCTACACCTATTTCGCTTGCATCAGTTTGCAGACAAAAAGGTCTACTGTAATCGGGAGAGCTTAGCTTTGGAGACTCGTACAGGGCATTTTTGATAATATCAAATGCAATCTGTTCAGTCTGTGTCCATCGCCATTTGGTTCCTTGTTTTAGTAAATTCGTTAGGGGTGAAATTGTGTCAGCGTAATTATCTACGAATTGACTGTACCAATTGCAAATCCCTAAGAACTTCCTAAGCTCCTTAATTTTACGAGGTGTTGGAAATTCCTTAATTGCGTTAAGCTTTTCAGGCTGTTTTCCAATTCCCTCTGAGTCCACCAAATGTCCGAGAAATGAGATTTCGGTTGTTCCTAATCTACATTTCTTGGGATGGCATGTCAGTCCATGTCTACTTAAGCGTTCAAGAATTTTGGTTAGATGTATAAGGTGGTTATCCAAGTTATCGGAATATATTACTATATCGTCAAGATATACCTGAACAAAATCATCCAAATATCCTCTTAAAACCTCATTCATGAGTCTCACAAAAGTCATGGGTGAATTTTTCATACCAAACGGAAGGACTCTGAACTGGTAGAGACCTCGGCGTGTACGGAAAGCTGAAAACTTCCTAGAATTATGATTTAAGGAGACTTGCCAATATCCAGATTTTAAATCCAAGACACTGAAGATCTCAGCTCCTCTCATATTTCTGATCATGTCATTTAGGTTAGGCATGGGGTAAGCATCAGATTCCGTCACTTCGTTTAGTCGTCTATAGTCGACGCAAAGTCGGAATGACCCGTCTTTCTTTTTCGCCAAAACTATAGGGGCAGCCCAAGGTGAGGTGCTCGGTTCAATAAGTCCCTGCTGTTCCATATCCCTAATCATATCATTAATGATATTTTGCTTTTCAGCTGGATAAGGGTATGGATTCAGTGTAATGGGAGTTTGAACTTTGAGTCGAATTTCATGATCAATCAATTTCGTGTGGCCTAACGTACCATCGAACACTTCTGGATACTTTCTAAGTATATCATAAAGTTTTTCCCTGATAGTAGGATCACTCGAAATTTGGATTTCAGAGAAAACGTGTTCACCTAACACCTGGGTTGACTTAGGTCCTCTCCAACAAACTGAAGTTCGTTTGGAAGTCCCTAAGTATATGGTACCTGCTGAGTAGTCCCATGACACTTCATTTTCTATAAGAAAATCGTGTCCTAGAAGAATATCACAGAACAGGTTATCTAAGATCGCAGCCTTAAATGAAACAGACAGGTCTGCGATCTGCGTTACGAAGGCAGCGTGGCCACTTATGGGTTGAGTGTGACCGTCAGCCATTCGAACTAAAGAATTTGGTCCTTTGATAATTTTTCCGAATTTCATAGAAACTTCTGGTCTGACATACGACTTTTGTGCTTGAGAATCTAACAAGGCGGTAACAAAACCCGTTTCAAATTCCAACTCAATAGATGGGGTTGATATTTTAATCGGTGTTTTGTTAATTACAGTTTCTATAGCTGCACATCCAAAACCATCGGGGTTCTCAATAAAAGCCATCGATTGTTTATGGAGTGATAGTTCAGCTATGTCTGTAATATTGTCGTCCCTGTGATTTTCTAAGTTATAGTCGTATTGTTTGTCATGCTCATTCTGATTCTGTTCGGGTCCTAACAATATTTCCTTTAAAATTAGTTTTGTGGGTTCTGAGTGACTAGTTGATCTTTGTACAAGATTAGCAGAGCTAGCACTAGATTTTTCCTCAAAAGCTAAATTTTTGTTATTAGAAATATCTGAATTTTCGAAACAGAAAGTAGTGTCATCTAAAATATGATTTAGGTCATTTATTTTTGTCACATTACTCTGAACATGATGGTTGGATTTTGGGTGACTAGTACCAATCTCCGATGAATGTAATGATGATTGTTCAGGTAAAGACTTATAAATGTTGGTCCCACATATTTTATTTAACGACATTTCTACTGATGAGTTTACCGAAGGTGTTTTTGAAATTTCAATGCCTACCTGTCCCTGTTCTCTTATAGCCCTATTAGTCGATTTATGTGATGTATTTTCAAAACTAAGGGCCAATAAAAGAGGGACTTGGTGAGTATTGTCGGAAATTGTTGATGAACCCGTGGAGTGGACTAAGCTCCGCCGGGTCTCGGTCCGTTTCCCGAAGACTTATTAGGACATTCATTGTTCCAATGTGGTCCTTTACAATGCTTACAAGGAAGAGATGGTTTCCGGTAAGTTTTGGGCTCGTTTTTAGAGTTGCCTACGGGTGAAGAAAAGTTTTTCCCAGAATCGCCATGTTTGACCCTGACGGGCTGACTACATTTATTCTGAGTCTCCGGTTTTATCAAAACCGAGACATCAAGAACTGCAGCCAGTCGTCTAAGATCCAAAAATGTAACTGGGTGTTGTAGCCTCGCGTGGATTCGGAACTCTTCTCTCATGAGGCCGACGACAGTACTCACTATCTGTGACTCAGAGAGGCCCGTTTGAACCCGACGCGACAACTGATTTTTCTCCAGTACAAATTCAGTCAGTCGTTGGTTTACACCTTGTCGAACTGACACGATTTCTGCACGGAGACGGGACTGGATATCCGGGTTATCAAATCTGTCGGCGAATTCGCCTTTAAATTCGGACCACGATAAATCCAGAGCTCTGACGGTTTTCCACCATTCAGCAGCATTTCCCGTCAGTTGTGGTTCTACAGTTCTTACCCAGGCGGATTTATGAATATTTGCTTGATGCAAAATACATTCCGAATTTTTAATGAAACGGCTGGGGTCCTCTTCTTTTTCACCCGAAAATTGAGGGAGAGATGATCTCGCGGTTTTTAAGTCGAGTATTGGAATAAGCATCGAAACTTGACTAAGGTTTTGAGTGGGGGGTCCTGACAATTTGTTCACTTCATGTGTATCGGAAAATTGTACAGTACGACTAGATCGTTCGAAATGTCGGGTATTATTGTCAGTTGGACGTCCGGAAATATTAGAAAAATTATATTCCCGATGACTCGTAACATTCGGATCGTTATAGTCCCATTCCGTGCTATTCGACAACGGCTGGTCGACTTTCGATCGTTCTAATACATGCACAGGAACTACCCTGGGAGCATCAACCCTCGGGATACCCGCTTGTCTAACCTCACGCTCGATCTCGCTTAAGCGGTCTCGGAGGTAGGGGGTTGGCTGCTCACCCATACATAGTCCTGTTTCATGTAAATTAGAAGATGGGTCGTTTCCTTCTCTGTTATCGGTAGACGGATTTTTAGGACTAATTATCGGTCTAAATGCACTACAACTGGCAATTCTACTCGACTTTAATTCGTTTTCGACCTTCATCACTCTTTCCCTTATCATTTTTTGTTCATCTAAATACCGCGTCATCGCGGTTTCTAGAGCGCTCACTCGTAACTCTAAACGTCCTAAAACCGTATTCACCCTCATATCCTGTCTCAGTGCTCCGATCTCCTCACTCACCATTCGTATCGAATTTATGGTATGAAGGTCCGGAAATTCATACTGAGATGGGTCAATGTTAGGCGTAGTACCGTGAAAACGATCAGTTTCACCCGCAAAGTTATTACTCGACAAATTTATCGGTGGATTTTGTGTTTCACAAAATCCAACGTTGCTTGCACTACGCGTCGGGGAGGTGTAACCGTCATCTCTATTTTCCCCTACCTCCGACACCGGGTCGTTTGCCGTCGATTGATAAATAATCGTTGGTGTAACAACAATCGGTGGTCGGGGTGGAAATAAATATGTGGACGGATTATTTCCCTCAGCCCTCACGATAGCCTCAAGTACACACTGTAAATCGTTGCGGGTGGCTGTTATTGGTAAATCGCGGTACACGCATTCACGCCTAATTTCGGTCAATGACATTTCATCCAAAGTTTTACTCATTTTGTTTTTTTTTTTTTTACGTAAAGCAAAAACAAAACAAATGGGCGATATCAAAATATATCGCGGTGTAAAACTTCGTCGCGTGTATAAGTGTAATGTATATTATCTGTATTCAATTAATATGATAATATTTAAAACGTAAAACTACGTATGTAAATAATGACACAATATTATCAAAAGTGATAGTCGCCGTTCGTACGTAATTATCTGTGCGGTACCCGTAAAAATAATAATATTTATAATCAGATATACCTCTACAGCAATACGTTTATCGAAAAACGACGGTGGCTGGTTTATTTACCTCGACGCACTATAATAAGACGTTAATAATATATTGATATAATAATTAAGTCTGATAGTGCGCGACCACTCACCCGATAATCTATATGTATTTATATTATATGTATTTATACGCTTTCTTTTCACTTATACACCCGTTTGCCGAGACCGATTCGACCAAATAATAATTTATTAATCGCTTCGATTAACTTAAAATTTTGTCGTATGATAAATTTCTCTCTCTTAAATTACTTATTACTTTGAAAATGGTACTAATACGTAATTAAGAGTAGAAAGAAAATGAAAAAAAAAAATTTACCCTTTTCGGTAATCAAGCGGCCAAAAGTACTCTTACCTGGATCGCTGTTTACCGGGAGTTAAATTCCACTGCGGGGAGCCAAATTTGACACGGTCGTATTAGTGAACGGATATATAATACGCACGCAAAATTCAATTGTTGAGACAGGATTTTATATTTTATTTAAGACAAATAACAATGAATACGAACACAAATTAAAATGATTACAGAACACCTGCTCACTCGGACGGCTACGGACGGACTTCAACTTGGTCGGTCGTCCGTTCGTCCGAGGTGATTATATTTATTATATTATTCATATTTATAATATCGATAATACGTCTGGTGGGTAATCACCAGTATGTTAATTATGAATCGAAATTATCGTTTTACTATAAATATGAATATTCGCTGTCTATCGCGTCGTCATCCCGGTGTCGAAAATACCTTATGATCGCGCGTAATATACTTACGGCGGTAAAGTATTTTCGTCAACGATTTGCGGAAAGGAGTGGACAGTTGATAATATTCGGCTCGGTGGTGTGAACGAATCGTTTACACATACACGAGCCGTGTCAATCTCGAGAGACGTTTAAAAATTGTTTTGCAATTTATTATTATTATTACACCGCGGACGCATTGTTTTATTGTGCGAACGAAAAATAAACGAAAAAAAAAACGTATATATTATTTCTCGGCGGGACGCGATTAAAAAAAAAAATAATAAAAAAAAATGAGAGACAGAGACAGCAGACGACGACGATCGCGTTTTGTTTGAACAACGTTTTCTTGAGCGGAAAAAAAAATTACTCTGCGACATCCAATTATACGAATTGTCGTGTGGGGTGGTACGAATTGGCCGTAAACGTAAATATATATGCGTATTAATATAATCTGGACGGGAAACTGATTATAAAATAACAAACTCTGAGGAAATTTTTTTTTTTTTTGTATATTTAATAATATTACGGAAACGTAAAATTCAATACCGTGTAGTAGCCGTCGATAAAATGTGTTAAACGAAAGAAGAAGAAGAAGAAGAAGAAACAGACACCGAGCTAAATAAAGGGAGAAAAAGCTACTCTGTCTCCCCCGACATGTATTATTGGAAATCAACACCGAATCCCTCGTATACTCGGACCAGAAACGTAATTGATTCCGGATCGTGTATATACTCGTATATATGTGGCGCGAGTGTGTAGCAACGTATGGTAATATATCAATCTCTGGTAGCAACGTTTGTGTGGGGTGAGGTACGAAATCGAATAATATATGGACGAATTTCGATTTATTCGTTTCCGAAGAAATCTCACGAAACGTATTGTACGCACGACGTACATCGGTAGAAATTATAATTATGTAAAATCGGCCGTTTTATTTTCACCGCTCGTGGATATTTTCCATAAAATATATTTATTATTTATATATATATATAATTTTCATCGCTACTGTGTTTATTTTTTTTTCCGCCGGTTTTTACAACCCGCGGGGACTCGTACGGCTCACGTGTCGCGTATAAAACATCAGTCTTGTATAAGAATAACATAGCACAATATCAATAATTTCGTTTGTATCCTTCTGTTCTCGTCGCGGAATCATATTTCTTTATAAAATATATATATATATATATAATATAGATTATAATATTTATATAATTTAGAAGAAGAAAAGAAACTTGTTGAAAAACTATACGAATAAAATATTATCGTATGTTTAATTACCTATAATGTAGCTGTTAGCCATATAATATAATAACGTAATAGAGACTACGCGATTATTTTTTTTTTTTTTTTTACAATAAGTTTCGCATTTTATACGAGTTATTTTAACTATTGTGTTTTCTTCAGCACTTTATACTCATTCGAAAGTCGAATTTATTTATTTATATCGTATGGCTTTTACTCAAATCGACTCAGAAGCTTTATGACAACACAGATATACGTATACATATGCACATATAAATCCGTATAAATATACAAATGTTTTAATTTAGAATTATAATTGTGCAAAAATCAAAAATCTTGGAGGTAAGAGTTGCTGTGATATGACACTCTTCATAGTCGAGGTTAATAATCCAGTGTGTATTGCTTCTGGAGTCATTGCATGCAGGCCTTCAATACCTCGACTGAATTTCCTACTTTGACGTTCCGTTATAATATTATGGTTGATTGTTTGCCACAATCACAAGATGGATTGTCTTGAGATCCCCATTTATGTAAGATAGCGTCACACTGATCATGACCGTGTTCTCAGTCCGTTTAAAGTAGACCAAGTACTACGAAAGAGATCCATCCCTAGGACTCCATTATTAGGGTCGGATACTAGTTTCTCGTTTGGTAAAGTGGAGTTCGCCCATTCTATTCGCCATTCCTCAGCAGGAAATCGAATAGCGCGGTAAAACGAATTTTTTCGACGTAAATATATCCAACGGGCTCGAGCACCCGTCGAGTTTATTTAAAGGTACTAGGCATCATTTTAATTATATTTAAACTTATTTTTTATGTATTTATGCTAGTGAACACAATATTGTATAATGTATGTCTATTCAATTTTTCAGTCAATATTTGTGTAAATTAATAAATTTTCAATTGCATAAATTATAATATATAATAATTTTCCACTTAAACGGACAACATTTAAAAAAAAAACTAAATGAAAACTATAGTTAACTAGTAAGAAGTAAAAATATGAATAAGTAAAATTAGAAATATATTACAAATTGATTGTAAAGTCAATTGTAACTATGGAAACGAATTATACATACACACAGACACATGCAGACATAAATACATTACTCATATAGATATACATACCATATAGACATAAATACAGGCATACATACAAATACAAACAGAACAGGATACAGTAAATTATGAAAAAAAAAAAATTAAACAGAATTAAACTTACCTTTAGTTGTTTTTTTTTTTTTTTAGATTGTTTAAAGTGCCATGTATTTGCTAATTTTTTCACAGGATCTGTCTCTGATATTTGGAATGTCCTTTTTCCATGCAAAATTCTATTAACTTCAGTGCAATAGCGATGTAACGTCATTTTTACAATAAGTCCAATAATTTTTGGTTGAAAAAGACCTTTGTGTTTGGAACAACTAAGTACACTAACTATCAAAACCAAATTGTTGATTGATTGAATTAGTTAATAAATTATGAATATTCGAATGACAACAAACTGTAGAAACGTTTTCTTTTATTAATAATATGTTCTTTAAATAATAATCAAGTAAATTTTTCATTAAATAACTATTAGTTTCATAGTATGGTGTTAATTTGCATTTGTAATCATTTACGGTAAAATTGTAATTTGTATAACACAGTATTATACATAAATATGATATATATATAATGAAGTTCTGTGTGTCTTGATGCTCAGTTGTTTTGCGGAATACGGAACCAATTATGAAATTTGGCGAAACACTTTTACTTTCATCTACGACGAGGACACGTTTTCCGTATAATATGATACAGTGTAGTGCCGTCATCGTGTTACACACGATAATAATAAAACGGCGTAATAACAAATTGTTTTACAAACTCCGAGTGCGTTTTTTTCTGAACCAAACCTACACTGTATACACTAACGTAGCCCAAAAAGAGACTTATAAAATATATATAATAATAAAAAGTGTTCGCGACGAGCGATGTCTCCAGCAACAGAGCGCCTGCTGCTATACGTTTTCGGCGAACGTTATTGAGATTCGGCCAAAAAAATTATATAATATTAGAAAGAAAATTTATAGGTTACGTATTTTTGTGACATTTTATTCATCCCCTATCCCCCTTACATATGCTCTTTGAGTTTATAACGGCAATTTATTTCCAGCTCCGTCGCGCGTAATTGCTCGTCGTTATTATCCGACGACACACACATTTGCTCACTCGCTCGCCGGGGTAAACTTCAGGTGGTTTTCATATCATTTTTCGTCGTATAACCGCCAACGACGACGACGACGCGTAGAGATAATTTTTAAAACTGCGATAAAATAAATTCGTACGGCTACACACACACACGGAGTTGGGAAAAAAAAATTATATGATTTGTATATTATTAAATAATTTTCTATATTTTTTTTCTTCTCTCGTTATTTTATGAATTGTAACTTTAAAGCAGATTTCAAATTCAACGCGTAAAACGTTAATAAAGAGAAGAATATTTTATTATACACACTGCGCGGCAGTCTTGTAAAGTATTCGTATACAAGTATTTTGATATTAGTATTTAAATACTCCTCGAAGTATTCTGAATACTTTGTAAAAGTATTTTTAACAAAATTTAAATACTATGGAGAAATCCGTGTTGTAAATTTTTCGCGAAAATTAAAATCAATAAAAAAAAATGTTTGTTCTCAAGACGGTATCGTCGGTGTATAATCATAATTCTCAATAAATATCCGTGTAGTTGGTACAGGTGTTTTGAAGAGTAATTAATTGTACAGTTTCATACTTCTCGTTGTGCAATAACTAAATACGCGATAACACTGATAACTAATAATAATACACCCGTGTAGTGTACTATTGTAGCGTCACTGGATACAATAAATTGTGTACACGTAGGAACTCAAATATTATAGTAATTCATATTGTTATCTTTTATATTTTTATTCCGTTTTGCCTAGTAATATACACTTATTTGACTTCATGGTGTAATCGTTGTTTCCTGTTTAAGCCGACACTAAATTAAAGGTAATATGTCTTATATGGACGCAGTGGATCTCCCATAAATCACAATGACAAGTACTCCGGATTTTCTGAAAATCGATAATAGTCATGTACTTTACCATCATATAGGCCATATTATCAAGACCAAAATATTGTTTATAATAATATTATGTACGAATATAGCAACGAGTTACAAATTAATTTTTCCTCCATCATTCGTCATCGTCTTTCGTTCACTCGTCGTCGTCATTCGCGTACGTGTTGTTGTTGGACGATTTAATTCGTGATGTGCCTGTTATAATTCATCATGGACGAAAACGAAATATTATTTATTCTACGAATGAGGCTATATTATTATAATAGAATTATAATATAATATATATATATATATATGTAACATAACAAACTTGCATATTATATGGTATAAAAATAAAAATAGTCGTGTAATAGTCGTGGAAATTAAAAAAATACTTGTATTTGTATTCAAATACTTTGCAAGTATTCGTAAAATACTTTAGAAGTATTATAAAATTATTTTTAATACTCTTTTACGCGAATATCAGTATTAGTATTTAAAAAGTATTTACGAGAAATTCTGTATACCCGCGTAATAAAACAAACGTAAGTATTGTAAAGCGAACTAAAACAAATTCGAACATTTATTCGAACGCGCACAAAATTAATAATAATTTTCGTATAATGTAAAAAAAAAAAAATAATAATTATAAAATTAAAACAATTTTTTAAGGCTCCGGATTTTGAAAATCGTTCACAAGACTTTGGCGACGTGCAATCACCAGAATTCCGTGTATAGTTTCTCTTCGTGGTCCCTGTATATATCGTGTTCAATTTCCTGTTGCAGGTTTCCAGTGTCATCTAAATAATAATAATAATAATAATAATAATAATAATAATAATAATAATAATAATAATAATAATAATAATAATAATAATAATAATAATAATAATAATAATGATGATGATGATGATGATGATGATAATAATAATAATAATAATAATAATAATAATAATAATAATAATAATAATAATAATAATAATAATAATAATAATAATAATAATAATAATAATAATAATAATAATAATGATAATGATAATAATAATAATAATAATAATAATAATAATAATAATAATAATAATATGTTTCCTGTCCAAAAGATCATATTATTATATCATACACGACACCTATACGGCACCCTATTATTTTGCCTATACAACGTGTGTATGTCGTTCTATGCCTACATAATATATAATAATATGATGTTGTTGTGTTACGAAAAATGACAAAGTAATAGTACGCTTGTGTACCTATATTTATATATATATACATTGTACGTGTAAACAAAATTACACACGAGTAAAAAGAATTTCCGCGTCAACGAGGGAAAAACGATTTTTTTTATTATATATATATATACATAATAAAAGCATATATATTTAAAAGCCTATTTTACATCAAAGTCGTCGAGTAAACGCGTGCGACGAATTCAAACCGTTTATGACAATATTACAATTTTCCGTTTAAAACACGTAAAGCAATAATATATTTGATTATATATGTTAGCGTATATATTAACTTTGTAATTTAAATGTATACCGAAAACGCTCGTATTTCATGTGTGTGTATATATATATTTTGTCTCATATATAGTGTTATATATAGTATATAACACGTGTACGTCGACTTTTACAGTGGAAGTCGAACGTTCGTTTTCGATGAATTCATAAAAAAAAAAAAAAACTGATATTAAGAAAAATAATAACGAGTCGACGTTATTACGCCGTAATTATAATATAATATTATTCATTTACAAAATAATATAACACGACGATATTTTACACATATTATATCAGTATTGTCTTTCACCTAAATATGAACTATGCTGAGTTTTAAAAATATCGTTGTGCGTGTGTGTGTGTGTGTGTGTGGGGAAGGAGAGTGAAATATTACTGCGGTATTTAAAACCCGCGGGAGAATCAACAAATCGAATTTCTTTCTTAATTTTCTACCATATAGATATACGGACGGTGTGTATTGGTTTTGATTGATAAATACTGAGAAAACAATATTTATATATATAAATATAAATCAATATTTCACGGATTTTACGCGCGCTGTAAACCGGATTAAAAATATCAAAGTTTATCACAGAGTACGGAGTATATAGAGTGGCAATATCATGTACTAGCATGACGCAAACAAAGTGTAAACGCCGAGTGTGTGACCAGTTTAGCAGGAATAAAAATCGTTTGTGATTGAGATTGATTTTATCGCTATAGAAGAAATTGTTCGGCGATTATGAGTAATGTTTAAAAACACTAGCAGAATCTCGCATGTTATTCTGAATTATATTACTATGGTGGCCGGTTGGTAAATAGATATTATTAACAATATATGGAATATTATTGATAATCGTTCATTATAGTATAATAACAAACGTGGGTCAAATAAATGGAAGTTTGAAAAATGTAATAATAATACTATATATATATATATAAAACTGGCAATTGTCTGATATTATTACAAGTATTAAATAATATATCGAACAATTAATGGATTAATTATTAAGGAATTGAATATTATAATTGCCGTTGACATAAACTATTACACGTCATTATATGTCATAATATGGTACTTGATATTAAATTTAATTTGTAGGTACATAGATATAGGGCTGTTTCAGGATTTTGTTGTCCTGAGTATAAAAAAAAAGATCATTTACGTAAATTTACACATTAGATTAGACCAGCATGCCAAAATTCAAGTATCTACAATAGTATGTATAGTAAAAACGTACCTATACAAACGTATACTTTTATTCTTCGGACTGAGAGCACGTGCGCACAAAAAACAACTCTGTATTTTTAAAAAACATATTGTAGAAACAATTAAAATATATGAAAAAAAAACGCACCGGTTAATGAACGAAGGAACGCGAGTAAAATATTTTGACAATTATGGCGGCGAAATATAATTACAATAAATTGTATACGAAAATAAACGGTAATTTTTTATCTTGTAGTCGGTCGTCACTCTAAGCGTTTACCATTTCAATGCTTCACTGACATATGCGTATGGCCAGAGGTTGGTTTGTATATATTTTAGATTATAATAAATATTATAAAAGGACAATACGAGTATTATACGTATATGAACGAACAAGTAGCTGTGTAGATACGGATTTTTTTTCTCGGCGGAAATAGTTGACAGGAACTTTGGAAATAAAACATATTTCATATTATATTATTCGTTGAATTTGCATTTCTTAAGTAAATTTTAATTAACGTATAATTACAAAATAAATTCAACTCGCCGACGATTATTATTATTATTATTATTATTATTATTATTATTCGTCTAAAACTTCTTCCGCGCTTTAATCGCTATATATTTTATACGGTTTACGCGAAGAGTAGATTTTTCAAGCGATATATAACACTTGACTCGGTTCAAGAAACTATTGAATTTTCTCGTAAGCAATGAATTGTTTGTTTTCTACAATTAATTTAAAACTTTTGAATATTTCTCATCAATTATTCGCATCTTGTTATAGATACGCATTCACATGCATATAATATAGCGTAAATGTAATATGTTCGAAATGCATAACTCCACATATAATTTGTTATAATAATATTCGCACTGGAATTCACTATTACTTATTCACGCAATCGATTATAATTTCAACATTTTGATGATAATAGGAAGAAAAATTTTTTTTCCTTTTTTGTAGGTATGAGCGACTGATGGGTGGGTGATTCGATTTCCACGATCCTTAACACTTGACAGTAAAAAAAAAAAATGTATTCTCTATTATCTCCTACAATTCAAATGAGGTGAGAGGGGAGAGAAACTGTAATCTCATGTCCAATACTCCTACACACATTTGTATGCCCGTTTTACGGAATTTTCTCCGTAGTTGACACAGTTGTTCACTTCTCGGCGTCATCTGTGTACGATATGGTTGTCATCTCGTTATAATATTTCAGTTTAAGCGTATTTCTAATTTATATATATATATATATAAACAATTTTTTTCTTCTGTTTTTTATATTCGCTGATGACGAATATTGCGGGGTCTTAATACGTTTTTAAAGAAATAAACATACAAACATAAATAATTTCTGTGTAATAATAATAATAATAATATGCAAATATATTTGTTTTGCGTTTTTCGCGTATAATAAAACGTTCTGTCAAAGTTTTTTAATGAAAATACGTACAGAAAACGTGTTAAGATTATACGGGGGGGAAGGAAAGAAATCGTTTTCGTGTATGTGTCGCGCAACAGTTCGGGTAATCGTATTTTTTCCCTCTTTTTTTTTTGCTTTCTATCCCTCGTATATATCCCGTCGTCTGCGTTTTATTTGTGCAAGGACACTTGAAAAAAATTATTTATCGAATCGATCGTTTCATCGTCCGATTCGAATACATAATACATACGTTATGGTCAACACTCGGATAATGTATAAACCTCTAATCGAACCATCGATTTGAGAAATGACGAAAAAAAGGTAACCGGGAGAATACGATAAAAAAACAAAAAATTCTTTCTACGTTTCTACCAGTGCGATATTTGGCGGTAAAACCGATTGGCTCAATTTAAAGTACTCGCGACGAGATATATATATATATATATATATTACAAAAAAAAAAAAATGAAAATTAACTTGTTGTGGTCACGAGATGCGCGTTTGAAAAATCATCTGGACCTGATTTTTTAACTTTTGTGACTATTACGTCGTTTCTCAAATACGCGGTTCAGTTCGCGCGTGTTCTATTCGAAACCAATTTTTTTTGTTTTTAAAAAAATGAGAAATTGATCGCGTCCCAATGATATTCAACGATACACGCTAAAAATCTGACGAAGATTAAAGTATGGAATATTATATGACAATAGTATAACAACGTATACAATAAAACGTTGTACATTATTATTATTATTATTATTATTATTATTATTATTATTATTATTATTATTATCAATATTGATTTAATACTACGTATATTGATTTCCTGTTTTTATTTCCGTTTTTTTACTTTTGCGCAAAAACTTTTTAAAAAATTGATTTCAACTATAAACAAATATTATATAGTACAGCCCCGTATATATACGTACGTACCGTTCCTATATACTTTGTAAACTATTATTTGTTTAAACGATATTTGATATATGATTTTATATATATATATAAATATATTAATAAACTTACCATGTATATACTTATATACATTATGTTGAAATCACGATTAAACTTATTGCTATGTTGTTATAAATTACATTAGAAAACAATATTAAAAAAATAAATAAATATTATATACAGTAGTTGCAGTGTGTATTTTTTTTTATATTATTTTTTAATTCGTATTTGTATTCGTGTTTTTTTTTTTAATATCAAATCATTTGTAAACATTTTTGCGAATGAAAAATTTTAAAAATTAATTCGTCTTCCCGCACATATTGTATATATAATATTGCGGGAAAATTAATAATATTACATTTATTATTTTTAAACGAAAACAGAAAACTAATAAATGTCATGTTATGACAAAAATTGTGTAAAAAAAAAAAAAATCAATACTTATAAAATTCAAATATTGTAAAAGTTTTGTTTATTTGTACTCACTAAACAAATCGGATTATTCAATACTGTTTACGAGATCATGGCGTACACGTGTGTTTTTCACGAAGTTTATTTACCATTTAATGAAAAAAAAAATTTTATTTTTTAATAAATTACTATTGCAGAATTTGTACTCCTTCTCGTTCGTTGTATAAAAGCGCACACGATATGCGGGCAGCAACGAGAGAATGAATTGTTTTGCCTTCCATTGTATTGAACAATGTCAATTATATTTTACGAAATTTTATTCTCTTATATAAACTTAAAACAAAATATTCGAAATATGTTTATTTATGGCGCAAAACAATAACATTTATATGGGAGGGAAAAAAAACGTTTCTTTTTAAACGTAGAATAGGAAAACGAATCATTGCGTTTGTCAGATTTCTTTTGCAGCATAATATAAGACGACTTGTTTTCATGAAAAAGTAATTTAAAAAGATTATCGAGAAATTTCGCGAACCGCGTTAAAATTGAAATTTTTAATTTCGAAAACATTCTCAATACGACTAAATGAATACCGCACAAAACGATTTATATATATATATTCGGTAAATACAAAGTGAATCCATAGCTTGTACATTGTTCCGTTCGTTTAATTTGTACGTTCAATATTCTATTATTTAACAACATAATATTCGACGTATATTTACCGTCGTCTTGTCCGTGTACACATTTTCGGATAGATTGGCCATATAATTATTTTACTCGGGATGCGCAGACGACGGAATAAATAAATATATATATATATATATATAAACAAAACATCCATATAAAATGTACGAAACCAAAAACAATAATTCAACATTTAAATATTTTACTAAACCGTGTGTCGCGGTGATTCGAGTAGATGTATACAAAAAAAAACTTCTATTTTTAACGTTTTCTATATTCGTTTGGAAGACAGACTGGGAAAGAAAGAGTATTTTTAATTTTTTTTCGAAACTTACAATAATATCTAATAGTGGATTGAACACGGAATAACATTTCCATTGAGAGCAACGCCATTCAAGTGCCATATTGATTACGATTCGAAATAATATCAAAAGCTCTGATCTATATACGTCTGGGGGCGTAGTGAAGCGAAACGAGTTTCTTTTGAATTCCGTTTGTATCATAGGTTTTTTTTCCAGTTCAAAACGAATTCTCAAACACACGCTTCTCTCGAGCTTTGCGCAATTCTCGGCAACGTTAAAAAATTTTCAAATTTTATTTATAATTTGACATTAAATCGTCGAACGTGTACACGTTCCCCGTTGGACGCATTGGGTTCGTCTTAAAACATTATTTTAATTCCAGCGGAATGATAGGAATTATTATTACTTTTTTTTTGTTTTTCTATAAAATACTTACAGAACACGCGTAATTTGTTGGCCGTGGTTTTTTGTTTTTTTTTTAAGGGGGTTTTTATTTTCGAGTGTTCTTCCCGCACTGCGCAGCTTCTACCCCCGCGCACTACTGAGAGTTAGTCGAGTGACAATATTGCGCAATAAGAAAAAAACCGAAAAATTACAATAATTGTGCCACTGACGTCTTGTTTCGTTTTATTCTTTACAACCTATCCTCGTTGTCGTCGTCGTGTAATGTCAAGCAGTAGAATAATTTATACACGTATATATATATATATATTTTTTTTTTAACAATACGAAACGGTTTTCCTTTCCGAAATACACGTCGACCGTATACGTTTCCCTCTCAGACTTTCGCATTATCGTTTTTTTTTAATAATGTATTTTCTTGTGGTAGATTTAAATATTAAGTTGCTGTATTGCGGGATTTGAAAACCGCGCGGAATAAAATGTACATCCCGGATATTGTCTACGACGGCGTCTCTTGCGTTACGTGTATTGCACGCACTCCGTACGACACAAAAATAAAAGGTGTTTCAAAACATGTGGTAATGTCTGAAAATGCGATAAATCATACGCGCCGGAATCGAAACTAAATTCAAACTTCGTCCCGTTTTATTACGTCCAAAATACATTCGGGGATTTGAGAATATTATAATATCCGTTTCCGTATCGTCTCTGCGGGCCGCGATGTGTTGAGATTTGTAATCATCTATGTCGTCGTGCGTTACTGTGTCTGACTCGCCGGTCATGTTTCGTGCTTCGGTTTGGTCAGGGGTCGGCAACCTGCGGCTCTATCGATGTAAAGTTACGGCTCTCCAGTTTCATACGCGAAAACCTAAATCAATTTTATCGAGATTTATTCGCACCATGTGTGTAGTCGTGGTAATGATCAACGATCAAAAATTGATAGGTCGTGATCACGTGTCGGAGTGAGCACGACCGGAATTCGGTCGTGAGACGAAAGACAAAATAAAAGAAACACGATACACAAAATACACTGTGAATAAACTATAGATGATCTGTAATGACCAGTAACAGCTATTGGTGTGAACCGGAGGTCGTAAATTATTATCGGTCGTGCAAGTCGACGAAGCACGCAGTCAAAAATTTCTTTTTTTTTCCCCGAAATGATTAGATCTATTCTCCCAGAACGTCTGTTTACGGAAACACACATTATAGTCAAGGCACTGTTGAAAGGCGGCCGAGAATTCGTGCGGATCCAACTGCCCGTTTGACGTTTCCTATTCGCCTGATTTTGGGTCTCCTATAATGCCCGTTAGAACGAGGCCTGGAGTTCGTTACATCGCGCATCTCACTCTCCGTTATTGCAGTAAAATTCAGTATCAGTGTTCGAAAAAATTAACAGACCCGTTTACTCGTAACGAGTTTTATATAAAAAAAAAAATAATAATAATAAGTATATAGTCGTCGACGAATTATAATGAAATATGCCGCCCCGTAATGCGCGCACGCACACACACACAAACATATAGTGATTTAAACGAACGAAAACGACACGCACAAAAGTCATTTCGTGGCTCAATAAATCATGAGTGAAATATGTGTGTGTGTGTGTGTTGTGCGAACGTGTACAAATTATACTGGTTTTTGGTGGCAAATTCGCGTTTAAATGTATTGGATTACATAAACGCGATTGTGTATAGTCGACGCGGAAATCGTATAAGGCGCGCGATGACGGTGAAGAATATATATATATATAAGTAATTAAAACTTCAGCACGATAATTATTATTATTATTATTATTATTATTCGTCGAACGAAACGTGCCAAACGCGCTGACCCAATTTATTTGCAGTGTAATAAAATATTATATACAATCCGAATTACTATATATCAATCGATTCCGTTAATCATTTATTCAATCCGATATATTTACAGATTTTTTCCTGTATCGTCGAATTTCTTTTTAATCAAATCGTTATTACCGTTTTTTTTTTTACAAGGACATTGCGTTAATCATTGCGTTAATTTTATCTCATCGAAATACGCGAAATAATAATAAATATATCAAACGCGCATACGGTTGACCGCTCGGTCAGCGACGTTAAACTAAACGCTCGCATATATCGACATAACGCGTCAGCCGCCCGCAATAAAACAGGAAACGAAAGTAGTCACCAGATAGCGGTACGACAGAAAACAAGAAGAGTGAACCACGCAGACGTATAAATAGCGGTGCGCAACCAGCGGACCGATCAGTCTTGCCACGGCGGGCAAACGCGAACACAAGGAGGTTTTGCAACGCTATGGAGAAATCACTGCGGTAGAATAAACGCGCGGAAGTAATTCGTTTTTTTTTTTTTTTTACTAATCAAACAAAATGACGTAATGTTATTATATTGAGAAATAGATGTTCTTTTTTTTTTTACGCTATGTCGGTGATAATTTTTAAAATGTTTAATTATCATTCAAACCGACAAGATGAGGATGGGGGCGGGGCAGACGACACTCCAAGGGGATTTGTCGCGAACGAAATGGCATTTCATTAATTCAATGTGTACTCCGGGCATCGTGTAATATACGAAGCGTCATAGTATTCATGTGCGCTCTGCGACGGATCAACGCCGGCGAATGGTCAGGACGCATAAGACCGGAATGTAATTTCGGGGGACTACCACGAATAATTTTGTAGAGTTTCTTCAGCTTAGAATTTTATATTCTCTGATCTAAATGATGAGCCAAAAAACCGCCGATGTTTATGGTATTCGAAACGATATAACGTTTAATCGGTAGTATTTAGTACATATCGCGGTGATGTAACAATAACGTTGTAAAGTCACGAGCCAATAACTATTCCGTCGATTGAAGTTTCTGACGCATTGTATGGATTTTGATGAGCCGATTGGAGCGTTTGCCGCTGCAGCCCAGACGAGGAGAAGAAGAACAAACAATTTCGATGTTTAAAAATTCTGTTTTTTTTTCTCTTCCAGTTCTCATGTAAAATTTTTATTCCATATTAACAATGGTAATTTGTTGATTTTTTTCCTTTGGCCTTTTTAATATGAAAATTCTATCTATACACTAGCAAAATAATATTTGAATTTCAATCTGTTTCAAAAATAGAATAACGCGTATTCTTGAAGAGTATGCGGGTAAATTGTGTAAAATAAGAGGTAAAAAAAATGTCGCGTATTAGCGTCTCGCGAGAAAATTTAATTTTTTTCCACAAAAAAACGAATTTCTGGGGCCCCGTGAAAAACATCATCCGTCCCGGACATCACGGGACACCGAACTAGTGTCTATTACGTACGCGTCTTTTAAATCCGACGCAAATTTGTTGTTTTTTTTTTTTTTTTATCGAAATTCATGTACTTGAGACGCGACAACGCGAATAAATATAAATATTATTAGACAGTTTATAAGTAAAAAATAATTATTATTATTATTATTATTATGTGTCGCGAATCCGCGTTCGGAGAGAAGCGTGCCGATCGTCCAAACCGGAGCCGGTTGACCTATTTCCCGCTTATACTTACAGGGTAAGTAATAAGAGAACAACTCGTATGTACTTCATCATGTGAAAGTCTCCTCCGCGATGGATCGTTACGCTATATATATTTTACCAACAGGGTCGAAATAATATATATATACATATACGTCATACGAAATCACGACGATTTACAATTAGAATTATTTTAGAGCGCGCCCTCCACGTCATATTTAATATAATAATAAAAGTGTAAAACGCGTCTAGAAAGAGACGTATTACATATAAATGTGTGTGTGTTTGTGTAATCATAGAGTGAGCGTTATACGCAGGTGCGATGTCGTCGTCGTCGTCGTCGGCTTGTGTACTCCTCGAACACGGTAAGCCTTCTAAAATTACAAGCCGTCGGACCGCATGTAAAAGAATCCCGCGAACGTTATCCGTGGTCAAATGTCACGGGATTTCGTACAGGAATAGAAAATAAAACGTACGTTACACGTGCCAATCGTATCCCGTGATGTATCAATCAAAATACACACCGCGCACCAGTTTTTAAATTTCATAAAACACGATATACTAGAGGTATTCAAAAATCGCGCGTTAGACGGCTTCCCGCATGGGCTTTCCTGTACGAGTTGGTCGGCTAAAATATTTCGACGATTTTATTCTAAACACAAAAACATTTTATTTCAATATTTTTTTATTTTTTAATAAATTACATTTTTTTTTTTTTTTTTTTGATGACAAATAACTACATTTACGTAGGTGTACAGGCATTATACATTTGTTTGTTTTTTTTTTTGCCGTTAATAATTTGGCGAAAAAGCCGTGCGTATATTGTGAAGACGACACTTCTTAGAGCCGGTGTAATGAAAACGTTTGAATAGCAAGCTGTGATTCAACAGCATAAGGTGGTAGCCTGCAAATCGTGCAGGAGTCGTGTTCAAGAAGTACACCAAAGAGCAACAACGTTAATTTATTAACTTTTTATCGAGCTTCAATTGAAGAGTCAAAATAACGCATTTAACGTTTTAAAGAGTCCGTGAGGCTGCGGAATTCTCGCGTATCCGCTAATGTAAAGGGCATAAAGGGAGATAAATCAAAATCACAAAACGAATTTTATATAATCATAAACTATTAACGTTCATCAAAATGAATAGCAAAACGAATAATTTTTTTTATTATTATTATTATTATTCGGCAGGGTGTAATATACATTTTATATCGTTCGTATCATATCGTATTTATGAATAGGCGTGTAAAAAAAACGCATTAAAATAATGGCGTAGATAAAAATAAAAAAAATAAAACACAACCCTTTTGCACATAATATTTCCGTGACACACCTTTATTTCACACAAACACAGAGGTGTGTGTGTGTATAGGTGTGTTTTGAAAGGTTTTCGCAAAGGTGTAACACGAAATTACACGTGTATATGTACACTTTGTTTTATTTTTCTACAAAAGTTCACGACGTTTTTTTCTTTTTTTACGATTGGTGTAACGTGTTCGTATAAAACGAGGCAGTATTTTTATTCCTTGATATTTAGTTTTTATTTCTATCTCGTAATTAGGTCGTGTTTTTTTTCCTTCTTTTTGAAAGACCAACTAACCGCGCGCACACGGAAGTCGGTATAGTTTTTAACATATTGCGTATGTGTGAAAATCGTGAAAATCCTATTGAATTCGCGCGTGTTTCGCTGACCTTAAAATCACACACACACACTGCATTAATCGTAACGATAATAAATAGTATCCGAATTGCGCAGTGCGTGTGTGATTTCGACATTTTTCGGAATTTGTTTTTTTTATTTCTCTTTTGTTTTTTTGTTTTTTTGATATAATATTTCTTGTAAATTTCCGAGACGTTGGATTTTTTTTTCTAAACAAAATCGTAATGATTTTTTTTTGTGTGTATGTGGAAATGACAAGGAGACAAAATGAATAATAAAAAAAAATATTACGTGTATACATTTACATTAAAATGGTTAGTAAAAAGACTTTTAAAAATATTACTCAATAAAAAAAATCGTCGTTATCGTTTTTTCGCGCATCCTCTTATATTGACTTTTACAGTGTATTTATAGAAATTTTCGCATTCGAGTAAAAAATCGGTCGTTCTAATATACGAAATTAAAAAAAAAACAAATTACGTCCACTAAAAATTCGCACGTCAATATTTGTTAGGCGAGTTTTGCCGTTTTGTGCGATACGCTCTCTCTGCTCTATAGTCAATTTTATACTCTGGAAAAATATGTCAATCGTTGGAGTAAATATCTACGATTTAGTGAAATTGCTAAACATCAAAATAATGTACGTTTTTCATTCCGGATTTGTCAGGGAAAAATGAAAAAAATAATTCATAATAATAATCATAATAATAATATTAAATAAATTCGTACGGCGTGGAAATCGTTCGAATTCATTTGCAAATACGAACACGTATAAATATTGTTTTCCGTAATTTTATTACATTTTCGGAAAACGAAGGACGAAACGCGCGTACACTGCGTCTACTAACATATTATAAAAGTACGTGCGCTTGTGTACATATTATTATTATTATCATTATAATAAGTTTGTTACGTTTTCGAAAATACAATTCATTTATAATCCAGTAGACTGTGCGACGCGTTTATAATCAGAACTTTTTGGAATATTTCAGACAACATAATAATGACATGCAGATCGTAGTAGGTATACGAGTTTTTTTTTTCCTTACGTGTCGTTAAAAATTTCGTTAATTAACTTGGCTCGGATGGTTTTTTTTGGTAGTAATAACGAATCATTTTCCCCGATACGCGCGCAGTGTATAATTTTTAATAAACCGTTTTTTTTTACTTATATTTCCGTCGAATTTATATGTATAAAATCATTAATCAATACGATATTATTGTAGGCGCGCGCTTTTTATATATATATATATATATATATGTGTGTACATAATTATTGGCTGTTTCGATAGCGTTCATTATTCGAACAATTTGTCATAAAAACTTCGATAATAATATATAGCGTTCGAGGAACGCTTTTTTCTTTTCTTTTTTCTTTAATATTTTCAGGCGTTACGTTTTTGTCGAGGAATAAATATTGCAAAAGTCGTCTCGTACACCGCGCTCATTATAATATGCGTACATACTCCGCGGCACAATCCATTTATCCCGCGTATAATTTCCGTGACAACTTTAGACGTCTGTGAACGGTTTTTTTTTCTCTGGTCAACGATTTCGCAATTTCTCATACCGTATTTGTGAATACAGTTTTCGAATTGTTTACAGAGAAAATTGTATTCGATTAAGAATGTACGTATAATCGTCGTCGTCCGCTCCCGTTCATTATTCGCACGAATGTTTTTAACGAGCGTTAAAAAAAACACACGCGAAATAAAAAAAAATGTTACAATATTTCCGTTGTCGTTCGTTTTTCCATTCGAACAATACAAACGGAAAATTCGAAATGAATATAAATCCGAAATCGAACTCACCGCTACCCACTATGCGTCAGTAATCATTGTCGCCAAAAACGATTCTCTCGTCTTCGGGACAAATTGTAAAATAAGCGCGTGAAATATGACAACGATGAAATAATATACGCGTTTCTCCGCACAGTAGACAAATGAATAATACAAATAACAATTAGAGTTACGCACGCGCACGCGTCGTAATACACATTGTATTGTAAAATCAACAATAAGAATAATTGAAACACTATACAAACATGCATTTGATCAGGTGCTCATTGTGTTATTAAACACAGGTTTGTTTACTGTTTGTAAGAGCATATGGTTATAAACAATAATAATATTCGGCGATATAAATCCACCTCCTATAATATATTACAAAAAGTAGAATATTCGAAAACATTTTACACTACTCGGAATAATTTAGATTTTTTTCAAACAAATACAAAATATCGTTTAAATATATTTATTTGATTTTCGTTTATAAGAAGGGGGGGAGGGGAAAATTAAATATACTTAGCGCGCGTTATTAATAGATTATAATATAATAAGAACGACGACTATCGTATAGGACTATTATAGTTTTTCGATTTATTCAATAAAAATCATATTATATATAGAAAAAATGACGATTTCCTTTGAATTTTTTTGTTTCGTTTACGTGATTTTTTTGTTACAAATAATATTTCGGCAATAATATGTACATATATATACACGTTGTATTATATTATGTAATGTCGCGGCGACACAAGACGAAAGAAAAAAAATGTAACGCACCACTCCGTGTTTTTTTTTTCTTTCCATTAAACCTGCAATACGTATATTTTAATATTTTCCGTGACTTTTGCGACGGCACAAAAAGAATAGGAAATAATACCCACGGAATTTAGTGTACATATTTTCAACGAACCGTTCGACGATGACATTCGTTCAGCAACGAACGTCGAACATCGAAAGCAATGTAATCGCGGTGTACGACGGACATTTTCTTTATACGTGCGTTGTATTAAAATCACTACCTATGTACGTTATTGCTCGTGGACCGCAGCAGCGAACGACACGCATTAAACGAGATTTTTATGAGATCATTCGCCATTCCTTTTACGCGTGTGCATAAGTTTAAAACACAGTCTCGTTCGTGTGTGTTGCTCGCCGAAAAAAAACTCGTGTACGTTTAACGGATAAATTTTCTAATTTTTTTTTTTTTTTTTTGCACCGTCTACTGTTTATTGTTTCGCGAATTCCGAGATTTCAAAGCCGCACAAAAAAAAAAAAAAAATTATAATAACAGTAGCGTGTATTAAAAACATACAAGATATATTTATTGTTTCCGTGAGAAGAGATTGATCCTCCTCGTATACTGATTGGTCACTTATTATGTCACGAATCCATACATGGTCTCGACTGCAGATTGCGTCTACAGATGCTCGTTTTTCAATAATTCAAAATATTATATTATAAACTCACCCGCACGGTCTGCTGTCGTTATTATCGTTATCTTATTGTAATACAGTTAAAATACATAAAATATATATATATATAATAAAATTAATTATAATAATATTCGCAATATTAAACGTATGAACGTTGGTTCGTATATTTTATAATTTCCACACAAACTTTCATATTTTTATTTCTTTACAAGAAAATATATTAAAAAAAAAAACGTATAAAAAGTTACGTAAAGATATTACGATTTACTATCGTAAAATATTCAACGTCACAAATTGTCATATTTAAAAAATACATAAAAATGTATCGTTATAAAATTGTAGCGAAAACTATTATGTATTTCAAATACCTGCCTGGAATCGAAATCAATATAAACATTTGTGCGTAATACACGCACTTTGTACGCGTACTCACGTTACGCGTACACTTCTGCATATCATATCACATCACTATTAAATATGTATATTTTATACGTTTGCAAAATATATACAACAATATAAATTATAATAATAATAATAATAATAATAATAATGGGAAATTGATAGTTAAACGACCCAGAAACTACCAAATGCGCGTATAATTTCATTTGTGTACACATAAATGTATTATGAGCGTGTGCCTATTTATAATACACGAGCGGTATATTATGAATATTTCACGCTCAATGAACAAGAGTAGATGTTATAAACAACCACGATAAGTATTCCAACGGAATTTTTTTTTAAATAATTTAATCGATTAAAGAAAACGAACAGCTGATGTTATTTCGTACTCTATTGCTATCGAGAGAGAGAAATTAATACCCGACCGGTGTTAAAAACGTTTTTATCGAAATAGAATATTTCGCGACGGAGGCCGCGAAAACAAAAAAAATCTCTTTACACCAGATCTAACTTTAATCCACTGTCGTTTCAGTCGTGTTTTCTATTGCGAATTTCTCGTTTAAAACGTGACATCTCGTATACAACATTATTTTTATTGAAATCGATCTTAAAACGTTCGGATTATTTTTCATACCGCTATATTATTGTTGATTATTTTCAATATTAATTATTTGTTCCGCCGTTGTGTTTGAACCAATTTACGAGAGTTTAAGTTTACGCTGCAGTGTACATGATTAGAAAATGGATTTTTTTTTTTTTCAAAATCACTGTAAACATTTAACCGACTTTCACCATTATATTTTACGTAATGACGTATGATACGAATATTTTTTACATCATTTTCTTTGGCCACTATACGTAATACGTGTTGTCACCGAAATTCGCTTTAACGTCTTCGCGTTTCACAAACGTCGAATATTCCACACTCGTATTTCGTTTATTAAAAACACGCATAGCCGCGAGCGCGTTACGATTCCCTTGACTTCTTACACCCCAGCTCTTACAGTGAAATATTTATTATTATTATTATTATTTTATAAGTACGACTTGAAATAGAAAATTTCGTACACAATACAATATATTGTATAAATATATATATATCAGTACGATCGTGGCGATTTAGTATTTATTAATATTGACTATTGTCGTCCAATGAATGATAGACGTTTAATATTAATTTATCGAGTGACAACAAATGAACCGTCGGCACTCGAAAAATCGAGCAAAAAAAAAAAAAATCCCGACATTTTCACTGCGGAAAAAAAGAAAAGAAAATACGATTGAAATTTAATTAATTATTGTTTTTTTTTAATAAAACAAAAACATCGTGAATCGCGATATTCATTATATTATAATGTTGAGGTTTTTGTGTTTATATGTATATACACGGGCTGATCATCTGCCATCTGTAACGTTATACGATAATAAATCATTTAAAAAAAAAAAAAAAAAAACACTTTTCCACCGTAATAACAATATTTTGTTCGATTTTCCGATTCGTTTTTACGTACGAACCGCATAGTGAACTGTAATATAATAATGTATTACAATTAAAATTAAAATATCGAGAAAATAATGATTTTTAGCACATCCATCAGCAGTTGTCGAATCGACCGTTGGAATTTTTTTCGAAAATACGTGCTTGTACCGTTAATATTTTATTAAATAACATTAGCGTAATAACAGTATTATTAAATAACACCGTGGACCCAACTCGTGTTTATTTTAAGCAATCAAATATCTCGGGACCTAACTCTAGTTTTCCCTCAAATGGTGTACTCACACACCGACAACACGGAATCGTTTGAAAATTCAATTCGAATAATAAAAATCGAAATTCATACGAAATTGGAAAAATTATTTTTATTTTTTTTTTTTTTATGAATTATATTATTATTATATGGTAACAATAAAATGTCAATAGACTTGGAATTTTTTTTTTTTAACATAACAATACCGGATCGGTATATAACACACACACGCATAAATGTATAATTTACCGCAAATATTAAATAACGTGTGCGCATTATTATTGTTTGCCTACAAAGAACAATATAATCCGTATATACGGGGAGTAATTTAATGAAATATTCGGCATTCGCAAAATTACACAATTTAATATTTTTAATCTTATAATATTTGTGTTAATGAAAACGTGTATATTTTATGAGTACAGTACCAACTCTTATTTTTTAAATGCACAGTAGTATGGAATGTACGGTCCGTGCATTCATTGTGTTCTCCGCAAGTCGTACATGTCAAATATTCAATTTTTCCGCTTTTGAATTAATTAAAACCCGTTTTTCTAACGCAACACGCAATACGATTAATGTATAAAAATGGTTTTCTATTCGAAACGAATTATTGACTGGTTCGACACGATCGTTATCAGGTTTTTTCTTCTGTACAATTAATAGTCGATGTGTACAAAACTCGACCGGTAAACCACTAGAAATTTCGTTAGTGTCATGGTTTTTCATCCTTAATGTTTTTATTTTTACCCACTTTTTGTACATTTTGTTCAGGAGAATTCCCGTTCGCTCCCGTGTACTGTCTGGCGTGGATATGCCTGGACGTGTTGTTCTGCACGGCTAGCATCATGCACCTGTGCACGATCAGCGTGGACCGATATTTGAGCCTGAGGTATCCAATGAAGTTCGGCCGGAACAAGACGCGACGAAGAGTGATATTGAAAATCGTGTTCGTGTGGCTGTTGTCGATAGCCATGAGTCTGCCGCTGAGCCTCATGCACTCTAAAGTAAGTTTCATCCAGAGTCTCGTGTACAGCAATTATTATAATCGCTTATGTTCGAACCCGCTTGTGCCTTTGTTGTTCGCCTTTATCCCACACAATTGGATGCGCAGCTATTCTTATTTTACGCGCACTGTTATCCTGTCCACAATCTTCTTTTCAATGATACTCCAAAAACCGTGCATATACCCATTATATTGACCATCAACCCACTAGTGTGCTCCCTTTGACATACCTCTGCCACGACTTCGTTCTTCATCTAACTCGACGACCTACCTTCTTATAACTCACTCATTATCCTCAGTTCTCTCAGCATCTATTATTTTCCCACTATCGGCACATCCCTCTCACTTAACATTGTCGTTTTTCCGCTACTTCTATTTTCTTTCCATAATTTTTATTCCGCACTCAATTGCATACACCAACGCCGGCAAGACCGTGGAAAGAAATCAAAGGCCCCCGGGGACAATCAAGTTACAAAGGTAGCAAATAAACCCCCAAGCTTAAAATTCGGTTTTCGGCCACCGCGGTTGTTCGAAGAAAACGTTTCACTCGCGGCGAGTGTGTTGAATGACCTTTCGGCCTCAGTCCATAGTTACTGGCAATGTACTACAAAATAAACGGAGAGCGATATGCATATACGTATTTGGAAAAATGTTTTTTAACTTAGACGTGCGGTTATTATTATAAGACATCATCAGAAATACCGTCGTATCGATACAATCAGCGGCGGATTTTAAACATTTTTCTGGAGGGAGGGGGTCCTGAAAAATAATATGTATTTCAAAGGTATTATTTTTATATTTTATATTAATAAATATATATATATATGCCGGCATCTGAGGGGGGTCCAGACCCCCTGGATCGCCCCTCACCGTAAATCCGCCACTGGATACAATATGAAATATCGACTAACCGACACACGTTGTGTCCGTCGTCAAACGTTGTATCGTAATATCCAACGAGCGGACTATTATAAATAACGCTGTTGTACACGCCATATTGCGCAGTATTAATTTTCTTTATTACATTATATTAGTCGTGTAATGTGTATGTAGGATTTACACAAACGGTCCTAAGTGACGACGGAACATAAGGAATCCGCTCGATCAACGGATTCCACCGTCGTCATTGCCTGGCGCTACCGCGGTGTTAGACGTACGGTCAGTCGGTCGTTTGGTCAGAGTACTGGACACACATATTACACGACTCCTCTAATAATTTTGTAAGAGATCCTACTCCGGTATATTAAATACCAGTCATTTTACTAGTTTAATACTATAGAGTATTAAATCTTTCTTTTTGTTATCTAACACAGTTAAGGATAATTTTTAGTCTTTTAATAAACCATTTTTTTATATGAAAACTGTCTCTATTATTTGCTACCTCGTATTTGTCGTTATAACGACGTACTACGCCGGAGCACGAAGCCGTATCACTGGTGGTGGTGGTGGTGGTGGTGATACGTTTGTCCACGAGGATAGATCATTGGTGGCAGCGGTGTTCACTAGGATACATCAACGCGACTGTCGCGATCTTCTCGACAGACGGCAGTTACGAGTTTTCATTGATAACGTCGTTATTATCTACGTTTTACACTAATCTTTTAATGTTTTTTTTTTTTTTAAATTCAATTAATCGTATATTTTATAAAAAGAAAAAAAGTAAAAATTAGATAAAACACAGGACTAGGTTGCTTTAGCCGCGGGCTCCGGTGTTACAGCACCGACTACCTCTCCTCCTCTCCCCTCTCGTACGGTCTGAACTACACTTAAAAATTTCCTTTTACTCTAAAACGCCGTTTTTTTTTATCACACAAAAACGTACACTCTATCATCCAATCACACATTATCCCATAGTTAATACAGGATCTCTTCAAATTCTCCATCCCGAATGAACCTTAATATCATTGAACTTCTTAACGCGATTTGTGACTACGCCCTTAAGCCCGTAACTGTATCTCTAACACTATTTCCGTCCCTCTCTCTCTCATTTCCAAAAACTTAAAACTCTATAAGCGTGTGCGTATACAATATATTTTTCGTAATCAAATACAAGCGTTTTATTATTATTATTATTATTATTATTATTATTATTATTATTATTATTATTATTATTATTATTATTATTATTATTATTATTATTATTATTATTATTATTATTGAAATATCAAAGGAACGCACGAATACAATTCACGATGCGGAAGAAAACTTTATTTATTTATTTTGTATTATATAAATTCTGCAGGTTTCTCGTCGAACGAACTATAAATAAAATATTTACGTCAGAAAAATTTTTATAAATAGTTAAAAAAAAAAAAAAAGTACGAGTTGATAAAATCGGTCACATTAATGTGTAATGAGAAATCTTATTTTCGTACACAAATGTTGTTGAGTAACAAATAAAACAAAAACAAAAAAAACGTCTTCACAGTACTCGAGCATATTATGTGTGTCCATCTCTAGATTCCTCTTTATCCGAAACATAAGCTCGTGGATTTAAAAAAATACGTCATTTTTATTGTTATTGAAAATTGATAAAAAAAAAAATAAAAATAAAAACGTATTGAACGTTTATTACTCGGCATACTGTTTTTACCGTGGCCGTTATTATTGTCTTGGACATAAATCACCCGGCATAACCGCCACGACACGAAATAGAAAACACTCTCGACTTTTCCACAGATATTTCGCCGAACACGTGTCGAATAGAATATCGCGCGCGTTTTTATTATAATAATTGGCGAGTAACAACAGCGAAACTCGTACAGAATATTCCGGTAACCGATCCCGGGGTAAAAACGGCACGGGGAGTGTCGTCAATGGAGATTTCATTACCGGAATAGATATTTGTCGGTTCGTTGTCACGACGAAGAATATTCGCCATAGTCGTCGTCAATCGCGTTTACAGTACATAATGACAATATAATTATTTATTCCTCGTGAACCTCTCTCGTCTATCGTGCCACTGTGAATACACGTGCGCGACATTTATCGTCGGAGCTTGCGGTACAATTGCGGCGGCTGGGCTCGTGGGAATACTCGTGTAAATCGACGGATTATTATTCGTGTAATACATTCGGGGCGGCGAATACGCCATTCGCCGTGGCTTTATTATTATTATTATTATTTATTATTGTTGTAGACAATACCAAACGAACGATACCCCCCCCCTCCAGTTTGCCGCTTCGTTTGGGTAAATAAAATTCGATGGCTCTTCGAGACGACGTCGCCGCCGACAGATATTCGCGAATCGCGGAATTTTCCTGATAATTTCTGTATAAACAGACAGTACTAGACAGACTAAATAATGAAATGCGAGGAAATCGTGTGACTGCGTTTCACAGTTGGAGCGTATATGTAATAAGTGATTGATTTACAACGATTCCATTACATTTCACGTCGAATTTTCGCGATTTTTTTTTTTTTTTTTTTTTTTTTTGCGAATATCTATTAACCAGTATGAGAATATAACTCGGCGCGATCACACTCGATATTTATATTAAACCGTCCGTTTAATGAGTGGGGAAAAAAACGATTCTCCGTTGTAGAAGACTGTTTCCCCTACACTTTCAATCGACTTTTCCGTATCTTACGTCGCGTCTAGGCCTGCAGGTCTAAAAAACGATATCGTTTTTACGTTCTTCGATTTCTCGTAACGCTCTGTGCATACATACATACGAATACGCCACTGAACTCAACACGCGGAACGCCATTGCCCATCAGACAGAAGATCGCCATGGGCATTACCGTTAGATATGAGAGTCATGGAGGATACGATGGAATGTAATTTTCTCCGTGGTATCCGTCATGTTTTATTGTTCACTTCGAGATCGCAGGAAACAAAATAACGTACAATAGTACCTATGTGGGCACCGATATCGGTATTATTCTCATACAATGAAGTTGGTAACGTAAATAGGAAAATAGAAACGGAACGCTATAAATACGATGGGTCCGCCGTTACAACGTAAATATACGAGAATTGTACAGAGCGCGCGCATTGAGCCCGTCGGCGGCGCTGTTTATACTTTTATTTATCGAGAACACGTAATTTCCATTCGTCGTAACTCACGATTTCAGTCGTACTGTTATTTCTATTTTTTTATTATTATTATTATTATTATTATTCGAAATACGTGATCGAAATAAGTACTGCGAGAAATATGATTTCGAAAAAACTGATCCTGCAAATATAATAGAGTAAGCATAATATGTTTTGGGTTACGAATATTTCGCTATAAACCCCTTCGTACTGGTTCGTGTTTTCTTCCGAAATATCGCTCGCGACACACTCGATTATTTTTTTTCTCCCCCCCCCCCCGGTTTTTACGCTTAAAATCAGTTGGTAACGATTAGAACGGATTGTTACTAACCGACCGTAACTCCAGAGGCGTATACAAAGGGGGGAGGGGGCGATGGGGCGATCGCCTGCCCCTAGATACTTGTGTATGTACCTATATCTACTGACAACTAAAATTAATCGAACTAAAACTAAAATGTCATAAAACATTTTTTTATTTAAAACTTATTATTTTTATATAATTATTCGATAATTCTAAGTCGGCAACAGATTCGACGGGCCGTTTTTCTATTCGCCCCCTCCCCCCCTAAGGGATGAAGTAAATACGCCCCTGCCATACTCTCAGTATAATCTAATCTGCGAGCGCGCCGAAACATAAACGTTTTTTTGAACGCCGTCGTCGGGTCGCGCACGTTTCTCTTTTTTCTTCTTCTTCTCTTACCGCGTTGCGTTTTTTTTTTCCCCCGCTTATCGTCTCCCCGAGCGCGGCGTGTACTACCCATACTTATAGGTATATGATTTACCGGCGCGGCGCACACGCGCGATTTCACCGCCGGGAGGACTCGCGGACGGAGACGCGCCGCCGGAGTCCCCGAAGCGGTTTAATTTTCGATTAAAACTCGTCGCGTAAACTTTTTAAAGATATTCCGCTCGACGGGATACGACGAGAATCGTCGGTTAATACGGAATTAAAACGACACGCGCGCGTTACGCAACTCGTACGCGAACGGGAAAATAAGAAAAAGATAGTCGACCGTTACACCGGGTCTACGTGTGTAGAAAACATACGCGCGGTGTGGGACGAGAACGTTTTTCACGATTTTCGCAAAACCCTATTTTTCCCGTGGCTCATACGCCGCGCGACTCGTGTATCGACGATGACCGTAGAACGTTATTATCGTCGTGAATGCGTTGTATCGAGAGAGAAAAAACGTAGGTGTCTCCTCTTTTTCCCTGCTTTCTCCGCACTCGGCGAAATCGCCAAAAAAAAAGAAAAATGTCTTTTTTTTTTTTTACAAGATTTTTCATCCGACTCGTCGGAAACACCGGGTTTTTTTTTCCTCGAGTTTTTATCGAGTCAATTTACTCGTTTTTATCTCGCTAATTTTATAACCTATTCGAGGGGTTAACGTTAAAAACTTTTTTTTAAAAATAGTCACGACGAAAAAACTAATGTTTATTCATAATAATAATAATACTACGTTAATACGTTTTTACGGGGAAAAAAAAAAAAACACCCGCCCCAAACGTCTTATTGAGTGCATCGAAATGTTCTTAAAATAAAACGGTCTTGTACGTATTTTTTTTTTCAAAAAAAAAAAAACAGTAAACTTTATACAAGAAAGGAGTCTAAAAAATATTTGTTTCGTAATCTTCGCTCGAAAACTCGGGGGGAAAGTAAAAATAATCTCGCCGAAAGTTTGCATTCAAAAGTGATCAGCGGCTCGGTGGATTGAAAAGTTTCAAAAGAACGTTACGGTATACGATATTTAAAACTTATGATAAACAATTTATTTTTGTCGACTTTTAAGTGTTTCGATTTTCCTATACACAATATATTAATACGCATAAATATAAAAATAATTTTTAAGCTTTTCACTTTTATATTATTTTAACTCGTGTTTATACTGACTCGAGATTTTCTCGTCGCACGGTCAGGATGGCAGGGGAACATGGAAATTCATTTTATTCATTTAATATAAATTTTTTTCATTTTATTTTCTATACGTGTCTAATAATAATAATAATAATAATAATAATAATAATAATAATAATAATAATAATAATAATAATAATAATAATAATAATAATAATAATAAACGTCAATGTATCTTTAGTAAAAATAAAACCATTTTATAAATTCATAATTAATAAGTCTTTTTTTTTTTAATACTTTAATCATTTCGGTTACATTGTTAAAATGAAGTCAATTTATTTAGTTTTTTTTTTTTTAATTTTTAACAACGAAACACACGAGCGCATGAAAATAATTATAATCGTAGAATCTCATTGAAAATAAATGAGAACTGCGAATTTACTTACTCCGCGCTATTCCTTATGCCTTCGTCCTCGTTACAGTTCGAGAACGATCTCCCATGACACACGGTTAGGCGTACGAAAACCTGACTGGCTGACAGATTTTTGGAAAACAAACGCGCAAAACAGTAGCGTAAGCTTTTTAAGTTGACGCTCTGAAATGGGTTGATCATATGCGATACACCACACTCATATGCGATAATCAGCAAAAAACAGTGGAAAAATTTTAATTCACACACACAAGACACAACACTATTGCAGTCGTTATTGAATTTTTCTCGAACGCCGAAAACAGAATTTTCGCGTCGGATCATTTCACCGCTAGTCTGTTTGTGTACGACTCCCGTCTACGTCTGACGGAAAAAAAAACTGATTTGACGAAACTGTCATAGTTTGTAGCAATTTGAAATCATCTCGACTGAATCAATGGTTTTTTTTTTTTAATTAAACGTTATAACTACACAAAATGCGACGTTTTTTTTTTTTTTTTTTATCCGTTTTTAATCGTCAAACGTCAATATTCAAACGAAATTTAATTATGGCTTTAACAAATACCTAACCGCGCATTGTTTCAAAGCGTTTGCGATATTTTTCATCATGGATAATATTATAATTAATTAACGCGTTTTGTTATATGTTTCGCGCAAGAAAAAAACAAAAAAAAAAAAAAAAAATGAGAAACTCAACGTCGTATCTACACAATGTTATAATTACGGTTCCTAAGCGTCGGTTTATATATTTACGAATTTATAATCCGTTGTCGAAACACGCGAAATGAATAACAGTTTTTTGTATTGTTTTGGAGGTGCGAGTGTTACACTCTTGTCAATTGTAATTGAATACTGTTTACGTCAACAAAAAAAAAAGAAAAGCAAAAGAGATTTGATTTAAAACGATTATTCCGATAGCCGCGCGCGAAACCCAATATCGCCAAATAAAATATTTATTGAATTCGTATCGCTTCGTCGATTTTATATAGTGTGTTTGAAACATAACGTAAACCGCGCGAATGTAATACGAACGGTTTCATATAGAAAACCGCGTAATAATATATTATTTACGAATCGAATTTACGGTTTCGACGACTCACAGTTGAAATTCGTGTGTTTATATGCGAACGTATAAAAATCATCGCGATCGCATCGTCGTATTTACCCACTAGTAATTATTACGAATTCAATAATATTTTTCGTGTTTCAAAAATACATCGTCAGACCCATCCCAGGCAGCCTTTTATTAATACAATTTTATCGTTTATTTATTCATTTTTGCACAAATAGAACAATTTTGTGTTTTCTTCTCTAATAGCACATAAATTCGGGTAAAAAAAAAAATTACGCGCTCGTTTATGGTCATGACTATGTCATTTTATGTACAATGTCTGCACTTGTAATTGCGCGTGCGTTATAAAATTTACAAACTACACGCGTAATGATATAATACGGTTAAAACGTTTAAACGCTGAATTAAAGTTCAAATTACTTTTCCTCTACCGGGAGTAATTATTCGATTACGTAATTATTACGATATCGTTTATACACATAAAGTTAATTGTAACGATAATGGTGTTGCGTATTTATAATCAATGTGTGTGTGTATGAGCTTATAAACAAAATTTAGTTATGTGACTTTGGAACTCGGTCGATTAACTCGTATAACTCGATCATACAAAGACAAAACGTAAAGAAGTAAACATTTATTCGAATGCACAATGGCTCCTAATAAATTATTCGTTTTAATAAATAAATCGTATTGAAATTGAATCGTTTAATTCGCGTGTTATCGAGAAAAATTCTCGATTTGTCACTTAACGCGTATAAAAACGAATATTGTATAACAGTGAAACGTGAAAAGAGATTTAAATTTCGTAGAGAATCCGAAAGACAATTAGAAAATTATTGCTATTAAATATATACATATATATATATATTTTTTTTTTTTTTTTTTTTTTAATTTGTAAGTGATAATATGTCATTTTTCCTTATTTAATTGTATAAATTAAACTTTGTTGAGAAAAAATGGTATCGAGTAAACGAGAATTATTCGGGAAAATTGCCTTCTAATTGGATATTTTAAATATTGTCGAGAAGAGATTTTTCTATGATAATAATCTCTCGGACCCTGAATGAAGCACAGCCGTTAGGTGTGTAGACTGAAACAAAATTAAAAACGATTTTATCGGGTATAAAAAAAAATTCTTATTATTATATTAATTCAGTATATTGTAATTATTAAACATATATTATACGCCCTCGTTACTCAATATTTACACGTACGTTAGGCTGGCCCCCCCCCATTCGAAATTTGTAAAAAAAATTATGCAGATATTTAGCAAGGAATTCGCATGAATTTGCAAGACTAATTTTAGAATTTGCACGCTACTCCTTCGTCCGCAATTTCAATTTCAAGGGGGGGGGGCTGGCAAGACGTCACGCCAGCCCCCCCCATGGTAAATATTAACATTTTTCAAATTTTTTTTTTGCAAATATTTAGCACGCAATTCGCATGAATTTGCAAGACTAATTTGAGAATTTGCACGCCACTCCTTCGTCCGCAATTTCAATTTCAAGGGGGGGGGCTGGCAAGACGTCACGCCAGCCCCCCCCATGGTAAATATTAACATTTTTCAAATTTTTTTTTTGCAAATATTTAGCACGCAATTCGCATGAATTTGCAAGACTAATTTGAGAATTTGCACGCCACTCCTTCGTCCGCAATTTCAGTTTCAAGAAAGTGGTAGGTAAGACATCACGCCGGTTCTCTCCTTAGTAAATATTAACATTTTTCAAATTTTTTTTTTTGCAAATATGGTCACCCTAGCTTAGTCCCCTCAAGTTCCCCTTGATTTCCACCTATGGATTTTACCATCATTTTTTTCATTGAAAAATACGTATTTTTCAAAAAAAGTGATCAATCCACAAATACAGCTTAGAAAATAATTATGTACAAAGAATAATATTTAATAAAGATTGACTTACTTTTCTCGTTGTTTTTTAGTTCGATTACCCTATGTTTAAAATGTAGAACTGCCTCGACAATCTTCAAAGGATCAGCCCCAGGTTTTCTACCAACCATATTATTCAATAAAATATAATATTTATTAACACAAAATAATTAAATGAAAAATTAAATTAACTAAATTTAATTGTTCAAATTACAGTTTAATAAAATCACATTTAATATGGAGATAACACATGGAATTGGATAATATTGATAAAAGAAAGTTTGGAAATTGTTTTCCGTGAAAAATCATTACTATATTATATACCACTAGTTTTAATTTTTTAAATATAATAATTATACTAATGTAAAATTTATAGGTACTTATACAAACTAATCATAGATATCAAACAAACTTATACAAAAGCGAAAAATACATAAGCCGTTACTCGCACGTAGAGAGATTTACTCACACAACACGACTTTTTGTTTTCGGAATGCAAATATGTTTCCTAAACAGAACGATATAGTGCCCGTAGATCGATAAATCTATTTTTACACACTTCCTTATAAGGTACTATGAATTTGGGGAAAGCACAACTACCAGCATGTTAGTAGTTCTCAAATTAAAACTATGTGAAAGAAATTCTCACATACAAGTAGCCAGTAGGCCTCATTAGCGCATCATACTACTAGCGTGATTTTGTTTTCACCGTAACACTTACGAGTTATTTTTATAATAATTTCCCTAAAAATGTACTAAATACTAATGTTTATATTTATAATGAAATATACAAATAAAGTAAGGCGCATATTAAATCAATTTCAATCCTTTAACTTTATAGTTATTATCTGCAAGAAATGTCATCAGCTCTCCCGCGAGATTTTTAAAATTTCAGGTGAAAGGGTGGGAAAAATACCGAAATAGTCTTGCAAATTCATGCGAATCGCGTGCTAAATATTTGCAAAAAAAAAATTTGAAAAATGTTAATATTTACTAAGGAGAGAACCAGCGTGACGTCTTGCCTACCACTTTCTTGAAACTGAAATTGCGGACGAAGGAGTAGCGTGCAAATTCTCAAATTAGTCTTGCAAATTCATGCGAATTGCGTGCTAAATATTTGCAAAAAAAAAATTTGAAAAATTTTAATATTTACTAAGGAGAGAACCGGCGTGACGTCTTGCCTACCACTTTCTTGAAACTGAAATTGCGGACGAAGGACTGGCGTGCAAATTCTCAAATTAGTCTTGCAAATTCATGCGAATTGCGTGCTAAATATTTGCAAAAAAAAAATTTGAAAAATGTTAATATTTACCATGGGGGGGGGCTGGCGTGACGTCTTGCCAGCCCCCCCCCCTTGAAACTGAAATTGCGGACGAAGGAGTGGCGTGCAAATTCTCAAATTAGTCTTGCAAATTCATGCGAATTGCGTGCTAAATATTTGCAAAAAAAAAATTTGAAAAATGTTAATATTTACCATGGGGGGGGGCTGGCGTGACGTCTTGCCAGCCCCCCCCCTTGAAATTGAAATTGCGGACGAAGGAGTAGCGTGCAAATTCTAAAATTAGTCTTGCAAATTCATGCGAATTCCTTGCTAAATATCTGCATAATTTTTTTTACAAATTTCGAATGGGGGGGGGCCAGCCTAACGTACGTAATATTTACTTACTAATTTATGTTGAATTAATCGGCGGCGAACAGGAAGCCAACGGATCAAATATCAAACATGCAGACAGATTGCGCGTTCATGGGTGCAAGCTATGTCGGAAATCCTAAAGCCTTTAATTCAAAAGTTTCCGATGTAAGAACCATTGGAAATTTCGAAATTTATGCTATCGTCGCTATACCGGTGTTACGTCAATTGCTTTATATACGTAGATGTAAAAAAAAAAACGTTATACGGAATCGGTGTAATATTTGCTAAGATACTTTTCATCTGTCAAGTGAAATCCGCAACGAAACTTCGTCTCCGGCTCCACGTTAATAATATTTCGCATTCAATTATTACGAGTAAAGAGTAAATAAATAAATGGAAATAAATCTTCGGCACACGTTTTGCCAATCAAATGTTTATGTTTTTTTTTCTCATTAAATAATTATACTGCGTTCCTAAATATTATTTACCATATTATATTGGTTTTAAAAATTTTTCCCCCGAAATTTCTGTATAGGTTTATATTCGAAAAATACTTTACAAAAATAAAACAAATAACTTGTTGCGCTTCGTACACTGGTTAGTCGCTAAATATTATATTCAATTATATTTTTAACCGTTTTTTCTTCTTTTTTTCATCGCCGTATTTATATTTTTTCGTATACGTGTGAAAACGGTGAGCGTAACTCGCAGTTCTTTACACACGAGTGTTTCGAACCATTCGTGTGAGACGTTATCGTGATACGAGGTCTTTTCACGCATTTACTTTTGCAGGTTTTCGGACAAACGATTATGATTTTGGAAATTTCAAACCGACAAAAGCGTGCGTTGATTACGCGTAGTTTGAAATTTTCGTAGTTGACAAATAGATCGCGGATAACGTTTCTGTGAACACGATTTTTATACACAATTAGAAGTCGAGTTGGCGAACTTTTTTTTTTTATTCGTAAACCAAACGAATAACGTATTTTGTCCCAGACACGCGTATACGGCAATATCGGGTTAACGTACCGTATAAATACACGTACGCTATTTAAACAATTTAAATGATCAATTTTGATGTGAACGTTATCAAATCACGTACTTTTTTTTCTCTCGAACATTTCGTTCGAAATCACAGAGGAAAATGACGAGTTTAATTTTCGTTTACAATAAGCGTTATACATTGATTTTTACCAGTTCATGGTACATATCTGAAAACCATTACGCATAAATAACGTAAAAATGTTTTGTTTATATGGATGCTATTAATTACAAAAGCGTTTTCAAATTGGTCGCAATTATTTTCTAATAATAACAATAATAATAATAATAATAATTGTTTCTAGATCCGTGATAACAAATATTATATTATTTTTTATAGCAAATGTCCGTCGATAAAATAATTTCGAAATTTATACAAAAACAAAAAAAAACAATTATGAAATTTTGAAGTAAAAACTGTATTATCAATGAACGTTCTAAGGCTTTTTACAGTGAAGACGTAGAATACAAATAAGACAGATAATAATATAAAAATGAGACGTAATAATAAAAGGAAAACATAATTTCGATTTTAATGAGCCTTAAAAAAATAATGTATAATGAACATTATCGAAAAATAAATCGCGATTAAAATATCAATTAGTAGTTTCTATCATTCCTTCTACGGAGATTTCGCGATCATATCCATTGGATTACGGTGAAAAGAAATGTTTTGAATGGGCTGAACACGTAAAATATTATGCGAAGTGGAACAGTGAAATGTGTGTTTGCCTATGGTAAAGTAGAAAAGAAACGCAATAAGAGAAAAGAAATGTATGGTCGAGGATCAATCGTCTGTAAATATAATATTCGTTTTAAAAAACGAGAAATTTTTCAAATCCCTTTTGGAGCTAATCAAGCTTAAGAGGAGATGACCATAAAACAACGCTGCAGGCGCATTCGATGGATTATATTATTAAAACGGATGAAGGTTTTTGTACTCATAACGCCGTGTTATTATTATTAATATTATTTTATGTATGGAATGTATAGTTTTTAGTGTTTCCACGTACACATTATCAAAACTAAATCGTATTATTTTCGTATTGCAGGATTTGAACTCGGTGTTGGTAAACGGTTCTTGTCAGATACCGGACCCGCTGTACAAACTGATCGGATCGATAATTAGTTTTTACATACCTCTGGCCGTCATGATACTCACTTACACGCTGACCGTCCGACACTTGGCCGCGAAGAGGCAAAATCTCCAGACCGGCATCTGTCCAAACAGTTCGAATCAAAGTAATATTAAACTCCGAAATACCTACCACGTTTTCCTCAATATATTCTCAATGTACTTTTGCCCGTCGTCCTGCAGTCGTCCCGCCCCACTTCGACTTACTATGTTGTAAAACGCGTTGAAAAAAAATTATTTTTCTTATAATACTGTTAAGTCGAATCGTAATGAATTATTTATTGTTATTATTATTATTATTATTATTATTATTATTATTATTATTATTATTATTGCTCGTAAATTTCCGTTCAGTTCGATCGTTCCGTACATCAAATAAGGTGAAAACATTTCAAGAAAAAAAAAAGTGTATCGAAAAAAAAAACTGCCTCGCGGACGACTAGAATAACTAAATTAGCGACATCGCGTCGAATAACAACGTAGTCTCGAATTAATAAATTCGAACGACAATATTTCAACAGCTGTAACCACGTGAAATATATTATTTCAAAAAACGAATATTGGAAACGTTGAACATTTTTAAACGTATCGCAATAACATATTGTAAACTCACTATGGGAATCATCACCACGGTGGATAAACGTGCGTTATATACTTTAAGTACCAATATGTAAATTCCTCGTTCCCTGTATATAATATCGAAATTCAACGTAATTGAATTAATTTTAGTAAAAATGCTTATTATAGTAGAAAATGTTTAAAATTCTGTTTAATTAAAACGCATACACAAATCGCAGGGGATAAAAATTTATGTTTAATTCTTCCTCGAGAAATATATGGGTCTCATCATCATCGCGTTACGCGTGCAACAGTGATGAATGTCGGACGACAATGCGTACGTATCGCGTGCGTAGTTTACATCGGTGAAAAAAAAACGTATAGGCTTACACGATAAAAATCATAATTTATATATATCATTTTTTTGTAATTTTTCTTTTTTTTTTTATTCTCCGTCGTCGAGATTAACACACACAGAGAAAAAAACTAATCTCGAAAGTTTTTAAAAAAAAAAGTAATATTCAATGTTTTAGATTCTCGTACGAATTTTGGTTAAACGACAACGCGTTTTTTGTTTTATTTATTTATATTTGGTCTGTGAACACTTTTTTGCCAGAAAATTTTTTATAGAAAATCGTATCAGTCCGATATACAATTTATTTCCAGCGTTTTTTACATTTTTTGTTTCTAATAAAACGGAAAACTGCCGAACCAATTTTAACACTAAACATTAAACACAAAAGTGCTAAAATTTCCAGTAAAAAAAAAAATGTTCTTTTCGGACACGTGTAATTTTTTGAATTTCTGTATACGACCTGAAAATTTATTTACAAACCAAAGCGTATAATATTTTAATAATATCGAAGAAGGAAAATCGTTTGATATAACTTTTTTTTTAAGTATTTTGAAATTCGAATTTGATAAACATTTAGTAATCTGACAAATCGTAATATCCGTAACGCATATTATTACAGGAGTTATCAACCATTTTATTACCGAGTACCACTGGATACTCTTACGATCAATAATATGCGTACTCGCACTTCAACTATAAAACTAAATTAAGAAAGTAGAATTTTTTTTTTTTTGTACTCGTATAATAATCGTAAAAGTAAAAACAAACAAAAATCATAACTTTTAGGTAAATCTTAATAATTAAGATATTTATTATTTATTTTGTACCAGTTATCAATCAATATCGGGCTGTGTGGAACTTATTTCCACTCGTAAATCACTTTAAATATCGAATCTACTTCTCACTTTTCAAATACGGCGGTTCAGAAAGTCCACAGTGCTCACACAAATAAGTATGTAATGACAAATGGAATTAAACGCATTGTAATGTTTCCTTGAAAAGAGACGCGTATTCGATTTTTGTTGACATCCAAAATGAAACCCAATGTTTTGTCTTCAAATGCTCCTTTCGTTGAACTGTCACTAATCATATCAATGAAAGATCCTTTGTCTTATACGTATTAATAGTAATATTCCAATAAAAATTATATATATATATATATATATATATATATAAATCTTCGTTTACGAGCTTTCCACTTATTACCACTAGTGGTACGCGTACCGCATTTTATACGTATACGAATCCGTTAAAAAAAAAATAAATACTAAGAGTATATCTTATCCGACATATTCGAATAGATCTCTAGGGATAACAACTTATGTATATTCAACGTTTATCGTGTTAAGATACTTTAAGAAGTATGTTGTACCCGTATAAAATATGTTTTGTGATTTTTTTCTTTTTTTTTTTGTTTGCTCGAAGTAAACGGGCAACGAAAATTCAAAGTAATCGCATAGCGTTAAATTTATATTCGTTCAATATTACACGAGCTGTCGTGCGTAAGTGGAACTCGACTGTAACGGAATTCAAAACGTTGTTTGCTTTAAGGCGCGAAAATATAAAAATCGTTAAGTACATATTTCTGTGTCTGACGAAAGCGTTTCAGGCGTGGTCTCGTTCGATGTGCCATTAATAGAAATACGGAAACTATACGTCATAATATAGTATTTCGATAGATCGAACCCATCGTGGTTTCTCCGTTTAATTTACTACAAATGCGTTTCGAAATGACTTTTGAGAAAACGATACTCGGAGAACGCGACAGACAAATAACGCGTGTTCGTTATAATCATGCGGTTTGTCGTATAGGTAAGTGCGCGTGTGCTTCAGCCAACGATGCAACTATCCCTTTGGCCCGCGTTGAATTTTTTTTTTTTTTGATAAATCATATCGTTTTTATGTGTAATAATAATAATTAGTAAAAATCTACGTATGTCTCGTAAGTGTCACTTAACGTCCTGATATTAGTGACGGTAGAAAACAATTACATTTTGGTCTTGTAAAACAAAAAATGTTTCCAAAATTATATTTCGATTTGATCGCACGAATTTCCAAAAGAATAAAATGTTTATTTCATTGAACGTTCGAACGATAACTTTCCAGGTACTCTGTTTAAATGAAGCGTACAGTAAAAATACTTATCGGAACGGAGAACGTAAAGTTTTGTTTTTCTTTTTTATGCACAGATTGAATTATCGTATTATACGTAGTAACTATTGGTTTTTTTTTTTTTTTTTACAAATACGTAACGAATTTCAAATCTCCACAACGTTTATTTTCCTGCTATAAAAAAAAAAAAAAAAAAGTGAACGAAAAATCACTAAATTCGGCGATGATCTATACTCGTTGAAAATCTCTGATCACCGCCCGTAAAAATAAAATAAAAAAATCCAGATCCGCTGTTGGCCGCGTGTATTATAAAAATATTAATTCCGGCACGTGCCGGTTTTTCTATCGTCTAACGCGCTGTGGAGTACACGAGAAATTAAATCCCTTTTTTTTTCATACCCAGGGAAATATTTATTCTGTTATTCGCATTAACGGAATTCGCATTAACAATAGTCTTAATAAACCGTTATTATTATTATTATTATTATTATTATTATTATTATTATTATTATTATTATTATTATTATTATTATTATTATTATTATTAAATATTATTATTATTATATATATATATGATAGAAAAATGGGAAAAAATTTAATTCTTTTTCTTTTTTTTCGTTTCGCGTAACGGATACATTTTACACATACCAGCTAAACACCGCGCCGTTAATTACGTATTAACAATGTTAATTGGGTTTATTCAGACCGTAATTTCAAAGAGAATTCGCGACGAAAAATTCAAATGAAAACAATTCCAATCCGTTGAGAAAACGTATACGTATTATTATTTCGTTCATTTAAAACACTGGAAACGTATGGTACGGCGCTTAAGAAGCCGCGTCGTTTCGTAAAAAAAAAAATTTATATATATATATATATTAATAACATAAAAAAAACGTATAATATTATATGTTTCTTTTTCTTCCCGCGCCCCCGCATAAAATTGAAGCCTATTATATATAATTTACAAAAAAAAAAGGAAAATGAAATTCTTCTTTTTTTCGTCCTTTATAATAATAATAATAACAACAACAACAATATTTCAGTATTCGTTATAGTCAGTTAAAATATATATACATTTTTTTTGCATTTTTAACATTTTACTTCCACTTAACACGCTCGCATTCCGCCGATGACAATGGCCTGTCGTAATAATAACGATTCGCGGTGTGTTTTTGTGGACGGTGGTAATATTTTTTATCCGGCCAACGGATTCGCCGCGGTACCGCCAATTACAACGTGTTATACAAACAATACGAAATTTAATATCGAATCGTATAATTTATATATTAATATTTTATTTTAATATTGTTCAATACGGTTTACCCGACGTTAATAGATTTTTTCTTTTTTTTTTGCGCTTCACGAAATATCCCCGTGTGCGCACGGCGTTCTGTGTTCGATAATATTTTTCTTCGGTCCACGCGCGCACAGACAAATGACGAGCGTTTTATTATTGCAAAAGCTGAAGGTTAGGTTTCCAGCGTCCGGCGGAATAACGCGAAATCACAACCGGCATTAAATTTAGCGGTGAGCGACGAGTTTGCGAGTCCCGGCCGTTGCTGATCGACGAACACGCCAATGCGTTACGTGCGCATATATGTACCTACGTGAACCACAGCGCGCACACGTTGTCCATTTCTCACGGGAAAACTTTGTTGTTGCGAAAATATATAGCGATTTATAACGTCGAAAAATACGTGAAATAAGAGGGACGACGGCTGCTCTTCCGTATATTATCGTTTATTATCGGTGGTACATTATTTGACTTATTTTTCGATTTTTTCCAGTAGTCTCGTCGAGCGAAAACGGGAAAACAATCGAAAAAATGAAGCGACCGATAAAAACGCGTTATCGACATATTATTCGTTTCGAAAATGGACAATTTTTTTTTTTTTTTGACTCAAGTGCTCGACACTTAATACTACTGTATAATAAAAAAAATATAATAAACTATACGATCGTCGCTCCGAATCGTTTTTCGAACGCAATAATTCATAATTGCTTTCAACAGCTACCTTTTAATTATTATTATTATTATTTTTACGCTTTTCGAAATATCTCGAAGTATACACGAAAACAAAAACGTATTTTTTTTCATCCGGCAAATTAATTCGGATTTTTATTATTATTATTTTTTTTTTTTTTTTTGTCTTGTAACATTAAGCTTTTCCGTGCAAAAATTAAAAAACAACAACAACAACAACTATATCGCTACTGCGTTGCTTAATCAAACGTACATGATTTGTGGATTGTTTTCTTTTCTGCATATACGTATACGGTTATAAAACGAACATTTATTTTTTTAATTTAATGTAAAATATTTTTCGTCCAGACCTATTTTCGTATTCGATTATCGGTTTTCCGTATTTTTTTCGCTTCTTATCCGCCTCGTAGCTTGGAGTGGAAACGATTGGTTTTTTTTTTTTTTTTAATCGAAAATATAAAAAGACTCGTTGAACTCGAAACACAAACACATATTTCATAGCCCAATATAATATATTGTTGTTAATCCTCAGCGAAATGCCGTAGTCGTACAGTATAAATATTATGTTGTAATCACGTACATATAAATACGAGGAGAATTTCATAAACTACTTGAATTGAATTCGAGTAGATCGAATTGAATTGTCCTTTTTATATAATAAAATACATTGACATGTATAAATTCTTAAAACGTTTTAATAACGATTAATTAATACTACGTATACCTCTATACGATTAAAATATTACGATTTTTTTTTTCTTTTTCGGTTAGGTGAACTGCACAAACCGCGCAAACACGTATTATCGTGTTATAAAAAGAAAAAAGAATTCGCGTCCGCTCTTCAACTGAACATAATTATTATTATTATTATCATTGTAACACGTTTTGTCGCCCTGAAAATATTGTGTTATATTATAATATAGAGAATAAGATTTTTCTTCGGGGCACGCGCGTGTTTCTTTCGGAACGGAAAGCAAAACCACGAGTATCATACGCATCATATCTTTCGTTTCCTATTTTATTAACATTTATGATGTGTGTTGCCGAGGAACAGACAAAACGATCTAACATAAAAAAAAATCGATGTTTTATGCGTGTTACTTACAAACAAATATATACAGTGAAATACGATAACAAGAGCTAAAAGGCGTTTGCTTAAGGCTTTTAAATTGCACACTCGCGCGTAAATAAAACGTAGTTACAATGTTTGGCGAATGCGTTTTGTCGAGGGGGGAAAAAAAAAAAAATGAAATTTTCGTCGATAAACGCCGCGATTATTTTTACGCTCAAATACGTCCGTCTCTACGCTTGTATATAAGAAAAAAAAATGTACACACTGTAAGTGTGTCCGCGATATTCATTGCGGACAATCGAAATATCCCGCGGAACGTAACTGTATGGCCTTTCCTCATTTTTTTGAAATATTGTTAAACTCATAAAATACGGCAATTTATGTATCGACTGTAGCGGACGAAGCGAAAAAATTGCAGAACGCGTCGCATAAATACGTCGTTATAATACGACTTCGGCGATATTATAACACGAATGCCGACTTTCCTGCGACCGTTTCGTGACGAAAAAATTCAATTTTAAATTTTGGTACGGCGGTTTAATGGCCGTGTATACCGGCTCTAAAAATGTGCACCAAACGACGATTTCGGAGAAAGGTCCGCCGCGAACATTTCGGTGTGGAATAAATGGTGGGTGAAATACCGCCGAAGTGTCCACGGAATATTATACTCGCATTTTCCATAACGGACGAGTGTGTCCCTAGACATTTGTGAAAGAATTCGAGGGTCATAAATTAAAATCGTTTTCATTAAACTGTGTTCAGTGCGCGTGAAAAAAAAAATTCGAAATTCCCGACAATTTAAAGGGGGAAAAAAAGACCTGCGCACTTATGACGAAGTGTTCCGTGTTTAAATGAAAAATTATGCCAATTATTATTGCGTTCTTCTGTAGAGCTTGAAAGAGGAAACGAGTCCCCTGTCCCCGTTTCACTCTCAATTACGGTACAAAAACGTAACCACCGAAATTTCATCATCGTACATAAAGCACGTGTCGCGAAACGGATTTCGTTATATTCCGATTTGTATACTATATAAACTATGTAAATAACATCGTTTATTATTTAAATAGAATCGTGGAAATTTAATGGAACGTGTCGAACAACGAAAATATGATCATCTACGTCGCGTTTGAAAGTACTACATAAAAATACAGTTATTATTCCGTTAATAACCAAACGTCGATATATTATACGAATTTCTTTTCTTTTTTTTTCATTTTAAAAATAATTTTTACCCGTATGTAAACGCGCTCTCGAGTATATGACGTATTGTTTCGGTAAAACACTACATGCAGACAATATTTTATTGTATTTTTTTACATATTTTTATTACATCAATTTTCTCTCTCTCTGTATATATAACTCATGTATAAGTTATACGCAAGAAAATGAAAAGAAAAAAAAACGTTGTAGTCTGCCGTCTCTAAGTAGAAATATATACGTTTTATACTTGCAGTAGTGGATCCGGATATTACCTAAAGGTTTATGGGAAGATTTTTAAAAAAAAATATATATTTATACGTAACAAGGAGTGCTGTATGGATTTTTTCTTTTACATTTATATATATATATTAACAGTAGTATAAAATGTAAGTGCGTGTTTTAGTCCAAAAAACAAAAAAGTCCATTATAAACGATTTTAATTATTTTTTTTTTTTTTACCGTATGAATAGTTGCGTATACGTGTAGACGTTTTTTTACGTAGTTTTATACGAATATGATAAAACGATACGCCGCCAGTCGTCTAAAGATCGAAATAACGGGAAATTGAAAATACATCGTGGAAAAAATCTCGTATATATTCGTAAACACATCAAATGTAGAATGGCGGAGAATTCAAAAAAATAATAAACACTCCCCAGGGAGGATTTCTGAAAGTATAAATTTTTTTTTTTACACTCTAAGAACTCCCGTACCGTCTAGTCGATATTATTTCAAATGAATGTTTAGAAATTTGACGATGATTATCACTACACGCTGTATATACTGCGTTGTATTTATTACACGCCCTTCGGGCTTAGATAAAACTGCGAATATTTCAAAAAGTTTTCGTCTAGCGCGTTTCCAACGGCTATAAATGGCCGAATAATACGCGTATAAATTATTATTATTATTATTATTATTATTAATTTTCTAGTTTCATCGCGCGTGTCCATTTGCCTTTGCATTTCACATATTCTATATTTTAACGATATTTATTTTTTTTTGTTTTTCGGATTGGCGTGTGAAATTCACGTTTTTCGATCCGGCAGTAGTACACAGTTTCTTTATAAAGGTGACAATTTAAAGACACAAAAACAAAAAAAAAAAAAACGAGCGAAAATTGTGAACAACCCGTTATAAAACTGTCGACATATTCGTTTCCCGTACACGCGAACAAATTTCATATTTATTTATTTCTTTTAAATGTAAATGTGTACATATAAATATATATTATTTTAACGCAATATATATTTTTTATTAACACACAAAAAAACTACTGCAATATATTGTATATATATATAATATAGTGTTGTCAAGAACCCATTTTTTCCCCTCCGATACCAATCGTTTATCATCGCTTTCGAATTCGAAATAATATTAAAACTCCGAAAATCTCTGTCTGCTAGGTAACTCGCACTCCATCTAAATTTTCGTCGCAATTTATTTTTCATTTCGTTTAATAATTTTTTTTTTTTTTGTAAAATGTCACCAAGTAACGTTAGAAAAGTACAATTTCACACGGAGCTAATCCGTAGTCTACGTATTACATTTTATACAACATAATACTGCGTAGTGGTTTTTTGGTAAAAAAAAAATGTTTAAGAGTGTTTAATTATCAAAATAAAAAAAACATTGAAATGTTCTCGTTTTATTTTAACGTTATTTTCATGAACAACGCGGCAAAGTAATTTAAAACAAATTACGGTTTATGCGAAAAAATTTAATTCATATGCGGCGTAAGAAAAAATAAAAAATACGGTAAATATTAAATTATTTACTTTATTCTGCAGTGCAGGCCATTTCATGTGTGATACGCGTATCGAGAACGGGTAAAATTTAAACATAAAAATTACAAACTAGATAACGGTAATATATGACTTCGAGTTAAAAAAAATTTAAACTCGAATTAAGAGTTCAAATAATGAAACTTTTTTTTTTAAATATTAAAAAATCATTGTAGGCGAAAAAAGATTATGTAAATAAACGGGATACATATAAAAAGTTACATTTTTCGGAGTATTTATTTTTATACTCTAATAATTCGAGAAAAAAATGTCGCGCGTAAAAAAACAATTTAGTTATTGAAACGAAAAGAAAACAAATATTATCGGGGCGTGTTTTTTTTTTTTTTTTTGTTCTCTTTTGCCGGAAGAAACCAAAAAATATTAGCGATATTTAATTTTATACGAAACATTTGGAAAAACAATAATTACGCTCTAAAGCGAAATAATCGTAAAATATTTCATCGAAAGTGCCGTCCAGGTATGAAATGTAAATAAAACTAAGTGAAAATAATTTTGTTCGGTAAATAGAACGGATACGTGAAACGACATGAAAATTCGCAAAACAACCGTTAATTTTTTAATCTTTTATACGTGTGTACGGATAAAATATTTCGCGTTAATTTTTTATATTTTCGTATTTGCCGTTGAAATAGAATTATATTTCATTTTTTTTTTTTTAAACCAAATATTCGTTATGAATAAACACGGGGGGGGGGAAATGATTTTAATATTTTCGTATAATATTATAAACCGAACGAGTCGTTTCGTAAAAGAGGGAACAAAAAAAAAAAAAAAAAAAACGTTTCGTTAAAATATAAAATTAAAACGATATTCACTCGCGACTTTATAGTTTTCATATAATGTTTTATAATATCCATATTTATATATAAAGAAATCGTATATTTCTAACGTTATTAATGATTACAGGTATACGGATTTTGTACGCGGATGACGCGAATACCGAAACGGAAAATTTCAAAATACTCTAAATAATATATCATATTATAATAGTCAGCTGTGTGTGTGTGTGTGTGTACAGACCCGGCGTCACTATTATAGATACGCGCGCTACAGAATCCGTTTTTAATCCGAGACCTGTGGAGCGGCGGAAAATACACATTTTTACACGGCGTAAAATACCGGCGATCCGGTGTCGTCGGCGATATTGGCGCGAGAATAAATTGAAAAACTCTCGCCTATTATTATTATTATTATTATTATTACGTAGGGGGATGTCGTTTAAACCGATTACATGATTTGCATGAGCGGAAAATATTTGATGAAAAAAAGTCATACCAAATATTGCCGTTACAACAACACTCCTACACGTTGTAAACGCCGTTTTTTTTTTTTATAATGTATATTACGTAGAAAACAAAACGCGTTCGATTCGATTCGTCAAGTGTAAAACGTGGTCAATATAAATCATTTTTTTTAATAACTTTTTTTTTTTTTTTTACTTCTCCTGTTTTCACGTTACCGAGTTAACGGACGCAGTGGTTAGGACTACGAAAACGCGTTGGTTTCAATAATTTTTTTGTCACTTTACCCCGGTGCGTGAGAGAATCGGGAAACCATCAGTTAACCATCGTCGCAGTCGTGACGATTTATCGAGTTGTTGAGGAACGGCCGTTGTAAGTCTTTGCGCGACACGTCCTCTTTGAATATTTTTCCAATTTTTTTTTGTTTATTTAACAATATTCGTGATTTTCTCTGTTGTTGTATTTCTCATTTCCGTTCGATATTACTTTTCATCCAAAACCGCGATACACTACAGTATACTGACCAATTAAATATTTCTTATTATTTTTCATTACATACTCTCTTCGTATCTGATATAATGTATCGTTTCCACGAATATTCATTCATTCATGTCGTTTTTATTTCTCGCGTATCCTATTTGTTTATTAAAATAAAAAATGTTTTTCGTTTTTTTTTTTTTTTTTTCCACTAGTCTATCATATTACATACAACACTTGTTTCAATATTCCGAAAGCGCCGAGCAAGACGACGGGCGAGTGCGCGGGCGGGTTTAATTTCCCGTGTCGTCGCGCTGCGTATACAATCATTGTCAGATTACAATATTACAAAATATAACGTTATATGCGTATAACCACCGACCGTTACGCATTTAAATGCGATAAATTCACGTCAAACCGAATAAACGGTTCTTATATAACTGTATATATATATATAGTGTATTTGCAAATTTCAATGCCGGTCACATCGAATACAAAATAATAATAATAATAATAATAATAAACTATAAATTATTATTATCACTGGAAATTAAACGAAAATTCGATCGTAATAATACGTATTAAACGAATGTATTAAAGTAAACGAGTGTATGTTATAATAATAATGTATAAATGTTTCCGTGGCGTAATGAAATTAATCTTATTTTTTTTCTTTTTTACGGACGCCTAGTAAATACTAAAAAAAAAAAACACATTTCGTGAAATTTTCAATTAATTACCTCTATTGCCACTAGCGACGCAATTTTTTTTTTATTCTGAAATAACAACTACCCAATTTTTTCGACACCGCATTCGGATATTAACCGATTTTTTTTTCCTACCGCTAGTCGCTTTGACCGATAAAACCGAAAATCGACAGTAAATTCGAGCGTTAACAAAATATAGACGCCCGCGGTGTAATGTGATTTTCTTTCAAATACTTTCATACTGTCTATACATAAATTCACAACGTTTCTACGCGAAACCGTAATAACACGAAATTTCTTCGCGGTTCAAGACGACTCGGTTTTTTTCAATGTTTAAATTAATTCCTGGACGTTTCGATTTATTTTCACATAAGTAAAAAATAAAAATAAAAAAAAAAAAAACCATTTGTATCGGATTTCTAAAAGAAATTTGAAAATCGCACAAAATGTGTAATTCAAACACTCGCGAAAAAACTCGTTTCAATACAAGGTCGTACGAAATATATTTTACTGTTGCTCCGCGAAAAAAAAATGATCACAGCGTAAAATATTCGTTGTCAGATTCGACGTTCAAATTTTTTTATTTTTTTTTTTTTTTTGAATGATGTTACACAATTGTACGCGCGAGTGAGTTACAAATTGTCGTTACCTCGGTTGACGTTTATGAATTTATTTTTACACACGACGTCGAAATTACAATTTTTATTGCTTTTATTTTTTTCCGCTAAGAATTCCACTTTTTTGCAAAAATGTACTAAGAACGGGAAAAAACAAAAACTTCTTATCGGCCGCGTGTTAATACTACGGCACGATATAAACATTTTATACAAAGATATCGTGTCCAACGCGAATCGAATATTATAATATTTTCCGTCGAATTGGATAATACTTTGTACATATAGGATACCTATAGGACAGTGCGGCGAACATCCGTTTGAAAAGGCTTCAAAAAAATATATCAATTATATTATAATTCGTACTACACACACTATAAACCGAAAATCACGAAAATAACACGTTGTCATCTCTTCATACCGTGAACCGACTGCTTATTAAACCGCTATTACAAATTGAATAAATAACTACAACATTAAAAAACAGCTATTTACATTTATAAAATATTTATCAAAATAATAATAATAATAACAAGTACAAATTTCAATGCGTTTTTAATTGTTTTAAAGTCGTCTACATAAATTTTTTTTTTTTTTGCATCATTAAATGTAAATACACGTTATACATATATGTAAGACATTTTTTTTTTATATAAAATAAAAGCCTCTCAGAATGAATAAACCCGGGTTCAATTATATCATTAATCCGGCTCTGACGTCACCACAAAACGGCTTCATCGGTTGGTCGTGAGTTACCGACCGCGCCCACCGCGAATCTACGCTACCGCCATCTGGTTTACATTAAATTAATTTTAATAATGAATTTTTTAATGGTTTTATAGTCCAACGAGTTCTTTTTTACTTTTTAACATTTTTATTGTTTCTCTAAGCTTTAGAACCGAGAATTACCTTATTTACAAATTAAATACCACAAAATCTACAATCGCAGTAAATAGCGCAAAATCGAAAGAATTTTTTTTCCCTGTTATAATACAACAAGGCTGGCCACAACGAGGCTCGCCAGCCGCATGCCGCTCTTAAATCAGTTTCGTGCGGCTCTTGAACCAAGCTTGAACACTCGAAAAAGCACTTCTCATAAGTAAAACAACAATAATATTAATAATAATAATAATAATAATAATAATAATGTTAATAATAATAATAATAATAATAATGTTTTGTGTAGTGTAAAAAATAAATGTTCATTCGTTTGATTTAAAATGAAAAATGTGTCTTCATTTTATAAACATCGTTTTACAATGTGGCTCGCCTCGAATTAGCTTTAAAAATTTGCGGCTCCCAAAATTAAGGTTAGTGACCACCCCTGTAATATAAACATTTTACATATCTGGTGAATATTTCAAAATTACGATGAAATAACTATAATCGATTTCGACGAATCGCGTTTTTATATATTGTAATTTTTTAGTAGTTTTTGAGTGTTTCTTTAGACGCTTTTGAGAAATGATCTCTCCAAATTACCAATAGTGGATGTCAGTCGGGTGCATGACTGTATATAGATCGGACCACTACTCCTTCCGATAGAACTTTTATGCGCAAACATCACTGAATTAAATACCAATATATTCTTATCGGTTCGCATATAGAATCTATATTATAATGTTAAAATATAAAATATATTTAAATGTAATACGATAAAAACGTGTCGGTTTCGGCCGGAGTATATCTACGAACCGGTGTTATGACTTAAATACCGCGAGAATTGTGTAACCGTGCCGAGATAAACGCGTGTGCTACACGCGTTGAAACATAATTTATAATTTATATTTTGGTCCGGTGTTTTTTGGCGCAGATACCACGAGGAGAAGTTGGCGACGCATGTTGCGCCGGAACTACCGGAGGACTCGTTCGGACGAGACGGACGTCCGGTCGGCCACCGGGGAGGAGCTCACCGGAGCGATGACTGTGTCGGTGAGCGAGAGCCGACCGCAGTCCGGGCGAGAGCGTACGACGGCCCCCCCGGCCGTGCAGGTGATTGCGTCGTCCTTCGACGACCGGCGCGAACCGGGCGACGGTGGCAGCGGCGGTGGCGACGACGACGACGACGACGACTACGATGACGACGACAACGACAGGGTGTCCGGCGGCGGTGAACCGACGGCGACGTACTCGGTGTCCGTCGACGGCGACGACAGTGCGGACGGCGTTAGCCCGCGCGACGGACACCAGCGCCGTCATCACCAGCACCGCCGTCACCAGCACCGCCGTCACCATGACCATCGCCGCAATTGGGATCCGGACGAACACGACCCGCACCGCCGGCCGGTCACGCCCACCCCGAGCTGTCAGAGCGCCACGCCGTACCGTCACAACCCGTCCGTCGGGTCGGCCGACACGGAAATGACGTCGCTGGACACTCGCGAACTGTGGCTGCCCGACACGGAACCCACGCCGTCCACCATGTCGGCGCTGCACCAGTTCGGCGCCGAAATGCTCAGGCTGTCCCGGGGGCTGGAGAAAGTGGCCTCGCCCGAATCCAAACCAACGTCACCCAACCGGTCCGGCTTCAGGTATGTACGCGTCTTTTTTCCCATTTTTTTTTTTAGTATACTTTTAGTAAATAAACGCAATAAACCGAGGCCGTTAATAACATCAGATTTTTCAAAAAAAAAGAGTAATACTTTATTCGTAAAAGATAAGTAATTTTTGATTTTAAGGCTTATAAATTTAATACAATGTCAGACGTTCTGATTAATATACTTCAACTATATATATATATATATATATATATATACTAAAAAAAAAAATCATGGAAATCGTTCGCCATAATTTCCTTTTAGAAACATTTCGAGTTTTTTCAACAACGCGCGCTTAATATTTTGTGAGAAATTACGTTTGTTCGTTTATTAATAAATAATAATTCACCGAAGTTTTGCACACAGTCGTTTTATCGAACGCAATGATTTGGTCGTATTTCTTTTAGATTTATACATATATAGTATTAACCAAATTCTCAAAAGTCTTCGTCCGAGTAATTCACTTAAACGGCGCATTCACAACACCTCGCCGCGGCTGACTACGTTTTTTTTTTATGTTCTCGTCGACCGTATAAAAAGGAATGCGTTGAAATAATTATTTCGCGAAACCGCATTAGAACGCACAAAAAATGCGAAGGAATTATAAAATATATCAAAAAATGTTTGAATTCGTATTATAACCATCTGTTATAAAAAAAAACGGCACGGTAAAACGTGCCGTTCCGACGTGTCTCTGCGACTTAATAAAACTATTGCTTGTTATTGGTGATGCGTATACCGTACACACACACACATAATACAACACGACGAATTCGTTAAGAGTCACGAAGTTTATATTACGTGGACGAAGTTCAAAAGTCACGTCACGCGACGAATTACTCGATACATATCGACTTCAAAGTAATTTAAACTTGGGTACACGTCGGTAATTGGGATATTGCAACTCCGAAATTATCAACCCCCAGTGTTATATTAATACATAAAATTTTCTTTAGAACCGTTTCAGACCACATGGATAAGCGTTGTGCGATACGAATCGAAAAATAAAAAAAGAATTGGATAATAAACACGTATTAATCCGGTTGTTATCGTTCGAAAACGTTTGAAAAAGTTGTGGTGTTTTTTTTTTTTATATACTAGAAAAAAAAAATTTAATTTTCAGTGGGGAGAAACGAAAATTTCGCGTTTTCCGTCCGGAGCTCGCAAACCGCAATAATCAACGTAATTATATTTATGTTTAATTTAACGGATAAAATGAGAATAATTCGTCAAATAATACATATATATATATATATATATACTTATGTTCTACAACGATAAACCTCAGTTGTAAATGATAAAAATACTAATTTATTTACGTCTATTAAAATAATAACGATAATTCGTGTTGTTGTTTTATAATTTCATAATTAATGGGCGTTTTTTTGTATTTTAATTTTTTTTTTATCGCGAAATTTCGGAAACAAAACGCCCCGAGTGGTTAAATGTTAATTATTTCTTCGTGAGTCGACCCGGCTGGATTTTTGTTTTGTTTTTATTTTCAAATAATTTTAATTAAAATAATATAAAAATTCAATTCAATACAATTCAGACCGATTTTTTTTTTTTTTTTTAAATTTTGTACCGAAGATTTTGTTGAGAAACAATCGAGAAGAAATTTATAATTAAAAAAGTTAAAAATTGTACATTTTACATTTTATCCGTGCGTATTTTGAAATATTTAAGTTTTTTTTTTTTTTTAGCCAAATTAATAACTACGACTCTGTCACGACGGCGAGCAGACGCCTTGTAATGAACGATAGTTTTTTTTTTCTTTTTCAAAATTATACATTTTTTTCTCCTCCGTATCGTAATGGATGAGAAAACTGACGGGTAATAATAATAATAATAATAACAATTTGTTTCCATTTTCGGTACACGACATTTTTCGGGGGGGGGGGGGGTAAAATCGAACGCGGAAATGCGTAATCGGATTTTTTAACACGAATAAATAGTTCCTACGGCCCCTTTAAATTTCAGATGGAAAAAAATCGTGTGTATATTTCGTCTCCTTCAAATCTCGTATCAAAAACAATCGGTGTAATAAACACGCGTGTGCGCGCGCGCCGTATAATATTTAAAACGTTCGGCGGTGTTCCGCCGCGGACCTTGGGGGCAAACGTCGCTCGCTCGCCGGTACAAATATTCGTTAGTGTTAATTTTTTATCATCCGGCAAAAAATCGTACGCGAGAGACGACCGCGATAGAAACGAACCCGCACAGGTTGCGTATAAACGAGAGAAACCGTTGGCGCAGCGTTTTAATTTATTTATTCGGACGCGCGTTGATTAAAAACAAAAAAAATCGCCGAAATTATTCGAAAGCCTCTCGCCCCCCTGCAGGCCGGCTCCCCTCACACGTGTGTGTGTGTGTGTATAATGTACACTATGGTTATTATTAAATCCACGAATTCCTGCAACGTCCCTGTTACGTAGGTAACAAATACCGAACGAGAAGTGTAAAATATGATAATAATACGTCTCCGCATAGTGGCCACGAAAGTTGATTCTCCATATTATGTCCACCACATACCGACCGCGGTACGCGCGTTATTATATTTCGTACGCAATAATTAAAATCTCCGCGAATTTCTCTCTTTTTTTATATACATATATATATATAAATATATTAGAAAACGCCGTTAATAATATTCGTTACGATGCCGTGGCAATAATTTATCCCTCCGACCGAAAATAAATACAAACAATCGTCACATATCAGGAGCGAAAAAAGCAAAAAAAAAAAAAATCGACTCGGACCGCAAACCCGCAGTTAAACGTCTAAGACTTAATATTATAACGTTTTCTATTTTTATAAATAAATATTATTCGTTGCGTTTGAAATTCGTTCGTTTACGAATTTCGAACGAAATCGATAACATCCGCGATTCATTATTTTTTTTTTTTTTTTAGTCATTTTGGACAATTCTATATATACTCGCATATAAACGTCGACCATTTTTCTACGTGTGGAATACTTTCCGTTCTTTCGTTTTTCAAGCATCATCAAAAACATCAACAATTATACGAGTTAAAACGTACGTTTCGTATTCGCAGTATAAAATTATTTAATTAAACACATTCGAGCCAGTGTGTCGGTTTAGGCCTAACCCGGGTATTTTCAAATGAAATAAAAATACTGCTCGACACAAATGGAAAAAAAAACAGTGTTAAAAATGCAAAATAAATCTGAAAATATTCATTCCAGTCAATACTTTATATTAATTTTTTTTTTTGATAATAATTTGAAACGTATATCGAGTTACGACTATTTTGTTTTAAATCTGTACATTCATGTATCCAATACAGTACATGTCCGTTTTACAGTGTTTTAATCTCAGCTATGCTTATCGGAAAATATTCACCGGTTATTAGAATTGGACGTGTTCGAAAAATACCGCATAAAAATCGAAAAGAATTCATTATTCGAGTCGTAGCACTCCATTTGAACATCTAAAATTAATGTGGTTATAGCGAATTGAAGAGATCAGGACATTTCACGAAATACAGTACGATTCGTGACATTAGCGGAAATCGGAGGGAGGGACTTAGTCGCCTTAAAAATTAATTATAGTAAATATAGCTCCTATAAAAATGGAGAACTGTACTTTGTAAATAAAATTATTAAATTTTAAAAATTTTTAAATAAATTATTGCCATTATTATCTTATTTTATAAGAAAAAACAATTAAACATTTGTATTCATATACAAAATAATAATATATAAATGTGTTTCACAGAGTACGCAAGTGCTAAACAACATTATTTATGTGTATTGTATGAATCAATCAATTAGTTTCAAATTATAATTAATTCAATAACGGCTAAAAGAGTGTTTGATAACATTAATATTAAAAACAACATTTAGTTCTTACCGCTTCCTCATCAACAACGAACACTAGAATCAGAAAATGGACAATTAAATATTGGTATAGATATTGATATAACTGTGCAAAAAAAGTATTGAAAATACCGTAGATGAAAACAATGTCATTTCTGAATTAGGAACTTTAATAACAGGCCCTGTGCGACCAATTTTAACAGTGAGTGCAAACACGTAGATAAACAGAATTTAAGTTATTATGTTATATTTAAATTATATATACACATATATATATATATATATATATATATATATATATATACAGTAGAACCTCGATTATCCGAACTAATTGGGACCGCACCTAGTTCGGATACGCAAAAGTTCGGATATTGGAAAAATAAAATTATTTTTCTTTATATTATTATGTATTAATTATTTATTATTTTTATATTTAAATATTTATTATTATTAAAATTACATACATACATTACATTATCCGAAATACATTACATTATTAGAAATATATTACGTTTATTTTATTTATTATGTTTTTAAATTTTTTTGACAAAACTATCAATTTTAATTTGACGATGACGATGTGCTGCAACGCGCTTTTCTGTAGCCAAGTTTCGCAAACGTTTAAGAACTTTCATAACTTTCCTTCTTTTCATTCCATCACTACTATCCATCTTTGACGCAAAATCCATGATTGCATGACGATTATTTTTAATATCTGTAACTGTTGCTTTACCTATATTATAAAAGCGGGCTAAAGATACGCTAGTCTCACCTTTGTCCAGTTTAGTAAGAATTTCTATTTTTTGTTCCATCGTAAGAACATGACGTTTACGTTTATTAGACATTTTAAATATGTACTTGACAATTGTAATATGTTTGTACGTATGTATAACGATGTGTGTGCGGTAGAGAGCCGAACTAAACTGATAAATTAAGCACGAGGACGTCGTTTAGATAAGCTCGTTGCGTTTTGGTCATCTACTAATGATTAACGCACGTAAAATACGTACATAATATGTACTAATAATAAACCAAAAGCGATAGTTATGATAAATTGAAAATTCGATAAACCGGCCGGCCGATCGGCCGGATACGAGTTTTTATTTTCGGATAACAGAACTTTCGGATACGCAAATTATAGTTCGGATAATAGAGGGTTCGTATAACGGAGGTTCGGATAATCGAGGTTCTACTGTATATTGCAGTCATAGCTATGTAAAATAAACGAGTAAACGAGTGTAGAACGGAGAAAAATTAATTTTAAAATGAGTTCGTTTCATTGAAACACGCGAAATAATAATAATAATAATAAATTATAAATTATAATTATAATAATAATAATAATAATAATAATTATTATTATAATTGGTCAGCGTCAAACTAAACACCCGCGTATACAACGTGCATGTCGCCCGCCCCCCCAATTTTGAAATTTGTAATAATTTTTATGCAGGTGTTTAGTACGTTATTTGTACGAATTCGTATGACCATTTTCAGAATTTGTACGACATTATTGTTGACGTAATCATAAAAAAATCAAAGGGGGGCCAGGGACATATGTCTCCAGCCCCCATTTTAGCAATAATGAAGTTTTCTTTCATTTTTCTGCATCAAAATTTAGTACTCTATTTGTATGAATTTATACGATCACTTACAAAAATAATTCCCCTCCCCCCTCTCCGTCATATTCAAATAACCCGTTTTGCCGTGTCGCCAGCCCCCCCAATTTACAAATTTCAATTTTTTTTTTCATGAAAGTATCAATACCTATTTGTACGAATTTGTACGACCATTTTCAAAACGAAATTCCCTCCCCCCTCTCCGTCATATTCAAATAACCCGTTTTGCCGTGTCGCCAGCCCCCCCACTTTACAAATTTCAATTTTTTTTTTCATGAAAGTATCAATACCTATTTGTACGAATTTGTATGACCATTTTCAGAATTTGTACGATAATATTGTTGACGTAATCATAAAAAATCAAAAGGGGCCAGAGTCATATGTCTCCAGCCCCATTAGCAATAATGAAGTTTTCTTTCATTTTTCTGCATCAAAATTTAGTACTCTATTTGTATGAATTTATACGATCACTTACAAAAATAATTCCCCTCCCCCCTCTCCGTCATATTCAAATAACCCGTTTTGCCGTGTCGCCAGCCCCCCCACTTTACAAATTTCAATTTTTTTTTTCATGAAAGTATCAATTTATTTAAAATAAAACTTTATTATACACTATAATACAACATTTCACAAAATACTGTTTTATGATCATTTATTGGTTCCGGTTTTTTTTTCATGTCGTCGTACAGTTCCCAATTACCTCCTCCTCTCCTTGTATAAACTGAATAATGCCCAACGGAGTTTCTTAATTGGCTTCTACCATGTCTGTAGTTTAGTACACCTCTGAGTGTGTATGTTGTAGATCCATTTATAATAACTGGAGGGATATCACATAACTTTACACTCACATGTGGTGCTGCTTCGTTACTTTGTTGTATATTTTCTCCTATAAAGTTAAAAATAAAATTATTATACTCTTAAAAAATAATTAGATATTTATATATATTTATACCTCTCCAAAATAAAATTTCTATCATTACGTGCAATGAGGATATTTCAAAAGTAGTTTTTTTCAAACTAGTGCATTGTGACATGTAATTACACAATGATTCTTCAGTGATTAATCTATCATTTAAAAATTGTTGAAGGTCATCAATTTTGCCGCTTGTAGTGCTATAAGTTATAGTATGAACTGGTTGTACAGTTTCTTGATATTTTTTACATTGTTTATTTGAGCAAATACTTCTTTCTATAACTGTTGGAAACTGACATAGCATAGATTTACAAATAGTCTTCAGCGTGGTGTCACATTTAATTAAAGACGTATTATATTCTAATTCTTCTATATGTGGATTGAGTGACAAAATAATTATCTCTGCTCTTTCAATATATGTATTTGATGTAATACCGTTTGAAACCAACTTTGAAATAAAATCAACAAATTTTGTTTTACGTTCTAAGAACTCGTTTGAGTAATTCTGACTATCACAGAAAGATACCATTACTACAGAAGCGATTGCATCAAATGCACATGTGTTACTTAGGATAACGGATTCGTTTATGCTTTTTAGTTTACAGCTTCTTAATTCATCAGCACGACATCCATTCTTTAACAATGGCAGAAGACGTGGATTTCGCACATTGCTTAGATTAATGTAACGTAAATGTGAATTTGGAATAAGATATGAACTACTTTTTAACTGTTTTTTTGGTCTTCGATTCCATTCATCCGTAGCTTTATTTTCTCTAGACTCTTCATTTTTATCAAAACAGTTAAAACAAATACGAATTTCATCATCATTGAGTTGATGCGTTGAACACTGTGAAATCGCATGGACTGGAATTTTACAATATGTACATTTGTGAGCGCTATTCTCCGAAGGTAATGACCCTGATTTACATAAAGGACACTTCAATTCACGTAAATTATTTGTGCGGTGTACAGTGTTCTCTTCCTCGATTTCTGTTACAATATCAATTCTTGGTTCAATTCTTGGTACCGGTATTGAACGCAATAGTGATGCTCCACGTAAAGACAATAAGTGATTATCTATAAATGTTTCTATATCTGTCGGTAAAGAAATATGTTTAAATGTTATGTTTTTTAATTTATTGAAGCTGGATTCGACAGCAGCAGAACTAGAAACAGCTTCACCATATCCAAAAAAAGGTATCATAACCCCAGACCATAATGGAAGTAATTTCATAATTTTGATTAAATAAGGAACTATTTTTGGAGCATAAAGAGGATTTATACCTATTCCATCTTGTAAATGTTGTTTACTCTCAACATATACATTTTCCGCCCATGTTTGAAATGGATTAATTTCACAAAGACCTTCAGGTTCTTCGGCTATATTACAAATATTTCCTTCAGTTCCTATATTATCTAATATATCGTTAAGTTGTAGATCAAGTTCTATAATTCCTGTTGAGGCAATATTCAGCAATCTTCTATAATGAATTTCACATGAAGTTTCAGTTCCAGTATTTTGTTCAACACCATTCGATTCATTTGTTGTTGCAATAAAAAGTGAAAGCAATAATGTATGAACTTCATCCAGTTTTTGGCATTTCACTAAACGGCCAATTGTTCTTAGGATAATTTCTCTCACTTTTCTCGTTAATAGTTTTAATGGAGGCCAATGACTTGCTAATTTTATAAAATGAGCAACATCCAATTTCACGTAACATTGAGGTAACCAACGCGAATCGTTAGGTATCTTTTTAGTAATAATATCTGCGCAAGCATTTATATAACTTTTTAAAGATGAATATTGTGTAAATGTTCTCACTATTGCTGACAGTAGAGCTAAGGACTGGTCGCAGACTGTCTGCTTAGGTTTCGGAATATCACAACTCATCCAGTTTGCTAACCAATTATAAATTGAAATGGTGTTATGCCTTTCACTCAACATATTAGTAATAGTAAAACTATGACTTTTTTCTTGGTCATAAACTAATGCTTCATATAAAAAAATATTCTTCGTTTTTTCTAAGCCAAATTTCATAAAATCTTTTACAACTGACCCAGTTGCGTCTATGACAATTTGAGGATATTTAACACTACTGCAATATTTTCTATACAAATGAATTTGTTCTGGATTGTAGTAATGAACGAAAAATGGATCGCATCCCATCCCTAATATAATATTTTTAAACTTGTCTTCTTTTTCATTAAAACTATCGCGGTAAGTGTATCTACATTCCTTTTGTTAGACACATTTTTACGTGATTTTAATAGCCGTAAAGCATTTCCAGTGGGGATAATGGATGGGTCAGATCCTCCTAAAATATATGAAAAAAAATAATAAGTTTTTTAATAGACTTCATAATGATTCAAGAGTTAAAAATAAATTTAATATAAATAAAATTAAAAATTAAAAAAAAAAATAAATTAAAATAAAAAAAAACAAAGTAGTGAAAACAAAGAATAATTTACAAAAATAAAAATTTTAAATTAAAAGGCTATATAAAAAATAAATAATTAAAGCTTATTTCAGATATGTAGATGATACATCAAATGCATTTGTTTTGGCCTATAAAGATGATATCCATGATAAAACATCAGAATTTATAAAAAAATAATAATATTCAACTTTTATCATATAACCCTACTGATATTTACAATAAACAAATTAATTAATTAATCAAAAATTCTGCCGAAATAATTCCTAAAGACCAAAAAAATTATTATTATTGAATATTGACATGAATATATCTGCACCAAAATTACATCCTTTTATTAATTTACATAAAGAAAATCATCCCATTCGTACACTTATTCATTTTTAAACAGCCCCTTCGTATAGTTTAGCTAAATATTTATAAAAAAAAAATAAATAGATTCATTTATTAAACTTTTTATGTTATTCTTTATTAGTTATCGCTCAACTAGACCATCATAGAACATGACTAGACACAGAATATTCTGTGCCATATAGTTGGTCTTCAATGTAACTTTCGGCTGGTATGATTATCAGTATTCAGGGGCGGACTTACCATTTTTCCGCCCCTAGGCGAATTATAACACTGGCGCCCCGTAACCCACAGAATTTTTAAAACATTTTATATTTATATTCTTGAAATTCAATTAAAAAGGTGTGGATTCCCGGAATCAGATTCCGTCTGGCGGAGAGTTCGAAGTTTATTCGCCGTCTCCCATTAAAAATACATTGCAGAGCTATTCAATCGCGTGTGTTGGTGTTTTTGGAAACACGCAAAAATAAAAATGCGGATGCGAATTCGGACAAAATTCATTCGCGTACCGCCATTTCGTAACCCGTGCGATAGTCTATCTATTTTATCTATTCAGCAATCAACGTATTTCCGTATGTCTAAGGACGCAGTGTAATGGAGTTTACAATACTTTTTTTGAAACATATCAAACGATATGACATATCAATATGTCCCACCAAAAGAAAAACTGTTATGGCTTAACAGGACAAAAAATAAACCGCCAATTAAATTTATTATTTATTTTGAAAATACCCAGAATCTAATATTGTAGTTTTGACAATGTCAATATCATAAAATTAAATTAAAATTGAAATACCTATTTTCATTAGACGTGCAGCTTCCATTTCTCTATAAGATTCACTTGATCGACGGTCGTTAACCATAGCAGTAATGGCCTGAGCTTGTGCAGAACCAATCATGCGGCGTTTCTTTGAATTATGTACGTTATCAAAATTACCGTTGTATGAACACTCCATAAGAACTCTAAACAATATACATAATTAAATTAATTAATACTAAATTTTAAAATTACATTTTTATTATCAACTTTTATAAAAAATTATTTTGTTTAATTAAGTTATACATTAAAAAAACCTACCTTGAAACTGTTGATGGAGGTTTTTCATATACAATGCCTTCAAAATAGGATTCACACGATGTACATTTACCTACAACTTTAATATAGAAATGTCCACTAGGATATACTTTTGCTCTACGAAAAGAGAGGGTGCATGGTAAATGTGTGTGCTCCCAAAAATGTTCTGCTAATACAGGGGTCCATGCATTTTTTGGTAATACATAGTAAATTCTTGAACTTTGCATGTGTTGCTTTATATCATTGCATTTATAACGGACTTCTTCTGGCTTTATCACTTTCCATTCTTCAGAAGAGAAAGTGAATACAAATTTTTGTGTAGGTAATATTTCTGATCGTTCACTACCACAGTCACTAGAATCATCTACACAAAATAGGAATTTATTAAAAAAATTAATTATATGAATATAATTATTATTATTATAATTTATCTCTTAACTTACCATCATCATAAAAAGTATTTTTTTCATGCTCATCATTTTTTTTAAATGGAGTAAGACCAAGCTTATCTTTAATACAATGAGCATCTCGATGTACAAATGTATGAATTGCCTTACCATTCATACGCCCATCTAAGTAGCAACTAATTTCGTACCATACAGGGTCAGTAGCTACAACTATCTCTGAAGAGAGAAAATGAATATTAAGTAATAATATTTTAGTTAAGTTAGATAGCAATTCCTATGGTAATACATGCTAGGGAAATAGATAGGTGTGGTTATTTTTCTCCAAAACGTATTATTTCCTTAAAGCGATGATTTTTTTTGAAATACCTCTTTTTATGAAACGAAAAATATTATTTCATTTAATTCTTATTATATTACATTTTAATATACTCGTATTATTATTATTATTATTATTATTATTATTATTATTATTATTATTATTATTATTATTATTATTTATGTTTACTATAAAGCAATGGTTCTCAACCTTTTTAATGTTATCGCCCCCTCGAGGAACTAAATATTCTTCAACGCCTCTCTAAGTAAAAATCCTAAAAAATTAAAAAAATAAAATGACAAATGAAAAAATACTTAAATATACCCAAACTTCTAATACGTCGTGTTATATTGACGGCATTTCTTTTTTATATCTGACATTATTATATAATTAATAATTCACGAAAAAATAAATAAGTAATAGGTAATAAAACGGAATAGAATAAAGAGAAAACAGTAACAGAAAATTATTTATGAAAACTAACACGAGTCAAATAAAACTGTAAACTGAAATAGATATCAAGATTCAAGAGAAATAATATTATAACGTCTTAAATTTTGATCGTTACTGGACTAACTCATCATTATTGATTTATCGTACCTTAACCGATTACAAACTTGTTCAGTCTATTATATTAATTAAAATTAAAATTATCGTTAACATATATTTACGATAACAGTTGTCACACGGGTGATTTTATAAATTTATTATTGCGTATAATAAAATTATATTCTGTACCCATTTATACGTTATAACCGTATATTAAGTGGTGTATGTATAATAGTCATAGTGTATAGCAAATATATTATTTTAAATATTAATATTAAATAACTCATGAGTCATAAGCCATAATAATATAGCTACAATAATCAGCTCTCGGAAAAAATTAATCATTACCCCCTATCGCCCAAAACATACTCATTGCCCCCTTACCGCCCAAACTGAGTTCACTATCCCTCAACAACCTTTCAACACTTCAGCGTTATTGCCCCCGTTGAGAACCACTGCTATAAAGTAATGTGGTGTATGATATTTGTTTTTAATATAGTTAGTTACAATCTAACCAAATTTACCTAAAAAGCGTCATTATACATAAGCAAAAAAAAGTAAGATTTGAGGTAGGTGGGTAGTCAAAATCTACAATTTTTGAAAAATTGGTCTTACCTATGAAAAGTTTGGGAACCTCTGCACTAAGATATAACCTTTTATTGGTGAGGGAGAGTTCATTACATTTCATCATATTTTAAAAGAAAATATATAATATGAAAATAAAGAAAAAAAAAGAAGAAAAGAAAAAAACAAATGCAGAAAAAATTGCCTTATTTAAATTTACTTCAAAACAAATTTTATACATGTATTATGACAAAATATTGATCCCTCCATGATCAAGTTCTAATTACACCATTGGCACAGTATGCTCCTAACATACAGTACATGTTACTTAATACTTTATGAGTTGCATCCGAATTACGTGCCAAAAAAAAGGAAAGATGTTGGTGGACAACCGAATCGCGTGCATATATTTTTGGTAAATTTTCTTAAACTTTAAATAAAATGAGCATATTTAAAATTTAAATTTAAATAAAATAAAAAATGTTTGGGGGTTTTTGAAAAAAATATGAATAAATAATATTAATACAAATTTAAATTTTACATTCATGTAAACAATTCAAAATTACGTATTTTATAAATCTTAAATTTGGGGGGGAGTTTGTACAATATTACATTCCACTAGTTAATAGTTTATAGTTAAATGCATGTATTACATGTATAATGTTTACTTATATAGAATACTATTTACTTATCCATTGATTAAAACGCGTATTAAAAGTTAACTTATAAAACTTTATATTATATTACATTTGAATTATATTCACAGTTTAAAATATATGTTGTAAATAATTTACTTACTTTTATCACCTTCAGGATTAATAAAAATCACCCTCTTTTGAAGAGCAATAGAGCTTCAACAACCACTGATGGTGATATCGCAGGCTTTCGTCCAACCATTTTCACTAACCGGTTGCATACACTTAACAACACCAAATGAAAATTAAAATAACGCGGTTCGCATACTCGAGTTTGTATAATGAAATAAAATACGAATAAAACTACCCGTATTCAGTATTTAAAATTTGAAGATAACATTTAACTATGAAATCATACCAATTTCTGATAATCAATTATTATCTGTAGCTATTTATGGATAATACTGTAGTACTTCCGTTTGTCAAGCTATACATGCATGCAATGAACACCCAGTTCATTTCAAATTTTTGAAAAAAAAAAAAATTAATACTTATATAATAATTACTGACGTATAATATTGTAAGATCGTTCCTGAAAAGCTTGTAAATCTAATTTTATACTTACCTTTCGATATAATGTAAGCATAAATATATATATAAATTTTAAAATTGAAATTTGTAAAGTGGGGGGGCTGGCGACACGGCAAAACGGGTTATTTGAATATGACGGAGAGGGGGGAGGGGAATTATTTTTGTAAGTGATCGTATAAATTCATACAAATAGAGTACTAAATTTTGATGCAGAAAAATGAAAGAAAACTTCATTATTGCTAATGTGGGGGCTGGAGACATATGACTCTGGCCCCCTTTTGATTTTTTTATGATTACGTCAACAATATTGTCGTACAAATTCTGAAAATGGTCATACAAATTCGTACAAATAGGTATTGATACTTTCATGAAAAAAAAAATTGAAATTTGTAAAGTGGGGGGGCTGGCGACACGGCAAAACGGGTTATTTGAATATGACGGAGAGGGGGGAGGGAATTTCGTTTTGAAAATGGTCGTACAAATTCGTACAAATAGGTATTGATACTTTCATGAAAAAAAAAATTGAAATTTGTAAATTGGGGGGGCTGGCGACACGGCAAAACGGGTTATTTGAATATGACGGAGAGGGGGGAGGGGAATTATTTTTGTAAGTGATCGTATAAATTCATACAAATAGAGTACTAAATTTTGATGCAGAAAAATGAAAGAAAACTTCATTATTGCTAAAATGGGGGCTGGAGACATATGTCCCTGGCCCCCCTTTGATTTTTTTATGATTACGTCAACAATAATGTCGTACAAATTCTGAAAATGGTCATACGAATTCGTACAAATAACGTACTAAACACCTGCATAAAAATTATTACAAATTTCAAAATTGGGGGGGCGGGCGACATGCACGTGCGTATACAGCGTACAGAGCGCGCCCGTCGAATGCAATAAAACTGGAAAATAAATTAGTCACCAGATAGCGATACGACACAACGAAGAGGGGTGGTTAGCCACATTGAAAAACGCGTATAAATAGCGGTCGGCAACCGACGGAACGCTCAGTTGTGCCACAACGGGCAAACACGAACAGTGTTGTTCGCATTTTCCCTGCGTGTGTGTGTGTGTGTAATGTTATAGTAGCCTACAACCACTAGTTAGTAAGTTGAAGCGTCTAAAAATGTCTGTTTACGCTAATGGATAAGACAAAAATATTAAGTCCCCCTCCCCACGAATGTGACCACGAATATTTATAAATGATTCGTGATAAAAAAAAATAACTCTTTATACACATATACATATGTAGGTATAATGAATTTTCAATCGACATCTATCGTTTTCAAATATATATATATATATAATAACGTTCGCGTATTATGAAATATGCGTTAAAACGAGTTATAACTCATAAAGATTGGCGCGAAGTAGTGCCGTTTTTTCGTTATATTTGATAACACTGCATTATGGTGATTTATAGCGCGGTGGTTAATGTGAAAAGAATTACACACCGCTCACACACGTATATTGGCGTTACCGTGTTGGTGAATACCACGAATATCGTGTAAGGTTCATTTTATCATATGTAATTACATTATTTACTTCATTAAAAAAAAGAAATAATAATAATTCCTTTCGAAACAATTCTATACTTTTTGCAAGTTTTTTTTGAAAATTGATAATACGTTATATTTTTTTAAAAAAAAAAAACACACACACACAAACAGCTAATGACAATTATTCATTGAGTTAAAACAAGTATTTCCTCCATTACATTCTTACAAAAAATTATTTATAATTATCTTTTTGGAAAAACGCTTTTATTTTTAATCAGTATCGTTATACAACACGCGTATTCGTATAACTAATATCTATATGATTATACAAAAATAATAATTTTTTTTAAAGTAATTTACGCAAAATTAAAAAAAAAAAATGATCTAAAATTTTTACAAATATTTTTACTTATAATGACGTATTTTTTTTTTCAAATTATTATTATTACTATAGTTCAAAATTCAACACGAAACGACACCAATATTGGATAAGGATTTGGACGTTATAATATAGCGCGGCTTAGGTTTATGACTTGAAGTTCCTATGTATATAATATGGTACAGATTACACAGCGTTAAAAAAAAAACACGTACATTAATGTGAAAAATCGCGATGACTACTTAACGTGTAAACATTTCTGTAATGTTTGTTTGCGTATAGATACGTTTTGAATTTGTTTTTTTTTTTCACCATCAACACTAAATTGGATACACCTATTATTAATAATAATAATAATAATAATAATAATAATAAATTTAGCACACGCGCAAGTGATTGATCGCTCTCGAGCTCGTTATTATTATTATGCCTTAGATATTCCCGCCATGTAATAGTTTCGGGAGTAAAATAATATTGTTTTATGCGAGATTGCAATAAAGCGTAGTGTTGGAAAACAAATTCTCAACATTGCCGTGTTCGTTCGGGGGTAAAAAGCGTTGTGGTTTCAACTATTCTATGCCGGACTATTAAATTACGCGGTGTAACAAGTTTTTGAGTCGTTCGCAGTCGGATGGCGAAAAATTTGTCCGCCAGCACTCTGTGATGGTACTGTGTAAATTACTTAGGGAAATAATTTCGGTTGTTAACCTTAAGCAAACCCGAAATTTTGAGTCGTACTATAATGTTATATACGGACGTTTAACCCATTTATGCCCAGCGTCCTATAAATAGGACACCAGTTTATAAAATTTTTGTGAGCTCTATTTTTAGAATTTTTTCCCATAAATCGTTATTATCGATTACAGACGAATATAATGATTAGATATAATCGGTTTTCGTTCATTTTCATGGGATACGTAATTTTATTATAATTTAATACGTAATTAATTTTTAATAAATTTAAAAAAATTTTAAACCTTGGGCATAAATGGGTTAATAAAACACGATCGACAACACCAGCACCCCAAACATCACGAGTAGGCCGCGCGGAATTCGTAAAACGAACGACGTATTAATTTTTTTTTTTTTTTTTTAATATTCGATTATTCGCGAAGAACCGCCGCGCGCAATTAAACAAATTCTGATCGACAACTTCTGTTCGGAATTTTTTTTTTTCTCTTCTCCAAATGGAATGAAGACGTATATTGACGGGGGACATATAAATTAATAAACGATTATTACCTCGTACGTTCAATAATTCCGTTAAAAACGATTTAAACGGTACTATGAAATCGATACACTTTTCACACACACACACACACACACATAAAAAGTATAAACGTGAAATTTCCTAATCATTTTTTTTTTTTTCTAAATAATTTCTCCGTCTTTTACCGTGTGACAGAACGCCGCACGGTATCGCTTTATTCCGCGGGACGTTAAATCATTTGTGTGGCGTTTACAAAAACTTTTGCGAAAATAAACGCTTTTGAAAAAAAAAAGATAATCCGACGAAAAGTATATTTAATATAAGAGGCCACGCACGTAGTCGTACAACTTTCTATAGATACAATAGTGCATATATGTATTGACCAGTTTTTTATTTTTATATATATATATATATTATTCGTACAGTTTTCCGTATTGTAATAGAGGAGATTCCTGCAAACTGGAAGATAACGTTTTATTATTTTTTCTCGATTCAACGAAGAAAAAACAATCGAGAACAATTAAAAAATATGTCCTCGTCCACTGCACGCGTTCTTAATTGTATTTAAATTCGCCCTATACAAACTGAATTGTAATAATTTTTTTTTTTTTTTAAATAATATTTGTCGAGCGCGCGTATAAAGTTTTTAATATATTTATTAATTTTTTTTTTTTTTTAGTTCCGTTACTATTCTCTGCCGAATAAAAACGGGCCGCGGTAATTTCAATTTTAAACTTTTCCTGAATATTTATAAGAAGTTTTCGCGCGTCGGATATCATCTCGTACAGACGATAATATAATACGCGGCGCCAACGTCTACATAACATTTTTCATAGCCAATAAAGTTAATTAAAATTTAAATTATTTTAGAGAAATAAACGAAAAAAAAAAAGACCCCCGTATAAAACTAACCCGTTGACCGCGCGCGCAGAGAAATTATTCAAAATCGGTTTTATTATACACTCACTTGCGCGCCACTGTATACGTCATGTTCGCGTGTAAATTATTGTGTTTTTTTTTTCTCTTCCAACGTCCAAAGAATATTTTTTAGAAAGAAACCTTCGATGAAACGGAGGAAAAAAAAAACTATTTTTCATATTTCTTGTATTACAACGAACGTGATTATCGAGAATTCCGTAATGCGGAAACGGTGCACATTTTTTTTCACGTCCAAAAGTTACACGAAAATTCGAATAATAGAGAAAAAAAATAATTTACACTCGTCCGCTTCATTTCGGCAAAAATTAATTGCGGAACGACATTTAAAAAAAATATATATATTTTTTAATTAAAAACTTTATGTTAATTTGTACACGTTTTTTAAACCCAATATGATAAATGAAATGTCCAGAACTCGTAATCGAAAACCTACTCTCGGAAAATAACGCAGTGAAAATACTGATTTAATTCCATTTTTTCGCGCGTGAGCAATTAAATTAAATGTATTTCTATGCGCTCATTACGTAATTTTTTGATTTCTTTTGGCTAAATCACGCGGTGATCAATACTATGATTCCACATCCAAGCGTGTGTGCGAAATCGATACGAATGTATAGAGTGAAGTGGTATATATTTTAAAAATATTTGACTCCTTCTCCACCAAACACTAGATTTCCATTTGGTTAGGAAAGTAATTTGTATATTTAATTTAGTCACAAGAGAGGGTGGAAAAATGGCCAACACGTTTATAATTTTGTGATTTTTTTTGAGTTGAATTTAAAAAAAAAAAGTAACGCTTGACGTAAAAACGTATAGAACTTCGTGTTCATTGAAAGCGTTTTTACAACATTTCTCGTAAAACCATTATTTTAAAAAAGGAAAAATATAATTTATTTTTACGAAATGGACGGTGTTTGCGATAATTTAAAAAATATATATATACATAATCGAACAGCTGAATGGCTAGAACATTTTGTATAAAATTGTATTGCCTAGAAAAACGGTGATTAGAAATACTCATTTGGATTCGCCGTATTTCAGCCGAATAAAATGTATGATATAAAGCTGAACAAATGAACATTACAAATATGTGTGCAGGGAAATATTATAAGACTATTTTCGAAACTTTAAGTGTAAATAAAATAATCCGACACGGGGTTGGATTACGGAAATTTTAGTTTTTGCAAAAACAAGAAATTACAGACGATTTTACGAACGGTAGAAGGGAGGTTTCGGAATCGATAATAATATTTTTGGGACACATTCGCCAACAACTCCAGGAATTTCATTTCGGCAACCGAGCGGGGAGACGTTTCATTTAACACGCACATTCGGTTCGGCGAAAGCCAAATATTAATTATTTTACGCACGTATATAAAATCTAATTAAAGTCCAAGTAAAAAATGGAGTTAATGTAGTGTATCGCGAATAACATAAAACAAAAATTGTTTTTCGTTGTGAAAAAAAAAACGAAAATTCGCGTGCTATACGATCCGGAGAACGAGAAAACTTATTGTTTTTCCAACGAAAAAATAAAAAATTGATCGAATTTCGATTGTTTTCTTTTTTTAGTATACGACCACCGGTGTACTCTCTCTCTCTCTCGAAGATTATATGACCGTAAATCGACTTATTTGATATATATAAATATAATCTGATAGTGCGTGTGATGTTAGATTTTCCGTTCACGAGTTCCTCGGGGAATGGAAAGAAAGAATGAAAAAAAAAAATGTTTAGAATTTTTATTTTTTTATTTTTTACAAGTATAATATTACCCTCTACGAAGACGCGCCTTACGATTTATGAATTGTTTTTTTCTTCTTCTTCTGAAAGTCGAAACGATGAAAACCCTCCGGAGCGACGAAGCGGAAAAAAATAAATAAAACGTTTTCAAAACGAAATATTTATTTTTCATACGGCATCGTCGGAAAAGAAGAAGACCCGGCGAAAATTTTCAAATATTCCTCGCGTGTACGTGACGTGTACCGTTATTCATACCGTTGCATTACCAAACAGATTTTAGACGTGATTTATGCGTACGACAAATTCGAAACAATATTATTATTTATTCGTTCAATTCTCAGATCGGATTAATCGTTCCGACGTGTTTTCTATCCATAAAATATTTCAATTCTCTTCGTAAGATGTTTTTTCCCCGTATGTCTTGTACATTAATAAACACGACATCGATTCTATTTCTTCAATTACGGCATTTATCCATAATAATATACCGTTCGTCGTCGAAATGTTATCTATCCGTTTCTTCCTTTTCTCTACAATTACTTTTGATAAGTAACGAGAATCGTGCGTGTTTTTCGTCTTCAGACTTAGATCATATCCTTTCGTTTGACACCGCACTTTCCACCGTCCAGGAGATTTTCATCATTCACCTCCAGTACCGAGTTCCGAACTGTTAAATTTTTTCTCTATTTGTCTAGGACCGTGCTCCATACAATTCATCAAACGGAGTGAATCCCACTAGTCCATTCCTAAATATTTCTAAACATTGTGTAATGATTTTAAACGGTCTCTCATACCGTCCGCGTACAAATATCAAAAATCAACCATCTTTGCGTACGCTCATTTGTTCTATAATAAGTATATTCTTGGGATTTTCGTATATGTCTCGAAATCTTAGGATTCATTCAGCGCATCTCTCGGAAATTCCAATTCATAGTTGTTCTCTCGATATACTTTGCTCTTGTTCATCCAAGACAAGAGATAGACAAGACAATAGTCTAATGGAATCCGTCGTGTTGTTAGTTTTTCGAAACTAAAGTGTTTCCCTCTTCCTCAACATTGTTGTTTTATTATCATTTCAATAATAGTTTTATCACGAAGACGTTTTCGTGTGTGTATAGGAACATTTATTATGGATTGCTTATACGACAATTATATATTACATGAATTAAATGTAAAAATCTAAAAGCGGTGAAAGACATGTCCAATCATTAATTTATGTACACTCATACGTAATGTATTATTATTGTTATTATTTTTTTATTATTATTATTATTAATTTGTCGCGATAACGAAAAAATATCGTTCGAGACGAGGTCGTGAATGAAGTGGAATACGACGACATCGGATGGGTAAATGAGACATTCGAATAAGATACGACTACAAGATCGCAGATATAAGATTACGCGCTTTGTTTATGGGATGAGTGTCGTTTAAGAGAATATTAGTGACAGTTTGAAGTAACGTGAATAGTATTCGCTTTATATACGAGTATAATTGCATTTCTCCTCATTGTGTTCTATAATTGTCTCGTCCTGTTGTATTACACGAAAGATATCGGCAGAGATAAGTCACTGCTGTTAACTGACAGATTGAAATATGTTCCTCGACGGTACACATCCGTCGTATAGTAAGGACTATTTTTTTCACCCGACTTTTCAAAATGACTGTGCTGTACTCCATTAGTACTAGTGTAAAACTACTCGTATTTTAAAACTTATCCATTTCAGTTAATAACAATAAATGAACCTAAAAAATACGTAATTTTAATTGGAAAATTATTCTTAATTCGTCAAAAACAAAAAACAAAAAAACCAACCATTGAACATTTGACAGTGTCGAAGAATGGAGAACCGAACGAATATTCATGGAATTTTCGATATTATAGGCGAAATATTTTCTAGTATATTTTAACATTTTTTTTTTTTTCAATATTAACACTATTCGATTTTCCAATTACACGTAGAGGAGTGGTAATGGTTTAATCGTCAAAACGAAAAAAGTCAAATGTAATTTATAACCTGCAAATCATCCATTGTAAAAGAGATTTTATACGACGATCGGTTTAAATAAATTATGTAATAGGAGAAAATTACAGTTTTATTTGATCTCTGAAATGTTTAAGAATCCTAAAAAAAAAAAACGAATTATTTGTGATATTTTCAAAAAAAAAAAAAAAACCCCACCGCATTTAAAATAGTATTCGAATAATTAATGTATTCGAGTGATTTTATTTGAAAAAGAGTGTTTATAAATTAAATGAATTATCTCTGTCCGCAGATTGTCCGACAACGGTGGTGACAGAGCAGCGGACGACGAGGATGAAGACACGGAATACCGCGTGGACGACGACGATGACGACGACGACGACGACGACAACGTCACTTGCGATTCCACGTGCTCAGTTGCAGAAGAAGAAGAGGAGACTGCGGTGACGGGGACGCCGCGGTGCCGACGGGCCAAACGGCAACGGCGACGTCGGAGACGACGGTCCGGCACGCTGCACGAGTCGATGCGCCGCCGGTTCGACGGCCGCGGGTCTCACCACAATCACCGCCGGCACCCGCACCACCGGCAATCGTCGTCGTCGCCACCGCCGCCGCCGATACGGGTCCGGAGCTTCCACGAGGACGAGCTGCGCCGGAACCGGATTGAGCCGTCCGCTACGGCGGCGGTGACGGCGAACAGCGGGCCGAAAATCGTCGGCACGCTACTCAAACCCGAATACCAGCGGAAGCCCGGGCTGGACGAAGAGATCTGTCTGCTGCCGCCACCGCCGCGGCAGCGTCCACGGCGACGGTGTTCCGCGTCAACGAGCAGCGGCGGCGACACTACCGCGGCGCCGTCCCCGTCGCCGCTGTCCACGCCCGGCGGACGATCCGCCGCGGCCGAACGAACGCCGCCTCCGCGGCACCAACACTTGCTACACCCGCCGCCGCAGCAGCAGCAGCAGCAGCGGAAACACGCGGCCACGCGCGTCGACACCGTCACCGAGTGGTCGGCCGCGTCCGACACGTCCACAACGGTACTGGCGGTGTCCGCAGGAGGCCAACTGTTGCGCCGGGCGATGACGCAAAAGCTGATACGCAAACGGACGTCGCCGACGGCGGACAAACGGTTGCCGTTGGCCCGGTACGGGTCCACGCTGGGTCTGCCTTCGTCGCAACGGCGACAACAGCGAGCCGCGCAACCGCAACGGTCCGTGAACAACGCCAGCCGGTCGAGCATGATGATCCGGAACTCGTACCGGCACGGCCGCATCATCCGGCTCGAGCAGAAAGCCACCAAAGTGTTGGGCGTCGTGTTCTTCACGTTCGTCTTCCTGTGGACGCCGTTCTTCGCGCTCAACCTGTTGCCGTCCGTGTGCCCGGACTGCGAGGCCAACACCAACAAGGCGCTCATCGACCTGGTCACGTGGTTGGGCTACGCCAGTTCCATGGTCAACCCGGTGTTCTACACGATATTCAACAAGGTGTTCCGGCAGGCGTTCAAACGGGTGTTGCAGTGCAAGTACCGCGGCCGGGACAAGAGACACTCGTGGCCGCCCCAGACGCCCGCCGCCAGGAAGGTGTGACCGCCGTGGCCGGCCACTACGATTTAACGTTTCGCACACCGCGCACCTCCTCCCACCCACCCGACCCTCCGACGACCTCGTTCGATGCAACGGCCGAATTTCCACAGGATCGCGTACGTTTTTCTTTTTTCATTCAAATTTTCCTCTCTCTCTCTCTCTCTCTCTCTCTCTCTCTCTCTCTCTCTCTCTCTCTCTCTCTCTCTCCCTCCCTCCTTTCCGTACAAAAAAAAACCCCTATTTTACTTCACCCCTGTCGCGTATTTATTTGTCCGTTGAAGTTATCAATTTGTTTTCTCTGCCAACGGGGGGTGTTTTTTTTTTATCAAAATCGATCGCAAACGTTCCTTGCAGCGAAAAATCTCGTTTGAAATGCGCCTTTGTAGCAGCAGTGGTTCCCAACTTAGGTGGTCTGTGATGTCGGTTATTTATTAATTTTTTTTTTTTTTTCAATTTACACGAATTTTTTGTAATTCGGTAAAAAAAAAAAACGTTTAAAAACTAAAAAATAAACCGTAGCGTTGTAACCACCTAACAAATAAGTGTAGGCGGTAATGTTTTATTCCATATCGCGATATGCTAACAGCGTTATTTCAAAAACGTCACAATAACCGGGGTCAACGAAGTGCGAGTTAATATTTTAGTCGCATTGATCGAGTTAAAATTTTTTTTTTTTTTGCTACGAATGAGTTTTTAATTTTTTTTTGTTTTTCTTACCGTATCGCTTATTCAATCATCTATTTCATATAGTCATACGTGTGAAATGCGTTTAATTTCATTAAACGCCATTTCGCAAAATAACGAAATTCAACGAATGTCTCTCCGAAACATACGAGACACTAGAAACACTCGCGGCTGGTTTTGTCCAACGCACATTCAATTATTTCATATGAAGTGCAGACCCCAAACATTTGAGTTTTATAATAATTTTATATTCGGAGTGTTTATTTTTTTTTTCTTTTAATATGCGAGTACCCGCAAAATTTTCGAGCCATTCGACCGATGTTCGTTTTCCTTTTTAATGTAATTAAAACGTTTTTTTTTTTAAAAAAAAAAAAAAAAAAAATTGTACAATTATCATTGAATTTCAAATTTTTATTTCACATTCAGTGATGCATATGAATTGTGGTAATAAAATTACTTTTATCAAAAAAAAAAAAAAAAACAAATTTGTCGAAAAGGAAATTTCTTATTCTTTTTTTTTTTCCAAAAAAATATTTTTTACAAATATTCATACAAAATAATTCCATTAACGAATTCTCCGTTATGTTATTGCAGTTGTGCGGTCGTCATTGCGCCATTAAATTAAACGAGATAAATATTTCTAATCCAGTGGTGAGGACATCAGTTATATTTTGGTATCGGAAACGATTTTTTTGTTATTATTATTATTATTTACAGAGTAGACCTCGTCACGGTAAGCCATTCAACGGTATAACAGTGTACGTTTCGTGTTGGTACCGAAGACTTGTACCGTGGCCGGAAACGATTGTTTTCAAAATGAAACCTCCGAAAACATGCAAAAAATGAATAAATTTTCTAATAAAACTATTAAATCGAAGCGCGTAACGTTTGGAAAATGCGGAACGATTTTTAACCGGTAAATAGCGTCCCGCCTTTTGTATAATGGATCGGAAGCGCGCACTTCTTTTTAATGGTCGTTATTAAATAGTCGATTGCTCGCGATTTATTATCGTTGCCAGTGAGAAGTGAATTACCATTAGTGTATAGTGTATCGTAGACTTTGATAATGCGCACGCACGTGCCAATACGATAGAGTTCGATCAATGTCGTACCATTAGGATTTCTTCGACAGGGATAAGACGTCTAAAATAATTTTCACCCTCTACTCAAAATATACGTGGGTAGTAACAGTTTTTAATAACTGCATACATATAAAGACGATAATCTTCATAGATTTACAATGCATTTATATATCGTCTAGAAAACTAACTCTAGTCTCCTGAACTTATTTAAGTTGAGATTATACCGGAACGCGAACGATGAATGAACACCGGAACGATGGTGGTAGACCTTCGAGGCGGCTCTAATAGCTTCTCAGTCATTAGTTGTTGATGTTGACCGCAGTAGACGGTTAGTGAGACAATACCGAAAATATCAATGTAACACGAACCAATTTTCGTATACCATCCGGTATAATCTTAAAATCAATAGAATATAATTCTAGGTTTCTCGGCAACTTTGTCGATCCATATTAATGTTACTGGTAGATTGATAGCGTATTACTATTAGCCGCCCATTCGACCTACTTGAAATGTTTTAATCAATTATTAAATGTACAAAAAATACTCCGTAATTAGTGTAAATAGTGAATAATCCTTCGTAGAATTTCTTACATATGTTTGTAATCATTTCATTATGCACGAAAATGTGCGTTCAGGAGTTGTACGAGTTATACAAACGTCCGAGCGATACTTATATTTTCTAATAAAAATATTCTTGTTTTAATTCCCCTGTTGATAAAAGGAAAACGCCATATACATTTAAAAAAAAAAAATCCAAGGGAGAGACATACAGATATCTCTCTAATCTCCCTCTGTGAATACGCCACTGAATTTTTAAATGCTTGTAACCCGCACGACGGCTTAAAAGCCAGACAAAAATACCTTTACCACTAGGAACGAATAAAATTTAATTCTGACAAAATTTTCGACTTTATCAGCCTTTTTACTGTGTTGTAGCGAGAGTGGAGTTTTTTTTATTTATTAATATTATATCGTTGTTTGTTTTTTTTTTTTTATAGAATCATATGTTCAAAAAATTAACAATTAGCCTTTTTTTTTTAATTAAAATATCAAAATTAGATTCCCGCAATATCGGTAGAAAATAAGAGACGGACGAGTTGAAATGTTTTTTTTTCTTCACAATTAAATTCCGTTCACTCTCAAGTCAGTAAATTCTCGTATAAAAAGTGTATTCCTGCGTATACTGCGCTCGTTAACACTCGAATCGACGAATTTCACGATAAAAGTCTGTACTTAAACCGTATAAAACAAACACAGACCGCAATTGTAAACTCTGCGTTTTGTCGAGACGTTATTATTACAGCGCGTAGCGAAATTCAATCGATATTAGCGATCAAACTCGCGTTAGAGTCAACCGAAATATGCGAAAAACAAAAAAAAAAAATTATTATTATTATATTTATTAAAAAAAAAAAAATTAACGAAACCAATTTATTCGTGTCATTCCGGCCCACTCTGCGATTTTTACACGAATATAAAATAACGACCGAAAACGTATTATAATCATATGCAAATCCTACGTATATACCGACGACGGCGTTAAATCTCGAAACCTGATTGTACTGCAAGCTTATGGTTTTCAAACAAAATTCGAGCACGTACATTATTCGCACACTATAAACGATTTGGAACGGTTAATATCGAATTTCGCCGCGTATAACATCGTTTTATAACATTTTTAATAACGTTTCAGCGACCGCCATTAATATATAATATTATGTAGTAGTAGTAGTAGTAGTAGTAGTAATAGTATATACGAACCATTCGATTTTATTCTCCAACCCTGGCAAACGAGAAGACTGTATTATAGTCACGAAAACGTATATAGGAGGAGGTACATACATATTATAGCTCTGTGTACACCCATAAGAATTCCGTAATATTCTTATATTATAACGTTCGATATTATAATGATAATAATTATTGCGTTGACCCGATGACGATGAACACGCGCGATAATAATATTAAAACAAAAAATAAAAATATCAAGTGAGAAACGCGATTTAAAAACGTATAGTGAGACGAGTCTTTTTTTTTTCTTTTTACTCGAAATATCGATAAATGTATGAGGAGCCGATGGATGACTGTACTGAATAAAAAATATCGAAAAAATTCGACTTTCACCAAACGTTCGCGTGACATCACAGCACGTTTATATGAGTTAGCAGACGCGCAGTGTATCGAAACTACGAAAACAATATATATTTCATATTATATAATAATAATAATAATAATAATTAGTTTAAAAATAACTTTTGCCATTGTACGGTGTGAGAACGCGGCGTGTGAGAATTCGTGAAATTACCGTCGGACATGTCGAGTCGAAGTGAAGACGATTATTGTATATTAAATCGGTGCGGATGACGAATTGAGCCGTTGTTTGTCAACACGTTTGCGTGAAACGTCTTCTCAAATAAATAAATAAATATATATATATATATACAAAAATAACAATTCCATCGGAGACTACGGCCGAATTAGATTTCCCGCGTTTATTACGTTTTTATTATTACGTTCTACGATTTTTTTTTTTTTATTTTTTTTAGTATATTTCATACGCGAATTATAAACGATATCGATAATGAAAGAAATAAATAAAACTATAATACTGCGAGTGTATTTTTATTTCTTCTATAACCCGAATCGAAACATATTTTTTATTTTGATTTCCATTCAGAATGAAATAGTTTTAAAAAGCGAACAACTACGAGGGGGGGGGATTGATAGTTACGAATACGTTTTACTGTACGCGGTGAAAATAAATAAATAAATTTTATGTACATGTTTTACAGACGGCAATACGTACAGTGTTGAATCCAGGTATATTTCAAGGGGGCATTTGCCCCCCCCCTGATAATTTTAATGTGAAAAAAATATATTTATTAAATATTTAATACTCGTTACGATTTTATTATCTTCAATAATGCATATCGTACAATTTATCCATTTTACATTAAAACACCTAATAAATACCTATCTAATCGAATATTTTGCCGAAATCGAAGTATATGAATTGCACTAAAAAAAGTCGACTAAAAAACGGGAGCCCCCCCTAGAAAAACTGTCTGAATTCAACACTGAATACGTAACCTAATGTCGACTCTGTTCGCGTCCCTAACTTAACAAGCGGGTATCATAATAACGTTATTGAATCAGCTAAGGTTGGTTACACTTAACAACCGGATAATATTGTTGTTGAATATAAAATAATTCCGGCGAGTAGTAGTAAGTGCATTAGAATAGTGCTCAGAATAGAAAATATTTAATTAGATTTTACTATTGAAAATAAAATAATACAATCTAACTGTTATAGAATTTCGCGGAAAAGTTTTTGGAAACGTCTTTTAACGTTTTTAAATAAATCGTGCGTAGGATCTCGTACATATACAGAATCATTTTTATATCTTCGCGATGAATTTTATAAAATATATTCTCGTGAATGTGTCGAAAAAGAGATACGAATTTTTCTAATTTTTTTTTTTTTTTTATGCGCCTAAATATTTGAAATCGTTCTTCGAAGTGAAATTCGATTATTTTCTTTAGCCCACGACGATATTGCGGCCCATTCAAACGCGTAATCTTTGTTGAATACTATTTACGTTTTAAATTTAACGTTCATTTTATTGTTTTGTGGACGATATTGCGAAATAGTTATTCGCATGCTGATTTTCGAAGAACGTAAAGCCGAATCGTATGACAACGGTTATGACCAACACGGCCGCCGACGACACGACGTGTGTAGAGCGTATCAATCTTTTTCCCGCGCATATCATAACGTAAATAATTGTTCCGAAATGCAGGTTGTTCATCAGTATACGAATAAATCGTTTTAGAATATTATCATGTGTGCCTCGACACGATATTATAAACGTACGAACAAAAAAAAAAAAGTAGTAATTAATCGTGTATGTATCCGCGGGCAGATGATTTATCACCGTAAAGTACCGCCGAGAGTATATTAATACTCGTATTATAGCAGATTTTTTTTTTTTTTTTTTGAAATTTATTTTACCTCGCGACCGATACGGTGTGCGTATATGTATATACCTATACAATATATACTGACACGAGATTCTTCACTTTTTTAGACGCGTAAATGACAGGTATAACGTGATATATTTACGAGACTCGAGGAGAGAAAAAAATGGATTATTCGCGCCAGAAGGCTTGAAAAGAATTTTTAGACTGGCGTGAAAAAAAGAAATATTTGCTCCATTTTTTTTTTCTTTTGCATTTTAACGCCTAAAGTAATTTTTGTTCTCTTTTGATATCCGCCTGTGTACTGTGGGTCAATGGTCTTCTGGCCGGTCTCATTTTCCATCCCTCGATCGTTAACTGAATTACGAGTAAATAACATTTTTTTCTTTGCTCTAAATCGCGCGCAAAAGATCCATGAAGACGCGCGGCATTGGACGACGTGCTCGTTGGACACGTTTTATTATTAACTAAGTGACAACAGTTTTCAAAGTATGTCTAATAGAACTAACGCTAAACGATGTAATAAATAATTATATTAAATATGAATAAGTATAAGGGTTAACACTTCTTTTTCCAATTCAGTCGGCTGATCGGACAGCGCGTCCCCTTCCAATTCGTGTAGAGTTTTAATACCTCCTGGGAAATAATGCGCCGAATATTTCTCGACAAGGTGTTCCGTTTTCTGAGTCATCTCGTCGACCTCGCATAATTCTGAATCTATTTCAGATACAACTTAAATTTCTACTTGAAATATTTATTTATGTTTGTTAAATGTATTTCGTTACTATTCGGATTAAAACCATACGAATGAATAAATTAATTAATTAATTATTTTTTTTCCATTCGATTTCTATCTGGAGAATAACGCATTCGTCCGAATTTCAAACCACCAGACGAACACGCACGTTTATAATGGTTTATACAAAAATTATAACGATTTTTATTGGAGTTTTACGTGATAATTATATATAAATATATATATATATATATAAAAGTACTTAATCTGATACAAACCTCCAGGCGGAAAAGTACTCGCTAAAAACGTTTGCAGTGTACCTATATAAGATTTTGCTACCGGCACAACAACTTTTCTGTTCGTATCCGTGTCGGCGTTTCTTTATTCTCTTCATGAAAATAACTTACTGTTGAATATATTTAGTAATATTTCACGAAAAAAAAACACATTCTCGTTAAGCAGCGATATTATGTTTTTTAATAATTGTCTAAATCAAAATTGTTTGCGAAAAATACGTAAATTCTCGTCTGATACACTAAACGCAACGATAATATAAAAAAAAAATGCAATCATATTACGTAGCGTTGTTCTCAGAGACATATTTAAATTATTCTACATTGAATTTTATTAAAAAATTTAAATTCGGTTTTAAGTTAGTATTGTCGTACGTGTTAACGTTTAAATATTATTTTGGTTATTCGTTTAATTTAATAAAAATATTAGAGTAACATTACTCGTCAACACATAGGGGACTGAAAATGTTTTTAAATCGTACGCTGTCCAACTTCTTTCTTTCTTCGGAAAAATCATTCAATGGCCCAAATGAGAATTATGACATAACGAAATTCCAAGGAAATATCAGATAATTCAACGATATTTACATAGAATCAGATTTAACTATCGACATGGTGAATTATATCAAATATTCGGCGAATAAAGACGTAAAACAAAACCGTTGTAGTATTATTGTATTATAAACGATGTTAAGTCGAATCGATTTAATATCAATAAAACAGATTGTGCGTCGTTTTACATCAATTTTGCATTTGAATTTTTCAAGTGTAAGAACAGTAAAGTACGAGCAACAAAATCATAAATACGTCTCTGATTGTACTAAATATTTTCTCTTTTTCTTTTCGAAAATAACCTTTAAACTAATAAATATTGATGTGTGATGTCGGTATATACGCATGTTATGACACACGTAATACTGATCGATTATGTTCTTGTTATATTATAATCCATACGTTTTAAAGGGGTATATACACATTTTTTTCTGATATTTTACCGGGGATATTTGTATTTTTGAAGGGACTAAGTCATAATTTACAACGATCGTTACATATTATATCGAATAAATGCAAACACGGGCACGCGTATATGTTTAGTGTGAGCTTTCTAAATCCAGTAAATACATAGGTCCGTCGTTCCTGTTTTCAACCCGAAGAAATAACAAAATGTAATTTATATTCGTTGTTATCGATTTTCCGTTGTCCATACGCATTCGTTTAAAAAACCTACACACGCGTCACGTTATACACACCTACTCTTAAAATTTTTATTACATTATAACCGACAACGAATTTAAGAGTTGAATATCAGTCGGCGGAATTTTTATATTTTAATAAAAACGTACGCGTCAGAACGAGCCCTGCTAAAAAGTAAAGAGTAGTAAAAGGAAGTAATAATAATTTTTTTTTTTTTATCTCGCGCAGTCAACACGTTTTTAAAACTCCTCTTCTGCAGTGTACGTCCGCGGTTCTTTACCCCATCCAAAAATCGTTTTTTCAATTTTTTCCAACTCGTTTTTCAGGCTCCCCCCCCCCCCAATCATTTCAGTGTATTGAGTGTCGGTCTGCCAGCGAAACGCAAACTTCGCTGTAACGCTTCTCAGCTCGAAAGCTGTTTCAACGAGACAATACGTTTTGAAAAGTACTCCTGTCAACTCTTCCCGTTCCATACATGGTCCGTTCACTCAACTCCGTTTATCATTTTTTTGAATTTTCTCGACGTTTTCACCGGTTCGACTCGTTAGAGACGGCAAGATCGGTGTTCGCGAACAAAAAAAATCTCACATTTTCAATACGAGAAAACAACTAGTAAACTCTCGTCTTATACGCTGCAATAGAGCTTGTTCCGTATGACTTCTCGGTACAACCGTTTTTTTTTTTCCACGGAGTTTTCTCGAATAGTTTTAATTTTACCGTCGACACTTATAGTACGATAAAGGATCGGGGAAAATTCGACTATACAAATCCGTTACGACTTTGTTACGAACACTCAGGAAAAAAATTTCAAGTCCGTTTTCGTAGACGATTTTTTTTTTTTTTTGTCTTTTGAAAACAAATCGGAAAATAATTACATACCACGGCGCGATCCGTTTAAATTTCAATTTACACGACGCTCGATCTGTTTTTCGGTTAATTTTATGTATTCTACTATTTCCGCCTACAAAACATAACAACAGTGCCCCGAGACGCGTGTTCTCCGCACGGTTTTCTCCGTATTCACTCGGCCGTTCGAAAATCCTTTGCCGTGTCGTGACATACGAAAACGTCGATTGAGAAAAAAGAGAAAAAAGCCCATCAAACGTTAATTGCATTATATTCGTCGGAAAAATATTTGTCACCATTGTTGTATAGAATTAAAAAATTTTTTTTTATAAATACATCTTTTTCTCTCTCTCTCTCGTCTTCTTACCACATTGTTAACGTTTTGAAAAACGTCTAACGCTTGCGATGGGGATAAGATATATAATTTTTTTTTATATCAACACGTTGGTTTTACTCTATAATAATATACAGAATTTCTGTACGAATAAACTATTTTAAGTATATTATGTTTTTAACAAGTGTGTAATAAAAAAATCTCCAATCGTTTCCCAAAAACCCATTACCGATATTACGATATACGGAGTGTTCCATTATTGTAAACTCCTCTCTGTATTCAGTACGATTTCCGCGCATACTCCGCGCGCGCTAGAATATAATACGCAAATACCCTCGTTTATTTAAATAATTATAATGTTTATAATAAATATCGCATAACCGACGTGATAAACACACACACACATATATATATATATATATAAAATGTATACATATATATTATTATTATTATTATATTGTACACGTTGCAGTATACGCGGTGGACGATATACGAAGCGTAATAATTCTAAAGATACTCACACTTATATAAATATATATGAAAAAAATATATAAAACGCATCCTAAAAAAACCTTGCAATGACATACATTAAATAGTGCGAAAATTCATTTTTTTTTCCTTTCCGAGTATGTACTCGTATATGTAAATGTATGTGTTTCTATTTAAAAATATTAAGAAAATTTTTTTTTACTTTTGATTGTTTATGAAAATTTCAAAAAAAAAAAAAATATATATATATTATAAAAAATATACGCGTTGTTTTAGTTAAGAAAAAAAATCGTACATAAAATGTATTGAAATAAAAATATTTGTGTAATGTAAAAAAAAAAAATTATTATTATTATTATTATTAGTTTTCCTTTTTACGCTTTCGACTAAATTAATACGTATTTGTTGTCTGTTTTATATAATACACGACATATTTATTATATATTATTACATAAAATATATATATTGTATACATAATAATTATCCTTTTACACGAAACTATATTTAGATAATAATTCATTGATATTGTAATTTACGTGTAAGAGACGGGTTAACGAAAGAGATACATTAATTATACGAAATGTGTATTGTTTATGTGACGAATAAACGTCGGAATAACATTTAGTTTTGTTTAAAATTTTCTTTCTCTTTTTTCGCCTTTTCGCCAATTCGCGCAATTACGGCGTTTCGTATCGTGATTTCCTGTGAACGATTTACGCGCGTCCTGGCGAGCCCGCAAAACGACAGGTACGTATTTATACTACTGGAGATACTTTCTGGTTCGTTGAAACGAGAACTCGTGACGTTGCAAGAGTCAAAAAAAAAAAAAAAAATTCGTCTCAATTTTACGTTTGAATAAAAAAAAATAAATAATAATAACGAATGTTTCAGACGAAACCGAATATTTTCACGTCCAACGACTCGCAGCAATTGGAATATAATCAATAATAGAACGAAGAAAATAGTAAAAACGTTTTTTTTTTTTTTTGCTTTTTCACTTTGAAACGGTGTAATAATAATAATAATAATAATAATAATAATAATAATAATAATAATAATAATAATAATAATATTGATTAATTCGCCCTGGTAAGCGAAACGAAAATCGGCTTTAGAAAAAAAGAAATTGATCGAATAATATTTTTTTCTCTCCGGAAGCACTACTTTCTTTTTCGTTAAATAATAAACGTTTTTACAAAAGTATGGCCGACGAATTTTTTTTTTTTTCATCTCTCACCTCCTCACAATTTTTCCTCTCAAATTACCGCTGCGGCAGCTTATCATCCGTACGTGTCACGTCACTGACGCTGTGCACGGCGGACCCGCGCGATAATATTATACGCGTGATGCGGTTAGGTTTGAGAAAAAAGCCGAACCGGATAAATACGAGATTTCGCCGCGAGAGACGAGTGATTTTCTTCTTAAAAAACGGGCGCGCGAACGGATTGTGATAATTAAACGTCGAAAACTTTTATGCACTCGCCGTGTCATCTGTATGAGGTACACGGGGCAGAGGCGCGCGCGCGTATTTATACGTAACACGCGTAAGGCTCGGGGCGCGGTTTTTAATTAAAAATTAATCGAGTAAAATAATTGTTATTACGGGCGTCGAAAAATGCGCGGGGGAGAAGCGAGAAATTTCGTGAAACGCACGAGGTATACAGCGCACGACAAATGACCGCGGCGAGTATCATCAGCACCGTTTGTACAGGAGGACCGTGTGCCGCGGCGATTGTATCGCGTGAAATCGCCTAGAGCAGCGGTGTCGATGAAAAGTCGAAATGTAAACACCTCGTCGTCGGCGCGCCGGTTCAGTAATAATTATTCGACGCATATTCCGGTTCGTTATAAAAAAAAAAAAAAAAAAAAACAGCGGACGAACGAAATGTCTCTGCACACGGATTTTATCCGCGTTACGTGGACGACAGATACGCGTACGAACGTGTTACGTGACATAAACGTGTGAAATGTGCAGTCGAAATGTGATTTGTCTTATGTCCGAATTCGTTCGCGCGTTTATAAAATATTACGTGAAATACAAATTTTACGGGAAAAAAAAACAAAAAATAACCGGCGTCAGCGATTGGGTTTTGCGAGTGGTTCAGTATCGGAGAAAAAGAAACGATTGTCCAAAATATTATTTCTCAACGTTTCGTGAACCCGTCGTTTTTAAAACTCGTTTTCGATCTCTCAAAGCGTATTCGGATCGGTTCTATTTTTTACGTTTCGTGTGATTTGACTTTTCTCATTTCAATATACGTTTCGCTAATTTTTTTTTTTTTTTTGCACTCGAATTCCTTTAAAAACTTCAATTACTTCGAATTAAATTAAATAAACAAAAACGAGATATAAAATAAAACCCACATGCTGGTGGTATATTATAATATCGTCGTTCCGATACATAAAAATCGACGAGTTTTTATTTGCTTTTTTTCATTTTTTTTTTTTACAATAATTCCGTATAAATATATTATTATTATTATTATTATTATTTGACTTGAAACAAAATTACTCGCTATATACGATGTGTATAGTTTTTATTTTCATACAATGATATTCTCTAGATATTTATTTTTCGTTATCCGTTATAAAAATTTTTAACGTTATTTCTCTTTTTTTCCTTTCGTTGTTTCCGAATGAGAAAAAAACATCCCGGAAGGAAGCATCTCTGTAAATTGAGATCCACATTTTTTTTACTTCTTCTTTAAAACTCAACTAACAGCTCACCCACTACTTCGAATCAATAGCGCATTTTTTTTAATTAATACGCACAACGGCTTAAAAATTAAATAAATAAAATAATAATAAAATTCGTGAAAAAATGTTTCCTTTATTATTTAATAATAAAAAACCGAGTAAACTGTATTCGAGTCATATATAATAAATTTTCTTTTACTGCTTCACAAATATCGATTTTGATTTATATATATATATATAAAGTATAAAAACTATGAAATTTTTATTTTTGAATTCTTAACATTATTGGACATTGCGATTTTTTGTTTTCAAAAAAAAAAAAAAAATTCCCTAGAATTTTCATACGGACGTTTTTCTTTCTTCCTTTTTATGACGGGGATCAGTCGAAAATAATGTTTATGGCACGATCAACTCGAGTAATAAAAAATGTATAATATACACGAAGTGCCCCGACGGTTCTATTATATTTACCGTGTCATCATTGATTTTATAATAAAATATATATATATATATTTATACATAAAATCGATGTAGGTAATTTTATTTTATTTTTTTATATAGCTACTATGCATACATATAATATGGACGCAGCTCGACGGTCATCGAAAATTATTAATACACATACGCATTTCAAATTACATAGTAACACGTGTGTGAATAATAATTTTATTAACATAACATACGTATATTTATTTATAAACCTATACAAATTTTAGCTGTTCGATCCGTCGTTTCACCCATTTCGAACGGTTGAATCATTGGAATAAAATTTTTATTATAAAATTCTCGACAAACATATTCAATCATACATCACGCGATTTTATTAAATAATTATTTACACGCATATGTGCGTATACAGTTGCATCGCTCGGTTCCCTAAAAGAAAACTGGATTTGGCGTTTCCAGTGCTCGTTATGTGTAGTCCTATATGTACTTAGAGCACATGATAAACCACCTGAAATCGTATCTGTTCCTACAAATTCGCAGATACGAACTGCAAGTAATTTCATTAAATTTTGTCAAAAACACTTTCAGAGGATAAACAGTTAAGTGTTTGAAATGAAAGGGCGAGTCAGAAAATGCGTGGAATGGTCGCAAATTTTATTCTAAGAGCTTCTAGAGTTCGGATTTCCAAAAGACGCAATTACGCTTATTATTATTATACAACACTACTCTCTCGAGAAATCCGATATTCTCTCGAACTCATTCGAGACGGCAAATTTTCCGTTCCTTATAATTTTTAATACATCCGTAACAACAGGAGTGGACGATTATTTGAATAGCGGAATTTTGTTTTAATATAATTTTAATCGGATTTTATATAACATTATAAAACGAATATAAACGTTAAACTTTAATATAAAACTTTTCCATTATTCCGAAACAAAAAAACTAGTCCAAACCGCACGTACGCCCGACGTATAAATTATTAAACTATAATTAATCTAAAAATGATATTATTTAATTATCGTAATATTTAAAAATATTAATTTTCATGGATGTCCAAACAGTGGTCGCAAATCCGTTATATTTTCCAATAATGTGTTTATAAAGACTACGATTTAGAGAAAACAGAGAAATAGTCTCTAATACACGTATAAACAAACCGAGTGTGAAATTTTCATCGAAATCGCGGATTACACACGTACAACACAATGCTCATGTATATTTCGAGTATTCGCGTATTGGCTAATAATAATTTTCAGAATACATTACACATCAGTCGAACGTTTCGTAATAAATATCGATTGAATTGTATTATGTTTGTCTAAATAAAAATATTAAGGAAGCCCAAAAATCGTATTTAACGAACGCGGGGGGACACAAATTCGTCCACCGTATTCGAGTATTTTATAAATATATTTTTTTTTAGATACGTGTGGAAAATAAATATTTTTTTTGTGTTTTAAATTTTGCTAAGAGACACTAATAAGACTAGTAACGAATAATAATAATAATAATAATAATAATAATAATAATAATAATAATAATAATAATAATAATAATAATGATATATTTTATGACACACGTAATATTACAAGCGAAATTGCGCGATCTTTTTCTAATATTTCGCGTAATTCAAAACTGTTCGCCGGAAACGTGTCAGTTTTAAATTCAACGTATACGTTAAATAATCCATTGGAACGAAACGCGTGTGTGTTTTACGAATTTCTCAAAAACCGCCGAGCCGGGTTTGTCTTTCGTGGTGACATATTAAATTTCTTTTGGACGCGAAAGATTTGTTTGCTGTTACTGCGACGGTGCTGGCCATTGAAACGCGATTAAAGTAAAGTAAAATAAGAAGAAAATAAAATGAAGAAAAGTAATGTAAAACTAACATAACGTTTGGACGTGAAACTAACCGCGAAAACACAAAATTACACTTTGTCGTCGTGGCGAAGAATATTAGAGACGTCGTACAAAAGGTGCAAAAGAAAATAATGAGTTTTAGATAAATCTGGATTCCATTAAATCCCGGTTTATTTTATTTATTTATTTTTTGTTTTTTTGTTCCTATAAATTTATACACATACTTTTGTGCAAGAGGCCGTCGCTATAAAACGGTCGTCGTCCTTAAGACAACCGAAATATCGTCGTCGTTTATGTGCGCGACTTACTAACGTTTTTGCGCGTTTTAAACTCGTAAATTTACGACGACGACAACGAGAATTTTATTCTCCATAGTGCCTCCCCCACCCCTTCGTCCGATAATAATAATAATAATAATAATAATAATAATAATCGGATAAACGATCATATAACATTAAAAATATATACATTTATTATAGAAAAATCATTATTATTACACATTTTATCCGTATAAGCGCAGTCTGCACGATTAAAAATAATACACATAAAACCGCGGGAGCCGTTAAAAGTGGGACCGAGTATGTACGTATTTGATTACGTTTTATATTACGTAATATTTGGCAAAAGTTTTTCTTTTGAAAAAAAAGTCACGGACACGGGAAAAGAATCGCTATAAAAACGATTTCTACTACGACTCTCTGACAACGAGCCGTTCGACGAGATAAACCGCCATGACTTTATTATATGACTTTGTTCAAAAATCAACCGAATACAACGTGTTATGTGCAATATACGTATAAATATACGGTTGTATATTAGAGAAAAAAAAATCAATTATAATGCCTGGGAATTATAGGAAAGTAATTGAAATATACGGACGTAAAAAAAATATATTAGAAATTTGCCTTTTTATAACATTCGGAATGACTTTGTCCTCTCTCTCTGACTTAAATTTCCGCTACTCAACCACAAACGAAACTTAAAACACAATCGAAAATTCTTCTTTTTCGTTAAAACACACAATTATTCGCCCGTTAACGATTGAAATATAAACGGTTCCGCAGAATTTTTTTTACTACAAACGATTCACACACAATTTTAAACATATCGACCGGAAATAATTCAAATAATTGAATGGAAATATTAACGCAACGAATATACGAACAGAATTCGGAACACTTTGTTGTTATTCGGACACGTGACCATATTTATTTATTTATTTATTTTCATTTTGTTACTACAAATTCTGTTTTGTCCGTAAACAATTAAATTGACTCGTTTTAACACGAGTACAATTTTCCGTTGTCCAGTACCCGGCGTTATCCATATTAAAATGCAAATAAACCTGAGTATAGTTACAGAATTTATCGCAGTAATTCGAATTTCGAATAATTCATTTTTCTTTTTTTGTTTATTCGCGTTTAAAATGTTTTTTTTTTTTTAAATATTCCTGTACGGTATGAACCCACTATCTTTTTTTACGCGACCAAATCCGAAAAAATTCCACGACTATCGTCATACAACCGAAATTGGTAACCATGAAAATCAATTTATATTGCCGCTGACGGAAGAATCGTATGAAAAAATGTCTTTACTCGATCGATGATTTCCTTTATAGCCTATTTCCGAAACGAAATTAGGTGGTCGAGTTAGAAATCGCCGGGTGACATCGATTTTCTCCTCGTAATTGCGATACATTTTGCGCGATATTTTAAAATCGTTAACATTTCAACCGCGTTCGTCGATCGCATTGTAAATCAATCGATCGCATTGTATTTTCTCGCGCGAAATATTTTGTAAACACTGAAAAGTGTTCGTGTCCCACAGGATATTAATTTTCAAACCATGCCCGAAACGTTGCGCGTAAATTACTCTCCAACAATTAGTGGAAAATTGTCGATATTTTCAGTAATTTTTGCAGCACAGACACGAAATGAGTTATTTTTGTATGCCTGAATTCGTATAAAAATGTCAAAAATGTATCGTTTTCTCCTTGATGAAAACGTGTAAAAATTCTTTTTGTTCGCGCGATAATACCGATAAAACGTCATAAAAGTCGTATAACGATTAGTTGGTATCCGACCAGCGTTCCCGCTTAGAAAAATTAAAAGAGAATATTCTGAAAAAAAAATAATAATACGTACTCCGTCCTTGTACTCGTCGCGATTCCCAACAACTGAGTTGAGTATACTCCGTTATATTATTATATAACTGGACGGAAAATCGATTGCGAAATATATGTATATAAAAAAAAATACCCACTCCGAATAGAATAACAATTATTATTATAATTATTATTATTATTATTACGTAATAGGTGCTCAAAACTTTTAGAAATATCCAACGAGAACGTATTCTTAATCCGTTAACATTATGCGCGTTATTCATCGCAGTTTAATCGTTTTTTGCTCGCTGACCTCGTTTAAGAACGACTATGTAATAATAATATATAGTAAACGATTATTAATTATTATTCTTTGTGAATTTTTGAACGATTCTTATCCTTTAGGTCTCTGGTACTTTTTCTCTGCGCGTGAAACGTTCGCGACAACGTTTTCCACACGTGGCGTATAATAATGTAAAACACTTTTTCGTACGATTCGTTGTAGAATTAGAAGACAATAATAATAATAATAATAATAATAATAATAATAATAATAATAATAATAATAATAATAATAATAATAATAATAATAATAATATAAAAATTCTATAATCGATAACTAACTCGAAGATCGAGGAAATAAAAAGACTATTCGTCTTATTAATATTCCTAAAAAAAAATAGAATCGTTTTCGAAACGACAATGCGGACGATTTAAACGTCATATAAATTATGTAACCCTTATATAAACCCAAGGGTTTATAAAAAAAAATAAATATTTCTCGCTACTAAAGAATATCGGAAGGGTTTATTGTTTTTTTTTTTTTTTTTTTTAATTATCCGAAAGAAGAACTTTTCGGATTGATTTTCGTCGTAAAACGAATAAAATAAAATCGAAAAATGAATTAAAAACCCGATCTTCGGACACTTCGAGATTTGTCCGAACCGATGCGTTCGGTCACAAAGCGATTGCGCGAGAATACATCGCCGCCGCCACCGCCGCTATTGCACGAAACCCGATTTCGTATCTGACGGCCGTTTCTCCTTTTCCCCCGTCCGTACCATAACGTTCCAAATGGCACGAGAGATCGTAATAATATACACTGCGGATTCTGTATAATACGACGCTCGTGAGAATCTCGCCGTATCTCGTACGTTCGTGTAAACTTAACTTTTTTTCAAAAAAAAAAAAAAAACACGCAGTACTATTATTAACCGCGTGTTCTATACGCAATAACAGTTAAAAAAAACACTAACAAGTATACGGTTTAAAATGGACGGAAAACGCAGGGCGTTTCGAAAACCGCTATCGCCGGAATGAGTTCTTATAGATTTTCGAAAGAAACCAAAACACCAACGGTGATCGTCTAACGACATGTCTGTCCATAACAGTAGAACGCATTTCAGAATGTATCGTCTTCTCGCTAAAACGCGCATTCCGGCGCATAAAACCATCGTAAAAGGTCCTCTTCCACTTGGTTTTTAAGTGCCAAATCCGATATTCGGCGTTTGCATTATCCCAGAAAACGTGGCAGATTTATGATACGATACGTTTCATTATACACCGCACAAATGTAATATATTATTATGGTATATGAGATGGGGGTGGGGGGAGGAAGATAACGTGCGTACCGTTTCCGTGATGTTACGCGGGATAATTTTTCAGACATTCTACAGCTTTAGGCCCGATACATACGGCGCTGAATCCCGTCTAAACGTCGATAAAAAGATTTCACTTCGAATCGAAATTTTTCTTTTTTGTTCTGTTTTGGACACCCAGTTTTCCTTCGCCAACGCCGATTTTTATATAAATTCCTTCTTAATTTTTACGAAAAGAAAAAAAAGCGGACACGCACAACAGCGACGAAAACACCACGCCTGCACACCACGTCAATCTTCCCGCACGACTACATACGTTTATTGCGGGTTGAAATTAAATATTTTAATTTCAAAAGTTGACACACGCAATTATGAATAAAGGTCGGAACTTTTGTAATAACTAATAATAAGAGCGTGGTAGAAGACAAAAAAAAAAAAATAAACGAACTAACGAAATAATTTCGGATTTTTGTAAACAAATACGTTTCACAAATACGACTGGTGGTGAACTTGCGTATATTAACCGTATAACGCAATTTGTCAGTTTCGGCCGCATAAATACTGTTAACGATTGCACAGCGTTTGCCTCCCCCACACGCCCGTTTTTTTTTTTTCATCATTCGAATTTACGACGAAGAAATAAACTTATTTTTAACCCGTCAAAAATGAAAAAAAAAAATGCGTGAATCGCTTTCTATACGGAGTCAAACGGGTCAGATTGTCTGAAATCAAAATTTCGTTATACACGTTTACTCGTTATGATTTAAAACTCGAGTTGTAACGAAATTTTTAAACTACACTCCGGAATTTAGAAGATTTTCGCGGGGAAAAAATCCGGTTCGTCCTCGTACGATGCGTGCAAAGTCGCAGAAATAATAGTAATTTGTTTTTTTTTAATAATAACAATAATAATAATAATAATCAAACGCGTTGAATAATAATCGAAATGCTTCAGCGGAAAACGCGATGTGGACCGTATCAAATACGATTTGAACGGTTTCCCTACACGCGCGTGTAACAACAACGTGTGTGCGTGCGAGTGTGCTTACACACATTTAATAATTATTCCACGTGACTGATTGACAATTATTGTTAGAGAAATTTTGTGAAATAAATCTCAAATCATATTTGAAAACACATAATTTACACATTCGCTAAAATAATATTACATATATTCTCTTTTATTCAGTGATATCTTTATTTTTAACATTGTCGAAATAAAATACTTTCTATCAACTGTCCAATCTGCATGAATATATCGATTTTTGTTTGCAACCTAATTTTTTTCTTCGGAATTTGAAATGAAAATAAACGCGATATTTCGCGTATGTACCTGCATTTATGAATGTACGTCGTATGGTACAATAATATGAAATGAGTTCCTCTCAAAAGAAAAGAAAAAAAGAAACAGAACACAACGAAAAAACGTTTTAGCGTGAAAGTTTCGCGTAGTAAAATTAAATTACGCGCGTTTCTATTAAGTTTATTAAATAATAAAATAGTAAAAACAAAAAAAAAAAGTGGAAAAATTAAATAACAAAAAGGACACGCGTGAGATAAATAACTAACTATACATTAACACTCGTTAATAACTAAAATGGACGTACAAAAAATGTGTATATACATGTGAATATAAAATCGGGCCAAAGATTATTATATGAAATTATATTTGATTTGTTTATTTCGGACGAAAAATCGTCGTCGGACGTAAGAGAAAAAAAGAAAAATATGACAACAGTACAAAAGTTCTTATAAAAATTAATAATTTAAACGGATTTTATTATACCGAACAGACGTCTCGCGTACTACGATAATAATATTATAACATTACATTATTTATTCGTTTTTTTTTTTTTTTTTTTTTTTTTAATTAAAATCAAATATCATATAGGTGTGTATAATGTTGGACAACAACGCCCGAAAGAAAGACAGCGACATATTTATATAAACGATTAACGCGTGTCACGCACGAGTATTAAAAAATATATAAAAAACAAAAATTAGTATACGATTTTATAATTATTATTATCGCCGTTAATGCACTCGGCGAAATATGAGCTCTTAAAGTTTCGATACAAAACGTTTTCGCAATAAGCGAAATAAATTATTTTCGCCACATTATATATACGTATATTATTTACGGATATATATATAATAAAATATGCGTTAGACGAGAAGACTGGCGCGAGATAAACGATTTATTACCGCGGAAATAACTATTAGTTTCGAATATTTATTTGTTCATTACTCAACAACACCTATAGCGGCGACAGCCGTCTACAGTTTTTTTTTCTTCTTCTTTTTTCTTTTTTCTTTTTTTTTGCTCGACGACGATTAAAAAAGCTTTTCTCGAGAATTTATAACGCAGCGTTTCTCCTCGTACACAGTTCGCATATGCGTACGGAGAGTGTTCAAAATGTACTTTTTATCCCATGCTCACACTTACTTACGGTACGTTTTAACGTCATTCTAACATGATTTTCGACGATTATCGTTAGAAATTTAACGCGCGCGCACTTTTACGCGTTAGCCCGTGAATGTTTCAGACACGATTCGTTTTGATTTTCCGCTATTTCTAAACACTCTGTACACAATCGAGCACGTTTATAATATTGTCTTTGCATACGCCAAATAACCGAGGAAAATTAAGAACTCAAAACATTCCAATACCTACGTTCTAGGCTATATAGTGTTACTGCGATCGAAATTAATTACTATTTAAACCGCGGGTTTGATTTTAAATCGTTCCGTGTACACTTCTTTTTTTTTTTTATTTTTGCGCATACAACTTAATAATATATATTAATTATACCGTTTGTTTATCGCCTTATTTATTTAAACGTTATTTCCACTCGGCGAATCGTTTCCGATAAAATCAATTTCTACAACTATCGTTCACCGTATAATATAATATATTATGGCGTGATCGAAATATTCCGCGACTGTTTGAATTATACGACATAACAATTTGTAAACATAACGGTAGGAAGTATGAGGAGGATTTCTTCGTAGGTAATAACTCACGAGTAAACTTAAGCAATGACGTTTTTTTTTTTTTTTGTAAATTAATTTTTAAAAGTGACCAAACGGGCGTTGCCACTGCTCATTCAGCTCTTATTATTCGTGAATTTTACACACAAAAAAAAAAACGGAATACCTATTCCTCCTGATCGGGTTCCTGCTAAATTTGTTTTAAGTATTCCCCTTAATGGACAACGATTTGACACTGCAGGAGAGATTAAATGCTGCGGAAGACGTGATTTTTACACGTGTCCGGTGGCACAGTCGTTGTGAAGTTGAAATAACTGCAGGGACAGTACTACGAAAGAGATATGTTTGATAAGTTATAATGTATAAAAAAAAGTAAGTCTTCGGAAAGTTTTGATTACACTTCGTTATACATAATATGCCCGCGTGTAATCGAAATGCGTGTATTTTTTTTTTTTTTTGACTAATTTTGAACAAATTTAAAAATTTGCAGGATTTTAATTAATAACAACTTGACAGATACAATGCCACAATAATATTAGAATATAAAAAAAAAGGAATTACCGAATATCGTTGACTAAATTATGAAAATTGGTGGCCGTCGATTACTGTAGAACGGCACGCGCGTTATTATTCATTTTTTTTTTTTGTGTCATTGTTTTTTTTTCCAATATTGTCGTTAAAAGATATATTCTTCCAATCGACAAAATTAGACACTCTCTCGTGAATGTTTAATTAAAAAAAAATAATAAACACTATACGACGTGTTATACGAAAAACAACACATACTTAAATAAATTTGCATTGGTAAAATATAGAACAGCAATATCGAATTACAATAATACGATTGAATTTGTTTTTTTTTTCTAAACTAAACGTTCAAATACAATAATGCACCGCGCGTAAACGTCATTACAATATTTATTTCGCACCTGTTGTATTATTTATATTCTAATTGTTGTTTACAAAATATGTGTATAAATTTAGTTGAATCGTTAAAAAAAGAAAGAAATTCCTCGCTGTAATTGAAATTCAATACGCGTGCAAATAAAAAATAAAATATGTTGCCGTTATTGCGCGAATGCATTGTAATTTTTTTTCCTTTCGATTTCGTTAACAGTTTTTTTTTACACCAAATTTTTCGTATTCGACGTTAAAAAACAATTCGGATCGACCGGAAAAACAGAATTACTTTCATAACGAACAACTTATTCATTTATTTTTCAGCGTGTCCCGTGTACGTGGTATTTGTATTTTATGTGCGTATTACACTTTACACATATGCGTATAGATTATATTTTAATATTTTAATAAAAAAACAGACAACAATTATAATTATTTAGTGATTTAAAAATAATATTGTTCTATTGGTTTTTTTCACAAATAAAAAGGGGATCGAAATTACATAAATAGTCACTATTTAACAATGTTATCATAACTTAAATTCACTAACTAATTACTACTCGTTATCAAAAGCTATTTTTTTACGAAATAAAGAAAAAAATTGTTTAATATTATGGTTTTAAGAAAATTTTAAGAAATTTCAGATGACCAGACAAGTTTACCGTCATGTATTGTAGCATGAAAATGATGTTTTTTCCCTCCTCGTATTACGGACAAAAATATATCGAACTAACAAGTATATTATATACGTATAAGAAACTGAAAATTCGTTGAATATTAAAAATTTATGGAGAAAATTCCTAAAATTATAGAAAGTTTTCCCATTAAAAACTTAAACGTTTTAACGTGGCTACGAATTGACAATGTCGAAAGTTTGACGTAATAGGTGATATAATTAAAATTGTCATTATCAAAATTTGTAAATGATACGCGAACGCGTATAATCCTATAAAACGATTATCAATAAAACAAGACAACCACATAATGGCAAAAAAGAAATTAAGCGAAACAAGCTTTATATATATTTATTATTTAATATATACTATATATATTATTTAACATAAACGAATAAATTATGTTCTCGCGGTGTTTTATTTACAAAAAAAATAATAATAATAGACAACGCATAAACATTGTGATACGGTAAAAATGTAAAATACGAACTAATAACGCAACAATCGAATTAATCACGACAACCCGAATAAAATAATGATTTTAAACGATATAATAATAATAATAATACAAAGTATCAAATTATTTAATTAAAAAGTCAATCCCTATCGCATTACCATCATTCAAAATAAACTTTTCTTTTAATCGCTAACTAAAGATTTTTCATCGCTGTAATTATATAAGAAGAGAAATCCGTTTACTTCTGGGAATCATAAATAATTATTCCGATCGACTTTGGAAACCATTTCTTATTCATTCACCACATTTAAATATTTGTTTCGAACGAATATTCCGCCGCGTTCGGTTTGTGTTTGAAAATTAAACGACCGGTATATAACGTAATGTACCGTTTTTCTAACATAACGCAATTGAGGACGAAAAGAATTGATTTCCCTTCGAAATATTTACTCAATTACGTATACGAGAAAAAAAATCGAACGATTCAATATTGTATTATTCGTATAATCCAGGCGCAATAATCGACGATTTTTCTCTTTCGTTTATCTATGTCAGTCGTTTAAATACAGGAAAAATCCGCCGTGCGGCATGCTAATGTCGTAGCGGTTCGCTACAGTATATAAATAAATTGATGATGATATCGAAATATGAAAAGGAGGTTTAACGTATAGAGGAAAGAAACGAGTGGTGGTTGGATTATATTTATCTCCGTTTGCACGTAGAATAACGTCTGCGCTAAATTTCAATAAAAGTCACATCGACGGGAGTGCTGTGAGATATACTCGTAAGAATTTTCCAAAACACATCGAACAACTAAAAAGACTAAACCTAACTTTTTTTTTAGGATTCTTTCGTCAGTTACCAAGGATAATACATTGGTTTCCCCGGTAACCGATCTTGATTGATTAAACCATATTTTTCCTCAGTATGATTTGATCGCGTGAAAGGATTAGGACGAGGAACGGATTTAAAGGCGCAAACAACTGACCGGACTAGATAGAAGGTTGGATGGAATGCCGAGATGGTCCTAGAGGCAAAAAGAAAATAATTTGATCATATGTCACACAACGACAGTTTGATGTCGAAATAACTGAATCGATGATTGCAAAAACGACACGAGTCACATTTTTTGTGAAATTTAGATATTAGCAAAAACACATGCTAGTCATCTGTTTTTATGTGTTGAGTGAAAAACTTTTATATATAATCAGTGCATAATATATTTCTACAAGTCAAGTATTCATTTTTAAATAAGAATTTTTTTCAGAATTATTTAAATTATACACTTTCTATCAATTATCCAAAAGTTTTAAAAAATTGACTCATGTCGTTTCTGCAATCATCGATTCCTGTATAACAATAAATTGTCTACGTACGAACGATTGTTTACATAATATCTCTGTCGTACAATTATTTAATTTCCGCGACACAACACTCAACTGACAATTCTTGTGCCGATCTGAACATGTCCGAAATTAGAGTGTTGATGACAGTGGTCGTTTAATCGAATGTCAGCTTTTTTTTGACGCTATCAAAACAGTTGACAGTTACGTCGTACAGTTTTGTTTGAATCTAACGTGCGAGTATATTATGTTTGCAAAAGTATCATTACTTATATTATAGTTATTAATATAAAATTATATTAATATTATTATATCATCCACAAAAAAAAAAAAACACATAAACTAATATAGCTAATTATGAATCGAAAAAAAACGTGGAATACAAAGATAAAATTAGCTAATGGAGAAGCCGTTCGTCGACTGATGATAGCTGTGTCGTTTAATGCTAATGAGTGTGTGAAGTACAGAGAAAATTAATAACAATAATAGCAGACGCGATTTTCTCACGCATATAGAAATCACATTTTTTACACGATTTATAATAATAAAATAAAAATACGAAGACACCAAAATGTTTACGAAAAAAATAAAATATATAAAAAGTACTGCACATTGCGCACTTATAATAATATTATAATACCTAATGCTAGTGTAATACTATACACAACGCATTGGCACGTTGCGTGTATTATTCAGAAATATTTCGCACGCGTCGTGTATAGGGACAATCACGAAATTCCTGTCAATACAGTTCCCCGTACGTTTCTGTTTATAGGTACAATTTATTTTTGTGTCATGACATCATAACATTTATGTCATTAGTGTGAGTGAACATGAAATATATTTCAAACGGTTGAAAATTGTTTCATGAGAAGAAAACTGTCGTCGTGCGAATGCGGCACAAAGACGATGTCGTCATGATGAATACATAAAACACGATCACCGAACTATTACAGATTAAAAACAAACACCACAGCATTTCGGACGCGTTTTCAATAAAGAGTTTTCGCCGTCCCAGAGACACGAAAAAGTTGATTTACGATTTTATTTGTAAAGATAACATATTTATTTATTATTTTTTTTACAATAAATAATAATATTATTAATATTATTTCAAATACAGTATTGTATAGTTCCAAATGCGATTTTGATGAACGCCGAGAGAATCGGTGTGTGTGTGTGTGTGTGCTCGTTTTCTTTTTTCCCGTTAAACTTTATATTTTATTCGTATAAATCTCGGGCAACCGGCGGAGTTTGGAGATTCAAAAGACTTTTTTTTTCTCCCGTCGCGGATAAATGACGCGTCTCCGGTTCGAAGGAATAACAAAACTAACGCGCCGCGATTCGTTTTCCAATGCCTTGCTGGTTTGAATGACAATAGAGAGACGTACTCGCACGTCGGCTGCAATAACCCGTAAATAAATACACGCAACAGCCAAAGTGTAATGAAACGAATTTGTTCACTCCGTCGAGACGAAACACTCGTCTCGTATGGGGGTACGCTTTACGCACAATTCGTTCGGACTTTTTAACGTTGTGTTTGAGAAACGCGCTTTTTTTTTTTTGTATCGTTCGCTCGCGTATCATATTCGACAATACGAATTAAAAACGAAAAAAAAATAATAATACGAATTCCGACGTGGCTTAATACGGATTGCTGGTCGGTCGTTCCGGTAAATGTGTCGTCCGACACGCCGAGAACGTTATCACTGTGGACGTTCAACGAAAGTAACCGTTGCCGTATTGACGTATTCCTATGGGCCGACGTATCTGCGCGCAGTGTACATAATATTTTGATTTTTAATAATAACGACAAAAAGATCGTATAACTTATAGCGTTTGTACGTTTTTTTTTTTTGTTTTTTGCGCTATATATATAGTCATAAAAAGGATTAATTTTTGTTTTTAACGGTTGAGAATTTCAAACGATGTCAGTTTTCTCAAATTTCAATATTCATCAAAACGTATCGAGTCAAATTATAAACACTGGTAAAAATGTTACATATTTTCCTATTCACACAATTAATTATCAATATTATTTTCTTCTTTTTTTTTTCTTTTATGATACACTCATCCTTATCGAGCATTCATAATATTCAATTTGTAACGTTTTTAAATTTATTATCTCGTTTAATAAATTTTCAATAACAAATAAGTATCAGTATATATATATATATATAAAAAGATCCTAACGTTTTTCTTATATTTTCACATTGAGAATATTCCCTTCTGTTTCTATGATGTAACTAATTTTATTCGGGGGCCAAATAATGATATAATAATTTACCCGTAATCTAATATAACTTGAACGACATCCACAACAGAACTCGCCAACTTTTTTTTATATATATATATATATATATATACCACGTATAATACGATATTTACATTTTAACTCTCGGATTGAATTCCGAAACGTTTCGAAAGTTCGCAGGGATATCTCTACTGGGATGTTGATGGTGTGTAGTAGGTATATAATATACTATCGTCACGCCCAGCCCGACGCTGCAAAGGCCACGTACGGTGAACTTTTTCACATATATGAATAATAATATATATATGTGTGTGTGTATAAAACAATTCGCCGACCGATAAACATTTCAAAAAGGAAGGAACACGAGAGATATAAATTTCGCGCGGAGGATTTCCGAGAACGGCTGGAATATGAATATACTCCCGAGCGCCTCTTATTCGGGCGACAAATTTCGAATATATTAAATCGACTTCGTCGTAACATCGACCACTACTGTACCTATATATGAAACGGAATGATTCCGTCGCGTAAAACGTTTCAACTCTTACAAAAACATATTATAACGTAATAACAATGCTTGTAACTCGGTTATAAGAGATAAACGCTTATTGTCCGGAAGATGCGTTCGACTCCCTTTTCCTATCTTTATTCCCGGCCTCCTTTTATCTGGACGCATAATATATATGTATGTGTGCGTATGTAGAATTTTTTAACGGATCGACGAAGTTGGCCAAGAAGAGACGTGAATCAGCTACTTCAGAAAATTTAATTTATCAAAAGTTTATTTCGAACCTTTCAAAACCTGTAAACATTCCGTGTATGCGGGCACGTAGACAGCTCAAAGGGATGTGTTGAAATTTTACAAATTCTAACAAAGTCGTGCTTTCCTTTATGAGAAAGTCTATTTGCAACGCGTTCCCATTGTAATGAAGGTGATTTTTTTTTTTTTTTTTTTTTTTTTTGATCATTCTATAATTATTATTATACGCTTATTTGTTTGTCTTTCGTACTTTGAAGAATTTCAGAGATTCGCGTAAATCCAGAATTATATATGTCGACATATATATATATATATAGTATTTATATTATAAAACCAATGATGTAATAGCGATCAGCTCTTTATTAATATCGTCTATTTTTCATGCAAAGAATGTAATAATTAAACTACTTAATTTTCGTGAGAGAATGTATTTTTGACTTTTCGAGCTCTTCCCCGCAAAAAAAAAAAAAAAATTCATGTCCAAGGTTTATTTTTAGGTTTTATTTTATTTTTTTTTTTTATTTTTTTTTGTTCGATTTTCTTCGATTTACACTGCAAATAGAGATCGAGCAATTACGGATATTTTATAACATTTTTGTAAAAAGAATACTGAACGCTCGTTTTGATCGAGCTCCGAAACCGTAAACTAATAAACGGCATTGGAATTCGACTGCAGACACCTGTCCGTCGTCAGAGTAGTGGCGAATATTCAAAAAACTACGTTTTATTCGTCTCCGGATTCCCTGGAATAAAACACGTTAAAAAAATCACCGTTGTAAAATATGGATTTCCCTGCAGATGATAATATATTCCCCTATATATACGAGGTTTCCCCGTGCATTTCACCCGCGATACAAGCGTGCGCTCGTCTACTTACGATATTTAATATTATATTATGTCCTTTCAAAAACGTCACTTTTCGTTCTGCTTTTGCGCGCCTAGTGCCTTCTACACCATGATCGCCGATAATTAAATTCACTACGCATACGTCGTGAATAAATAATCTCTCTCTCTCTCTCTCCCACTCCACATATATATATACATAAATATACGCGTTTTCCCCCTTCCTTTTCACTCGTACGAAGTTAACAAGAAAAGAAATATTATTAAAAATTTTGCGTACACGTTTAATCCAGCTTTGCGGACTTGCGTTTACCGCTGCTGCTGCTGCTGCTGCTGTTGCGACGCGCGACGTCTATTTTTCGTACATAATATTATATAATACAGTCGCTCGTACCGCGCCTGGAGTAGAAGAAAAAAAAAATGAAAATCATCGAATTTCCCCGACGAAAAATGTACACGAGAAGAAGAAGCAAAAAAAAATGCCGGTATACCGAAAAATTATTTTTCATCGAAAAAACTGTAGACGACGTGTTTACCCGTGCGCAGTAAATTGATTTCCCTCGAGAGACGATATTTTTCGCACGTTTAATACCAGCCGTCATCGACAATCTAAATGACAAAAATAACCCTTCCGACTACGCATATACAAACTGATTTATAGAATATTACAAAAACAAACGGACAGCTTTATATATATATATATATATATAAAAATTAATAGGATTTACGTAAAATCGAAATTTTTCTCCGTAATTTAAAAAAAAAAAAATCGTAAAATAATAAATACGATCGAAAACGAAAACGTATTATGATTAATTATTATTCTACGCGACTGTGTGGAAAAGTGCTTGTTTTTCAAGCTTCGATCAAACGGATCGTTCCGCGTTTCGTTTGGTTCCGTAATTTATCCGAAAAAAAAAATCCCCCTTTTTGCAATTTACGTATATACATATATTTACACAATTTTGTATTATAACTTATTCTTTCCCGACATTACAACACACACATACGCGCATTCTACTATATATATATATTATATGTACTCGATCAGCAGTACGCGGTATTATTCTGATAGACAATCACGTGTTCGCAAAAGAAAAAGAAAACTAGTTCTCTATACTTCTGTTCTGTATCATCTCACACGCACGACAACAGTGGGTAAAAGAAAAAAATTTCTCGTGCGAAGAGATTTTTGTAAAAAAAAAAAGAAAAGTTTTCCGGAAAATTATTTCCGCGCTCGACGTGTAACGAATTGGATTTTTTTTTTTTTTATATATATATAAAAAAATGAAATTGTTCTGCCGGACGATTCTGTTTTATCATTTTTCCAAAATCACGGCGTACCTATAAATATTGTAGCATTTTTTTTTTTTTTTTTTTTTACGAAGAAATGTTTCGGTAATGTGTAAAAAAAAATAAGAAAAACAACTCAAACACCGGACGTTTAAGCCGCGTCGTGAGTACGTGCGTATATTTTTTCCCATTTATTCGAGATTTACGGTGAAAAAATCGTCACGATCACATGAAAAACAGCTCCGTTTATCAATAATAATAATTATTATTATTATTATTATTATTATTATTATAAAAACGCACAAGCGGCCAAATAAAATACGCGACAAATTTTTCGTAGACACTCACTCTTCGAGTCGATTCTTGTAAAATATAAAAGAAAACTAGGTACTTTTCGAATATTACTGTCGTTCGTTTTCCTAAGTCATTACGTCAGAAAAAATGTTTTTTTTTTTTAAAAAAAAATAAATAAATAAATACACGGGGATTAATCGGTAAACATTCCTCTCCGCACCGACCGTCCGTTTCTCGTTTCGTCGCGAACCGATTCGCCAAACGTTTTCTTCGTATTTACGGACGCTATATCGCCCCGCGCGGTCGCAAAAATAACAAAAAAAAAATTTTCACAACGGTTTCGTCGTCATCGGCCGCTTTTTGTAGACGCGATATATTTTATCACGTCATGTGTAGGTCGTCGTAAGCGCGACGCGACAGTGTATTAAGGCGATCGTCATACACAATTTTTTACCATTCGAAAATCCGAGCTCTGTTCGTATGTGATACGTACACACGAGCAAATATAGACCATATTTTCATCGAACCGCCGTAGCACTCGAACGACGACGACGACGACAACGACTCGCCCGCTCGCCCGTCAGCCGCCGCCGCAACACCGTTCTCGTTGCGTACGCGTCATAAATTACGTAATACGTATCGAGTGCCTTGTTTGCCTTTGAAACACACAAAAAAAACTCTCGCGTTTTTTAAAAAACTTCAAATTTCACCTCGTCGTCGTTATTTTCTTCTTTCTTTTCTTTCTTTTTTTTTTTTTTTTTTTTTACGCGCCGCGTACGAGAAAAAAAAATGTCAAGTAGATATTCTCTGAAATTCGCGATTTAAAACGATTTAATCCGGCTCGTCGAAAAGAGGAAAAAAAATCTCGCCCCGTCCCGCGTACTCGTCGACTAACTGCACGCTCCCCAGACGCGAAACGAGAACAATTATTTTCCGCTCGTCGTTCCGCCGCGAAAAGACACTACTAGTCCGCCGTCCGATTCGGATGTTTTAAATCACGGACGCGAATATTTATTTCTTTATACGTCAATAATACTCGCACTGAAACACTAATAATAATTGTCAACGTCGGGAAGAGGGAAGAAAAAGCACCGTTACAACGAAATTAATCCATCGGATATAATATGTTCGTAGAAGAAATAACCGGGTTTCGCACTATATATGCGTGTACGAGTGTGTTTGTAGTTCACGTCGATTATCTTTTCTTCTTTTTTTTTATTTTCTTTCTAACTTATTTTAAATCGTTTTGAATCGTAAAAATGTAAATGCAAACATACCGCGTATACAGTTAGAATAATAACAGCGAAATAAATATTATATATTATGTATCTATACTCCGTGAACTGCGTATTGTTCTATATACACATTATTACATTATATACTGTGTGTGTGTATATAATATTTTTCTCGATTTGTTTATTCCGACTGTTGATTTTCGAGAGAGAGAGAGAGAGAGAGAGAGAGTAAACGAAGAAGAAAATCTTCTTAAATTTCGTGGAAAATCGAAATATTAGAGATTTTTTTTTTTGTACGGTATATAAACATATTTATCGATATAGATGTTTTTTTTTTTCATAGAAATAACTTTTCTTTTTTTTTTTTGCCGTTATTTAATACGGCATTAAATTTCCGTCGCATATAAACGTCTCAAAAACGATTGAATTTTCATTGGAAAAGTCCCACGATATTAGTTTTGAATCCAAATACGATAATTTATTCGCTAAAGACGGGATATTTCAATATCATATCGTATATTTTCGTGTTTGAAATTTTCGATTCTGAAAACGAGCCCATCGAGTGAATTCGACGAAACAGAACGATAAACGTACTCGTATATACGGATTCATACCCGGAAAGCGATTTAACCGTAACGCGATTCGGAAAAAGAATGACTCGTTTTCGACGTTTCTACGAGTGAATATTTTTCGCCTTTGAGTCATCGAATTCGTCAGTGGTGTAACTCGTTTTTCATACGAACACGAGTGATTTGTTACGTTGAACGTAGCGGCGAATGTTTAACTAAAAATACAAGTTATGTCATAACCGTAATAATACGTATTTTAACAAGTATTAAACACGCGATCGCGTGGGCGAATATTAAAAAGAGAAAAAAAAATCAAGGTTTTTTTTTTTTTAATTCACGTGCAATATAATGGCATAACGATTTTGACAATTTGAATTTCCCCTGTTCATATTCATTGTTTGATGACGAATTCGACGTCCTAAGCGGGACGGCGGAGAGGTAAAGTAAAAAAAAATATCGTAAAATTACGTGCCGAAATAAATAAATAACGAATTATTATATAACATTGTCGATTATTTTACTTTTAAGGCATTTACGTTATGACGGCCCACAGAATAACAGTATAAAATAATATAATTTATATGGGAAACCTTTACCGGACGAAATGAACGTCGAACGAATAAAATCAAACACCGCGGGGCTACACGTTACAACAGCATAATAATAAGTGTATCGGAATAAAAATAAAAATCAATTAAAATATACGAATTGTAAACCATTATTTTTGTTTGCCCCACCGTTATTCCGGGTCGATTCGTGAAAATAACTTTTTATTCGAAACACGGTACTGTTATTTTTCCGACTGTTGTTACACTTAACGTCTTAACGCGACTATACGCGGTAATTAAACGTACGAATATTACGAAAAAATATCGCGAAATACGTCGTTTTAATACACGAATATTTTGGAATATAATACAAGCGTTTAAATACGCACTACGCCGTGTATACCGCCGATAAATCACATTTAATAGCCGACACACACGACGTGCGGCGGATGCAATGACCTCGTGATTCGCAATATATATTTTAACCCGTCAGAATAATAATATTAATAATAATAATAATATTAATAATAATAATAATAATAATTTAAACGATATGAAATACGAAAGCAACGCGCGAAAAACGATTCGGAAATTTTGATAAAACACTGTCGTTTCGCCAGAAATACCATGAGATTCTCTTTCCTCTCTCCCCGACCATAGAACATTCCATGTTCGATAATAAAGTCGTTGTAAATAAAGCCATATTTCCCCTCCCGCTGGTCATTTTAGCCATTTGCAAATCAACATAAACAATAAAATATTAATTTTAAAAAATAGAGCGCGTCGTTTTAAACATGGCGAGCGTACGGGTTAAAAAAATAAATCGTTCGAATACAGCGCAGACAGCGGCGTGTTGAAAATGCTACGGAGTCGAGTGACTTTTTTAACGGAACTCTTTTTTTTTTCCACGGCTGTACTTTAAACATCTTGTAACAACTGGCTTAAACGAATTGATTGCGATTTGAAAATAACTCGTCTCGTTATTTGTTTTTCGTTTGTTTTATTCATTTTTTTTTTTTTATTATTTTTCATTTTAACAGTAAATATCGAATACTAACATAACGTAATATACGTCGTTTTTTACTTGACTCGCGAATAAGTTTTGTTCGAATTGTTTATATATATATATACATATACATACATAGCAAATTTACGGGATTATTTTTAATCACGGCGATTGTTTTAACTACGCGGGACGTTATGAAAACGTTTTTGAAAAATATACGTTGACACTCAAATCGAAATATATAATGCTAGGGAATTACAGCACTAAATAAAATATTGAAATATGACCGAAAACAAAAAAAAAAACTGAAAAATATACGCTGAAAACAGTAAAAACATATAGTGAAGAAAAAAAAACAAATTGTTTTATTTATGAAATTGTTTTATTATGAATTTAATACGGAAAAATAGAAATATTACATATCTGTTAACCGTTATGAGCATTTTTCTTACCTCCTTAATAATAGGATACGAAGCCTATGAAAAATAATTTAAATTGCGCACGTGCATTAGCGTAAAATAACGCCGAAACTGGGAGAATAGCGTTAAAAAAAAAAAAAAAACCGCTTGAAATATAGAATTTTATACTTGGAAATTATTTATCGTTTATAAATATAATTTGTAATTATAAATCGTACGTATGGTTCACATTACACTCGTTACTCATCAGTTAATAACGATATAATATGTATTCTTCGGTTTTTCGCCACGGTTATCCGCGGCGTACACTGCTCGTACCGGTTATGTAATAATTTTTAAATCTCGTTTGTCATTGTATTTACAATGCTCTTTTAAATACACCGCATAAGATATTATTCATTCGTTCATATACTCGTCGTTGTGGTGCACTTCCGTGTAAAATCAACCGCCGAACGATTAAAATTTTATACGTACGTCATTGGAACTCCGCTAGAAATCATGACAGTTATTTATGCGGATTTTCTGTTCTATACGACCTGTGAAACTCTAATGCGCACAGTCACGGCTGTAGTCTTCAAAGTTTCGATACAACAATAATATTCTTCTCCGAGGTACGAGACACGACGACGTTTAAATATTCTAATGGAAAACAAACGTTTAAACGTCACTGCAGCTACGAATCGCTAAATACACAGAACGGACACGCGCATAATATGTCGATAACAATGTTCAAAAAAGACAACGAAAAAACATTCAAGGGGATTGAAAATGTCTTTCATTGTCTTGCACACACAAAAAACATAGTAAAATAGACGTTTTTTACTTCCAGTGTACTTATTTGCTCCAATAAGAAATTCGAAAACAGATTTGAATTGTTCGCCAGGTCTTTTAACCTGTGATCGACGTTCCCAGACATTCGAAAATTCTTTTACACACAGATTCCGCCGAAATCAGTTGAACAAATTTAAACTAAAAAAATTACTTTATTACTCATTTTTTGGTAAAAAAAATTTCAAAAAACGAGAAAGTCCAACTGTATAGCTGTAAAATTCACGACGAATTCAAATCTGTTTTCAGAATTCCTATCGCGCACCATTAGATCGTTGGAAGTAGGAAACGTTTAATTTTCTACGATTCGCGTGCAGTGTACAGGGGGCAAATAGAGAAAATATTCGCTTCCAATCCCCTTAATATACGAATTGAGTTAAAAATTGCACGATATTAATTAATAGACATCTCCAATGTGTGTGTGTGTGTGTGTGTGTGTGTGTGTGTTTGTCTTCGCAATCGTTTTAAGAAATATTATGAGATTGTAAATACTGAAAGGTGTATTCAAATAGTTCATGATCGTGTGCCGTTTATATACTTTAAACGATTACAGAATATTAGGAATATTCAATTCCCGTTTTCATTTGTCGTCCGCCGGACTCTGGTCTGATTATTATTTTTTAGCAGTAATACCGCGAAAAATATTATTTAAACGGCGATTTTTCTCTCTTTTTTTTTTTATTCACTCTTTGAATTTATGTCGCCATGTTCAGAATGTAAGAGTGACTGAAGATTATTATAATATTCGTAAAAGGAATCGCGGTTACAGAACGATATACGCAAAATAGAATTCTCGTATGTAGAGCGACGCTGCACATCAAAGGAAACGGAATTGTGGCTCTCGCGGCCACGTAATATAATTATTTGTTTTTACACATTATTATTATTATTTTTACATATATGCATACATATATTTTAACGTTGTGATAATAATGATATTAATAACAGTAGTACGAGGGTGTTGAATAATTCACATGAAAAGCGTCGACGTAATGTATGTCGGATTCGTATTATAGGAGATCGATCGACAAAATCATCGTATACGAGGTGTTAATTGATCCGCAACTCCTTTGCAACAGTATATTATGCACGCTTTCCATGACACATTCGATTAAGCCCGCGTTAAAATCACGTAGTACGCGCATATAATAAAATGTGATGATTATTATTATTATTATCGCCGAAGCAGTGAACTCAAAGGGAACAAAAAAAGTATAGAGAAAAAATAGAAAATTAATGAGAAAAAATATTTATACCGTACGAATTTAACAAACGAACGTATAACAAATATTAAAAAAAAAAAAAATTTTTTTTTCCACTCGTATACTGCGTGAAACGCTTAAAATTTGTACGTAAATTAAACACGTTTTTAATCAAAGCACACGGCGAGTTTTGTGTTTTATAATCCGAACACACACACACACATTATGCAGTGGACGCAAATAAATTCGTCCCGAGGTTAGAGCCGCGGATACGTGCGACGTGCATGTATGCCCCGGTAAATATTTTATTAAGGATTAGTGAAATATGATTTTTGTTTACGATCGTAACGCTTAATATATATACTCTGCCGTCGGACGTCCCCCCAATCGTTAAGGGACCCCCTTGAAAGAGATATAGAAAATTAATTGTATATTTATCGAGACAATAAATAATATTCTCCTCGCGGGCGTTCTCCCCGGTGGTGTGATCATGGAAGGAGGATATAATTGTCGAATCCTTCTCCCCTTGGTCTTTTTTCATTATTATTATTATTATTATTATTAATAGAACGGAATTATACAAAAAATGCGTTATTGAATCTATTAATTCCGTGCCGGCAGTTCATAAAAATGTGTCGCCGATACATCTCGAGGAAGTAATCGACGAAATGGCTCTGAAGCCAAATACAATAATAATAATTGATCTGAAATATTGACTATACGTTTTTTTTTTTCACTTTTGCATCTGTTAATTGTATGTTATTCAAATGAACGCGAATACACTTTAAAAAGAAAAAAAGTTGTATATTTGTTATTATGAAAAAATATCCTCCCGCTATAAAAAAAATATATTTTCTCGTCGTCATCTCGTCTTGTATAAAAGATTTTAGCAATTACTCGCTGTACTTATATCTTTTACGAATTTTCGCACGATTTTCTTCGCACTTCCCCCCGGATATTAATAAATGTTACAAAAATGCATTTAGAAAATGAGAGGACATTTTATTAATTGAATTTTACTCGCAACGAATATAAAATTCGAATAATACACTTACTATAAATACCGCGCGCGTACCTATACATGCGAACTGATATTGAATTTATGGCGAAAATTAAAAATAAAACTAATTTTACCGCAAAATTATTTAGACGCGTCGTCGGTTGGAATTATACGCTCCGTATAAGGTTTTTTTATATTTTTTAATAACTCACCGTAATAAATGTACGTTTTAAAAAAAAAATTCGATTAACAAAGAAAAAATAATAAAAATTTGCGTTAAAATAAAAATGAAAAAGAAAAGCAAAATCGATTTAGATGAGCGACGGAATATGTTTATTAAATAATATCGGTATATAACGCGTGAGAAAGTTATTTATTTTTCTGTAAATACGTATAGGAATCTTAGGCGGATATTGGGTGGAGGAGAACTTGGGGGGCTTAAGTCCCTCCCAGAACGTAATCAAACCACACCAGACATCAAAATTAATTGTATACTTTAATATTTGAAACACGCTAAATAATAATAATAATAATAATAATAACAATAACAATAATAATAATAATAATAATAATAATAATAATAATAATAATAATAATAATAAATTTAGCATACGTGCATACGATTGATCGCTCAGTCCGCGTCAAACTAAACACCCGCGTATACCGACAGAGCGCGCCCGTGTAATAAAACGGTGTTCGCCGATAAAACGGGAAAAGAAAGCAGTTACCAAATAGCGCTACGACACAACAAAGAGGGGGTGGCCACGGAGAAAAACACGTATAAATAGCGGTGCGCAACCAACGGAACGCTCAGTTATGCCACAGCGAACAACCTTATTCGCCTATTTCCGCGGCAAAAACACCTCGTGTGTGTGTTGAAGCGTCTAAAAATGTCTGTTTACGGTAATGAATAAAACGAAAAGTGTTAAGCACCCCCACGAACGTGACCAAATATCCGCCTATAATAGGAATTTATAAAAATTAAACGTGTCTGCCGAGATGTTTCATAATTTTTTTTGTTCCTTTTTTTTGATTTCCAATCATCTTCTGTTATTCATATTATGTAAATGTATAATTTATAAATATATATATTTTTATTATTATAAAGTATCGTGTGAAGCGAATATAAAAAATGTTTTTTTGTTTTTGGGGGGCGCCGAACCAAACTACATAAAGTTTTCGTCGTTGAAAATTTGAAAATAGAAAACAAAACGCCTCCATTTCCCAAACCGCGTGCGTAACGGAGTCCTCAATAAAATGACTTCAGTCCTATAGGAAATATCACAACCGACTGTTTACGTCTTAATCCGACTTGGCATGCAACGACGACGGGTAATCTTTTCACTTTTCTCACCACCGCTACACAAGTAATACAATAAAAACGTGCGGCTCGACGACTTCGTCTCCCGAATACAATTTATTTGTGTATATAAAAAAAATCAAATAAAATAAATATTTATATTTTTTTATATGTATACTTGAACGTACGTTTGGGACGTTTAGGCCAAGAAGAGAGAATTATGAAAAAAATAATAATAAAAAAAATTGTCGTATATTAAATTTGTTTGTTTACTATCGGGGTTTCAATAAAAAGAAAAAAGAAAAAATTAGAGTCGTCATCGAATATCTTTATGAGCAAAAAAGAAAAATACAACGACAGAATAATAAAACAAATGAAAAAATGAACGAAATTACGTGTGGAAAAAATGATGTAAATTCTCCAAAAAAAAATTATTTATTTTATGTACTCTTTGCGTACAAATTTATTGTCGACATTACGATAAAATACAAATCACAGACTATAAAATTTTCAATTTCATCGTGTCTCGTTATTACAGTAGTAACATATGTGTGCATGTAAATAATAATAATAATAATCAGACACGTCTACGAATGTCATAAAATACTACTACACACGGAAAAACGTAAAAATTAAAAACGAGTAGAGTTGTAAAACAAACTTTTTTTAAGAGAATCCTTTTTTTCACCTCCGAACTACGTTTATATAATACGTAGTGAATATAATAAAAAACAAAAGACCTTTTACAGCGAATTTTGCGATTTTTCTATAAAACTTTTTTTTATTATTATTATTTATAGGAAAATACAGAACTCTTGGACGGACACTGGCGATTTTTTTCTTCTTTTCGTTGCAGACACGGTCAAAGTAGAAAAGTCCTTCTTTTTTTTCTTTTTTTTGCACCATTATACGCGTGTATCACTTACAAATCGTTTCAAATATATTATTAGGTGCGTACAAATCTCCAATAAAATTAATTACAGCAGACCTATATATATATATATGTCCCTGAAAATATATTAAAAAAATGATATTATCGCCGAGACGTGTTTTGACCAATACACGATTGGTCATGTGGATAGCGTGGTATTGTTTTATCGCCGTAGACATACCGTCGTGGCCCATCGGAAAAAAAAACACTTCGTTATAACTCCGTACATAAGAAGTTTGTTCAAATTTACAAAATAATTTTATTTGTCGTTAATTGCTATTTGTATATTTTACCCGTTGCTTGTTTTCCATTTCGTATAGAAATTTAATCTCATCCGATGTTTTTTTATTTTTTTACCGTCACGCTTCATTTCCTTTTACGCGCCACCACCGGACGTTGAAGCAACAAACGCTGCACGAGACACTGGAAATCATCTCGAAAAAAATAATAATATAATAACGCATAATGTTGTGTGTATATATATATATTATAATACGAAATTGTTTTGATGTTTTTAAATATTTTATTTTTTTTTTTTTTTTTTTTTTTAGGGTCTATACTCTGAATTAAAATTAAACGCAATTGTAAATATTTAAACGGCTTTGTAGAAACAAGCAGTATATTGTAACGGAGCGAGACTCGTTTTAATAATATTGTTGCAAAATGGATGTCGGGGAAATAAAAATACTGATTATTATTTATTATATGATACAACAAGGTTTACGTTTTTAAACATCGTCGTACTGTGTACTGCTACTTAATTTTTTTTTCCGACCTATTTCAAACATACATTCTATGTAAAAAAAATAAGTGCGTAAAAGTATTTATTTCAGGAAAATAATCATAAACCGTTCGAAATTCAACAGACTTCCATTTTATCGGCCTTTCAAAACCAAACGACTATACACTTGTGAACACACGATTTTCTTAAACCTCAGCAGCAGAGTGCATCCAAGTTATAATGTCGAACGGTCGAATAAATAATATTTGTGGCACGTGCACACTACTAATAATATAATTATCGACAAAAACGCCGTAATAATAATTGCAAATCGATTGTAATATATTTTCCAAAAATACTTTCTTTAGGTTTTTTTTGTTTTACGATCTGTTTCAATTTTTCAACGATATTTTATCAAACATACAAAATAATGATTATGCCGTAAAAGTACAAACTTTAAATTTTTCGAATAAATAATTTCAAACGAATTACATAAAACGTCAAACTATACACATACACCTTGTCTCCGCACGACTCTTAAACAATAATAATATTTATTTTGTTTTTATTATTACAAAACTAGTAAAACGTAACGTCAGCGTTCTAAATTATAATAAAATACATAAAATATAATGTCATTTTTTACGACGTGTATATAAATATTATATTATTATAATTAAAAGAAATAATAAAAATTTTTTCGTACGAATATGTATATATTAAAATTCTACACTCTGCAGCTCACGTATATATACTTGCAAGTCTAAACGTGCATAAAACATTGAAAATAAAAAATTAAATAGCTATTACTAATAATAACGATATCGTTTCGAGGTAGAAGAAAGAAAAACGACGTATTTATAAACACGTGGGATAAATCGCGTATGAAAATCGGTAGGTATATATTTTAGTTTTTAACGCGAACACATTTAATGTTTTTTTAAATGTGTAAAAATAAATCCGAAATTATATTATCTGTCATTATCAATCACAACACGTACAAAAAAGTTGTTTCTAGCATATCTGTATCACACACGCACACGTCGATTGTGTAATAATAATCGCATGAATCTGAAATGTATAACAGTAATTTGTATTTGAGTAATACGCCTAAGCGATATAATAATACCGGCTTTTTTTTTTTTGGTCCAAAGAACTTTTTCCCGGCTGAATAAACTGAATTTTTTTTTTTTTTTTTTTTTTGTTAGCGACTTGAGGGATTTTCAACTCGACGATTTATATCCAGTCGTAAATCTTACGTTTTCAACAGTATAGTATTTCGGACTGTATGAAGATAAAACGAAAAGCAAAAAAAAAAAGGAAATACACGATGTACAGGCGAATACGATACGCGTATTGACTTGATAAGCTATATCGATAAAAAAAAACGCGTTTTAAATGATGACAAAAAAAAAAATATCCGACGACGATTAATCCGATGGGCGAATTCATCATTTCAGTGTAATACCGAATGCGTGTAATAGATAATAATATTAGTACGCGCGCGCAAACATAATCTGTGATTTTGCCGAGGATTTACGACGTTTCTAATGAGACGAAAAACAGAACCAACGTGCAAAAACCAATTCATTTCATCAAGAGATAAATATTCGTAAAAAAAAAAAAAACAAAGCGGAAAAAACCTTCTAATCGCTATTGAAATTTCTTGACTCCAAAATCCCGTCGAAGAGATCTAAAAATGAGATTGTTTTATGTCAGTTATAAAATCCACATTGATATGTGGTGGTGAAGCTTGGACGACAACGGGGGCGACAGAGAAGAACATTTCGAAAACTGGGTATGGCAAAAAATCTGCAACCGAATCTGCGGTTCGACGCGAATACGGAAAGTTGGCGAAAAAGATACAATAGGAAACTGCGTGAAATGATGACGCCGGCTACTGACTTCATCGAAGGTCGAAGAATCCAATGGTTAGACCATATCCTATGACGAGAAGAAAACGATCCTCTGAGAGTGGCTTTCGAATGGAAACCTCAAGAAAAACGACCACGGGGAAAAGCAGTGAATTGACAGGATATCTGAACGTAATGCGTGGAGATTACCACAAAATTGTGCTGCAAGACAGAGAAAAGTGACGAAATATTGTAATGACGGTTAAGACTCTTAGAGTATGGCCAGAAGAAGAAAAAGAACATTTCTAAAGCGGTCGGGAGAAAGGCGCGCTACTATCTTAACGCTTCGTAGATTTTTAAAAGAATTTAAATCGATAAGTATTTAATCGTTATAGTACGATTTGCCGCGTGGATGTCGCTTAAATGAATTACTTGGATAAAGATTTAAGAGGTTTTTTAATAATTTCAAATTTGATAGCAATGCGATAAAACCGTTGTATTGGATAAAACGGATTGTGAGCGGAGCTCCGATGTAATATTATTAATATAAGTGAACAAACGCAATTTCTCACGGAAAATAAAACACACGTTTTGTCGTAAAACTTGAAATGTTTATAAAAGAAAGTTGTGACGTAAGGTTTTCGAAAATTTTTTGTTGAACGTAGTCGAAGTAACGGTACGACTGATATTACATTGAATGTTTATGCGTTAAAACCGAAATAATCATCACTCTTACAAATATCTCAAAATCTATAATTGCTATAAATATATCTCAAAAAAAAAAAAAAAATGTTTCTCTCCCATAATATATAATAAATACGAGAACACGTTTTATACATTTAATAATTGATTAAAAACGCATTTAAAAAAAAAAAAATTCGTAGAATTATTTTGCATTTTTATTTTCAAAACCATACAAATAAATACTATATTTACTAAATGCTTTTCAACAGCAATTCCGTTTCGCGTACTTACCTATTGTTAAAAAAATATTTCATTTTATTTGTTTCGATTTTCGCGAGAGTGCCACCTACCTACCACCCATTGGCGGCGAGCTCTTTTAATGGTCTTTTTCTTTTCTTTTTTTTTCCCCCCGTTCCCAACGCTTTTACAATATTGAAACGCGCTGGTTTTATATCCCGTTTTTAACGTTTAATTTCGACGTTTCTATAATTATATATGGAGAATATAAATTCGTACGCATTACTGTAGAGTGGTTTTTATTTTTAATACGTGACACACCCCGTTTTGTTCAATACTACACAAGAATGTAATTTAATAATTTATTGCTCCATTCGCACGTGGATGGAGAATGAAAGCGGTTTTATCATATTTCTTTTTTTTTTTTTCTTTTAATTTAAACAAAATTTTAACACGAATTTCGCCATAAAAAAAAATAGTGTTTACAGTATTTAAATCTATTAATTTCCAAAAAAAAAAAAAAATGATATATACAAAATACATAATATTTAACTTTTTTCTCTAGCAAAATTAATTTTTTACGTTTTTAAAATCCCGCGATTGAACCGATGGCGTTTGTAGAAGACAAGCGATGCCCGCCCCTCTTGGATATTAACCGTCACGTTCTCCATGATTCCATAGATGGTCGTATTGTTGTATACACCCTGTAGGATATTGTATAAGTATATGTATGTTGTATACACCTGTGCGAAATTGTACAAGTATATATATATAAATGTATGTGAGCACTGGCCTACGTGACCGACCGAGCCATGGAATCCGCTGACCAGGCGAATTCCATGATTCGGCGGACTCGGTAGAGACAGACCATAGCAGTGGTCGCGGAGTAGTCGTTGTTGAGTAACGAGTGACAGAGCATCATATGTATACGCAGAGCATCTTATAATATTGACAGAGCATCTTATAATATTGACAGAGCATCTTATAATATTGTCAGAGCATCTTATACTATTGTCAGAGTATCTTATAATATCGTATTTTAACATTTGTATTTAATATAATTTAGTAGTTATAAATTGTAATAAAAGTTCTTATAATTATTCATAATCACAGTCGTTATTATTCGAAAGCTCTGTTGGGCGTACCACACCTCAGTATCACGCAAAAATTTTGTTTTATTTAACGTCACACATTGCTTTGTTCCAGTAGGTTTTAAACCCGTTTATCTAGACTCCGGATAATATACTACACGTACGTTTTATGAATTTTCTACTATTCAACAGTTGTTAAAAAAGTAAAATACTTACACAAAACTCTGTATACACGGCATTTATATTGTTACATAAAAACTCCGTTTCGCTTTTGCTTTATCCGCCACGGCTTTATTAGTAAATACACGTAGTGAAAGTTTAATCGGCCATCGTATAGACAGAGACCGATGTTCGAAAAATGATAGAAAAAAAAAAATAAATAAAATAACGTCAATACTTCGTGTTTTTATTTTTGTTTTGCCGTTACAAGAAAATATGATAAAATTACGCATTAAAAAGATAAGTCTACGGCAGTTATTCGTACTAAAATATTAAATTAAAACGTAAAAAAAAAAAAAAAAAAAATGGTACATTTTGTTAAAGGAAAAAAAGGAAACGTCGTTTCCTGTGAGGAGGCTGAGCCCCCCTCGCCATACATTTTAAATCCACCCCCGCCCCCAATCTTCGTTTTCCTACGATGGCTTTTAAAACACCGCCGCGCACCTTCCGGATTTTTCTCCTCTTTTTTTTTTTTTTTTTTACATATAAATATATACCAAAAACGCTTTGTCGTTATCCGGGAAAATCGAAACGATAAAACATTAACCGAATAATAATACGGTTATTATTTCTCGTCTCGTTACGTTCTCTAGCTCGTCCGATCGATCTGAGATTATACAAACCCTTGCCCGCCTCGGTCCCTCGTTAATATTACGAGTGTACACGTAAATATTATTATTATTATATCTCAGTGTCCACGGGACCATTTATAGTCCGTTGCGATTTCTCTCCGCCCGCCCGGGATTGGAAGGGATGTTGTACAACAACGGATACTTCACACGACTATATATATATATATATCCCCGGAAAACCTTTACCGCCGGCCAAGTAAGTGTCCACCGGCGTGCACATAATATATACAGAGCGATTCGAAGGAACTGCGAAATTATCTCGCGTCAGCGCTCGAATTTGTGGCGGAGGGTCTCGAGGGAACGGAGCTCCTGTACTATATTTTAAAAAAAGAAAAAAAATTAGCGTCCCTTTAGTAAAATTTTCGAAAAGAACCCGGAGGAACGCTTGTATTATAACCTGGAGACCATCGACATAAAACCGCGAAAAAATTGTATATTCGATATAATTATTATTATTATTATTATTACCTCGTCGCTGTATATCGCTTATCGAGGAATAATATTATTTAACGATTATATTTTTAAATCTCTTACTCCGCACTAATAAAAAGTCTAATGTGACAGCACAAATTATTATCGATAAATAACGTTTTGGAAATAGTAGAATTTCATTGGCGGATAATTAATAATAATTGTCATCAAATACACGTTACGCGGAACAATAGGCATATTAACTATTATACACAGATGTCGTGTGGTGTCTACGTGATATGTCACTACTTATACAGTCCATCGGACATTAATATTTATTCAGTTTATGCGTGTTTTATGATTTTCCTAAAAATAGTAAAATTAGTTTTGAAACATTCATATTGACTTCTATGTAGTTTTGTGCGTTATTACGTAATTATTACCTACCTAAGGAGTCGAAGATAATTAAAACACTCCGCATTCGTACATTTACTTCACTGCGCCAGTTTACGAACCACACACGTTTTACTATTAATAAACTCGAATCTTGGGGCGCTATTCGAATCAATCGTATGGGAAAGAAAAAAAAACGACGTATTTACACAAAATTACTTTTGTAATTAGAAAATTACATAATAAGACGTTGATCCAGATTGTTATTTGAAATCGGGTTATACGTTATTATAATTATTATTATTATTATTATTATTTTAATGGTGAACGGCAGGGGCGCCGGTTACGTGATATAGAATATTCCGTTTGAAACGCCGTTTTTAAATTTCCAATTGAGCTCCACTAATTTATATTTTCCAGCAACTAACTCGCACGAACACGCGAATCGCGACATAATAGACGAAGTACATTATGCGATTTGTAGTTATTTAAAAACTTCCGGTGGCGCAATCTTTAGGAGTCACCAAGGCCCTGGACTGGGAAATGGCTTATCGAACGTACAAAAGTGTTGAATCTCGTTTTGAAAATTCACGTCGCACTGGTGTTACGAAGAATAAAGTGTAAAAAACGTAATTATTAAGCAATAAATCAAAAGTTGAGGGGGCCGGGGGGGAGCCTCGAATTCACTGCCACCTCCGAGAACGTTCGAAAGTATGCTTTCAGACGTTTTATAAAAATGTCTCGTAGTATCGAAAATCAGTTTTTATCCTCCCCGCGAACAAAACAAAACCCGCAAGTTGACTGAAAATAATTCCACTTGTTAATAAAATAAAATAAAAACAAAAAACACAAGTAATACGCGTTTTTAGGTATTACGATTTTCTGATACATTATGCGTGTATCAATTGAAAAAGTAATACGATTAATATTTTAAGTTCGATACGTTATAACTGACGCGAATTACGGTGAATGTTATCCTTGGACACCGCGTTTTTCCGTCGTTAGAAATAATAACAATTTTTAATGGACGAAAAATTATCCACAACACGATGACTGTGAAACACGAAAACAAAACATCTCGCGTACATGCAACGACGAAATAACAATATATTACAATATCGCCACTCGGTAAATTATACATACTTCGAAACGTTGAAAAACAATGATTTTCACACGACGAATTTATTATAATAATGAAAGGAAATATATCTGAGTATATACACACACACACACATATTATAATAATTCGTGTGCTTTAGGCCTTGAATATTGTTGTTCGGCAAATCGTCGAATTCGCAATTTGTTCGAAATCTGTATTTCGCCCGGACGAACGTATAATGACAATAGCCTCTTCATTTCCCACTGAGGACACTTGTCCTAATATACTATTAATATAAATATGTTATTTTTTTTTCTTTTAATCACGAGATTATTATATAAGCAATGTTTTTCGTATTACACGAGAATTTTTGCAAAAACGAATTATAAAATTTAATTAAATCCGTAGCAAATATCTTAAAAGAAATTTTCTGGTACACTCGTCGTATCATCTATACGTGTCATCAAAAACTGATCGATTCGACGTGTTAATTTTTTCGTTACGCGAGACTTTAAAAAAAAAAAAACAATTTAATTCATTTTAAAGTGTTGTAAAGAATGTAATATACGTTTTAAAATGGGCCATATAAACAAGAATTAAAAATTAGAAATACGCCGTTTCGCCGGTCAACCAAAAAACGTTATTTCGTAGCTTAAAAGCGAATAAAAAAAAAAAAAGGAAAAAATGAACGTGTAGAGTTTTTTTTTTTTATTCATTTATACTTTTTAACTCGTGTTCGTGTATGATAAATTGAAACCACAAATCGTTGCCATATTATAACGTCCTCGGGAATTTAAGAAAATAAATAAAAACATTTCAAATTATTACTGATAGCGTAACGGGACAAACCTCTAGAGGGCACTACCGTATGAGATGAGGCACGTCGTGACAGTGACTAAAGAGAGAATATCGACCGACGCGCGATCCGAAGTGACCCACGAATAACAAACCTGACCACTGCGCTACGGCGAAACCTAGCACCAACCTAGCACGAAAACGGCGCGTCAATACAGGGCGTGGGCGAGTCGTTAACGTTAGAAAACGTTACATCCCGTGGGCAAAGGGCTCCCACGCGACAACGGAAGGAGCGATCAGGGACGTCAAAACACGGATATAACCGAGCGGAGACGGACATAACCAAACCCAGGCGAGAAGACCCGGAAAACACAAGCCGTGATGACGAAAAGCGGAAACGGAAGACCGGGGCAAGAACGGGCGAGACTGGACATATATAGACCCGACCGCGGACCGGTCAATCATTCCATTTCCTCCACGTGTACACAAGTTCTTAATAGTTCATTTCTATTCAAAGAACTATACAGAAAGGAGGAAGTATCTCGTACCATTTCAAGTACGAAATCGACGCCGCCGGTCCAGCTACAGCCGGTCCAGCTACTGCCGTTCGGGTAAATGTTTCTCTCACAGTCCTTCCTCTCCCCGGCCGACGCTTACTTGAGCTTTGTCGATCCCCCTCCTCTCGCAGCTTACTTGAGCTGCGACTCCTCTCCGGCCGACACTTATTTGAGAGTCCTCCTCTATCACGGCCAGCACCTGCTCGAGTGACGCCTGCACATCCTCCTAGGGTCCAGGGCCACTTGGCAGAACTTCGCGGGAACCTCAAGTCCAACGCACCAGGGATATTTCAGCACCGCCCCACTGAGTGCTCAGACCCCAGAGCTCGGGGCCACTTCGACAGATCTCCCCCGCCGACACCTCGACAACGAAGCATTTGCCGGACGGGGCCATTCCCGCGCCCTCGCCTCAAACATCGTACAGGCCCTGTACATTACCTTACAACTTTTATATGCGAATATTCTCAATATGTGTATCATAACCAACATCAGTTGTGTTAATAAACGGGAAGTCACCGACCGAAAACCCACGTGTTATTACTTTACGGACCGGATACAGACACCACCCAGTTTGTACTGTTTCAATATTTTTTACGGAAATCGTGTAAGGCTTTGATAGATTCAACGTTTCGATAATATTTCAATGGTAAAATATGACATTATTAAAAAAAACTAACATGCAATATATAAATAAAATTATTAAACGCATTTATAAAATATAAAACGTTGAAGTTTTAGGTAAAAAATAAAATGTGTATTTTATTTAAATATAACATAATATTTGGTTATAAATTGTCTAGCAAAAAGAAAAATTAATGACGATTTTATCAACTGATACATACGTAATGTATGAAAATAAATAAATTTCTCTTAAACTCGCTTTACTTATATTCCGGCTACATATTTATAAGACAAATTAATAATCCCTGCGCGGTCGTTGAATTAATATAAAAAAAGTCTTCTAAAATATTTTACCGTTAAATTTATTTCCCTTCAAATACTATCGAGTATTTCATTATTTCAACCGTTCGCATTAATCTTGTTCTGTTATTATTTTTCAACAGTTATATAAGTCTTTATTTACGGTTTTTTTTTCTATTTTTTTTATGGAATACGATGAGCGTATATTATATATTAATTTGAAAGCAAACAAAAAAAATTCATAATCATAATGATTTTTAAATATGTAATACGTAAATATATAAACACTGATTTCGATGACGATTTAAACGTTTCAAATCGAAGAATATTTTTATTCTAATATTAATATTATTTATTTTAATGAAATGTATAATAAATCGTGTAAATAACGCGCTGTGTTATAGCCGAACGGAAGACTATATAAAATTGTACGCTATTTATTTATACGAGAGCGATCGTATTATATGTAAATATGAAGAAAACGTTATAATAAAATATATTTAGTTACATTATAAATTGAAATTTAAAACAAAAAATAATTTTCTCGTAAAATTCTATTGGACGTACGATTTATCTAGAAGAATAAACATTTTCAAACGTGTACAATTCTCGTAATAATAATATGTAATCGTATAAAAAAAAAAAACATTTGTTACATTTCAACAATATATGTAACTACGCGTGACGATATTATAAAAATAAACACTTTTTTTGGTGGTAGGAAGAGGAGAGTAAATTTTAAGACTGAAAATTTTATCGGCCAGTCAATACGATCTAGCGGTATAAAATATCGTCAGCGGTGTTTCATAAATTCCGTACCAGATGTGATAGGAATTTTCTGACATATTTTAACTTTTATAGTGTGATCACGCGCGTGAGGTTATTATTTTTTTCATTCGAATAAATCTTATATATTTTCAAATAAATTACAAAGTGTTTATTAGTATATTATCATTCATTAAATATGACATTTTATTTATTAATTTATTTTTTTTGATATTTTAGTATTTTAGTTATTACGTGCAAATCAATTCCTTGTACGTTACACAAACATACACATATATAATTATATTATATATGTTCACCGTTATTCTATAAATACATCATTGAAATATCTATGATCGATTGTGAACGTTCAAAACGATCCATGCGCATTTCTATTAAATGGTCTGTCGTCCATATTTACACTATACTTACAAAAAAAAAACCCCCCATTATTTGAACAAAAAGCGTTATACATATTATGGGCACCGCGCTGACGCAATTAATTTATGTTCCATATTATGGAATATAAGTGCACAAATAGTGCGAATGATATTATATTATTCAAGTTTATTATAAGAAATCGTGTGAGTACAAATCGTAAATCGTTGTCAAAGAATGATAAAATAATTGAAAATTATCAAAAAATTATTGTGTTTCCATATTATACTGAACTCGACTGCACTGAATGGGTGGGGAGGAGGACAAGCAGTTTTCGGGTGATATTATTTGCCCGCTGTATAGTCGCAATAGTAGACAATCGTATGGAAAACGCTATAAGATAACGTAGGAAAGTGAAAAAAAAAAAAATCACAAAATAATCAATAGCGTGTTAAAAATAGACTACAGAGTGAATAATTGCTTGACGACAATAGGTTCAAAACGACTATTACGCGTTTACTCCTCGTCCCACAACGTGTTCAGTCCGGAGATTGTCTGACGACGCGAACGTTTGATACAAACTTAATGTAAGTGAACGGCTTTCGGTTTTGTTTTATTTTTTTGCTTTTCTCCCTCACAGACATCTCGGCTTAAAGCCAAAGCCCGTGTCACATTTTCCGGATAGGGTGGAAGAAGCGAAAAAACAACGATTTGTCATGTCGTGTAACGATTAAAACGATTGTACCGAAGAAACGTCAATAAAATATTGTTACGCTTGTTTCACTGGACACCGCCGCCGCCGCGTCAATTACAATATAATATCATTACGACGAATACGACGCAGTGAAACACAAACGGGAGGAAACTTTCTGAACGATTGATATAATTCGTGTATATTCGTGTTGTGTGTGAAACAAAAAACACATCCCACGGATTTGGAAGAAAAACATTGGAATAAGGTACTAATGAAACGGGCAATCGTAAAAACGGATCCCTTACAAGCGAACGCCCCAAAATTCAAAGAAATTCGGGTTTTGACTTCTTCGAACGGAATCGCGACGGAGTAAATCGAAAATGAAAGGTTTACAGCTCTGCACTGTGACTGCGGTCGAATTCAAACCACCCTGGACACACTGTCGAGGAATGTGCTCGAACAAATTTCATCTCCAATCTCATTCAATAAATTATGAATGAGAGAGAAAACAAAATCGTCGAATAATTTTTTATAAGAGCGGGACCGATCGATTTCATCCCTTCGCCCACCTTGTCTGAAACAATATTTCAATGTCACGCACCTCTCTCGGCTCCTTTTTTTTGCGTTAACCGCGCACGTCCCGTGTAAACATCACTCCACGCGCGTGTTTACAAATGAGTCTTTGCGCGTCGTCTTCAATGAACGCGACCGTATAAAAATGCCCGTCGAACCGTATTAACCGTGTGCCGGACAATCCGATCAATTGAATGTTATGAAGACGAAACACACGAATACGAATACACGGAATATAATAATATACATACACCACGAAAACGAACCAAATCATTTTCCAAGCACACACACATGTTTGCACTTTTCTTTCCTGTTAAATTTTATATTATTTATTTATCGTTTTTATGTACAACTAAGTGGGCTCGCGTATGATATCAATAAAGAAAACACACGTACTGTACAATAAACCCCATAATAACAATCATTATAATACGAGGCGTTATTGACGATTATCAAAAAAAAAAAAAAGAAAAATCGACGACACGTTTTTCGAAAAATGTATTATTATTAATTTCTAAACGTTTCAAATGACTATTTTTCTAATCCCGTTATTCGGATACACTCATTTTGGACGAAAAATTATTGAAATAATTCAGTCGTTCTACTCGTATCAGTGCGGGCAAGAGTTTTTATTTTTAATACAAAAACACACGCACACACATCTGATTAAATTTATCGCAGTTGTTCGCCGCAATTATAAATTCAAATTGGATTTTAATATATTCACGAACGGGTTTCCACTGTTTTCGTGGATTACTGGAAAAATGTCCGCGTTGTTAAAAACGAATTTGAATTAAAAACAATCGGCTGATGTTTGTTTTTTTTGTAAAAAAAACACACCAGCGTTTGCGGGTATTTCTTTTCGTAACAATTGATAAAAAAAAAATAATAATAATAAATCAATTATCGTGCGAGTATTTTTTTTTCTATATAAATCGATTGAAAAAAAAATGTACTGTACAATTGTAGTAAATTCATATTGATAGATATTATGGAAAAGAGAGAAAAAAATCATTAAATTTGATCATTTATATTCGCTAAAAACTCTCTGCGTCATCTGTTAAAAGAAAATTCTTGTTCCACTCCTATACGCCGACTACATTAATAACAATATAATCGATTATAATTTTACTTTAATGAATACCGATCGTCCGATAAACGGAAAATAGTTCTGTGCAGATATACACATAATATATTCGTATGTAATATTAGAAGTCTGTTTATTGAAAAGCATATAAATCGTATTCACGCTACAAAATGTAATTATTATTATTATTATTATTATTATTATATATATATATATACATATAATAACTTTTAAATGGACCCTTAAAACATATTCGATTATTATTTACTTAATAACTCAAACACATACGCCGATATATTATATCGTATAAACGTTGGGTGACTTTCGGATTGTTATTACTTGTTTTTTTTTTTTTTTAAGTACTATACGCGCGCAGAAATCCGATGATATTCTATTTGCTTTGACATGAAATTACTTAAACTATAATTTATATAATATTAATTTCGTGTTTAAGTTCGCAGTAAAAAAAAAAACCGTGTGTCCTAAACACATATTAAACGCACGCAATACTAATATATTGTAATAAAATACATACGTTTATAGTATATTAAATAATTATAATACAATGTCAAAATGATGATAAAACAAATCGAATATATTTTAAACGACTAACACTTTTATTATTTGGAGTTTTTTTATTATTATTTTAAGATAAATCTTTTGAACACGAGTAAAGCAACATTTTAGAAAAGGAAAAGACAGGTTACACTTGTGCGTGATGTTATAAAACTACTAAAAAAAAAAAAAAATCGAAACAATTTATTAGACTGACTTCTGGACTCGGGTAATGAAGAGGAGGGGAAAATGTTAGAAATTCCGACACATGCATCCCGAACATCTGCGCGCATAGAAATAGCAATATGAAAAAAATAATAATTTTTCATTTAAAAAAAAAAAATTAAATAGTGATGACTATAATAGTTTATAGTTATAGTTATATTTTATTATAGTTTTTTATAGTTGGAATTGAACGACAAGAAATAAGCGCTTCGTATATTCTTATTATACACTGGGAAACTACTCAGAAAATCACCGACAAAATAAATAACGTACAGGAGGAGGCGGACGAGGTGCAATGAATTATTGTATTAAATTGCGAATGTTTTGTATTCGTATTAATTGGAATACTTGAACAATTCGCCGGAAGGAATAGAGTTTTTTTTTTTTTTATTAATTCAAAATAGATTAATTTTGTAACATTATTGTCGGTAAACCCGTGGAAAAAAAATTCCGGATTTGTATTGCTTTCCGTCGAATTGAGCGCGTATTTTTAAAAATAACGCAATTCATTTTGTATTACGGTTTGTAACTTGTGCGAGATTGTTTTTCGACCGTACATGAAAACGTCTGTGCACACACAATATTTGATACGAAATATTATATTGTATTTCAGTTGAGAACGGTTATTCATGAAAAAAAATTAACCAATAATAATTGTATTGAATGCATTTAACGTAACCACACAATCGTTATTTCATAATATTCGAATATAATTGACCGCGTATAATTTCACGAGCTAAACACATTATTATAATACGTTCAATTCAAAAATTCGATTCAATTCAAAACGTCTTTTTGTGTGTATAGTAAAAAAAAAAAATGTTTAAATAACCGAATACATACGGTAGAGGGCATACCAACGAAAGACAATTATACAGCAAACGCGCGTTTAACGATTCACCTGCATAATAATGATTTTATTTTTAAACAAATAAACGAGTACGCGACAATTACACGCACGACAAAAAAAAAAGAACAAACGTATTACCGGGTGTTTATTTATTTATATATAATATATATATATATATATATTATATATATATATATATATATATATATATATATATATATATATATATGCACAAAACCAATGAATTCACACTGCCGAGGAAAGGGAAATTATTATATGAGTGAGCCGATTGTTGAACCGATTACTTTACTGTTGGCTCTTACGCCGCGTACGCTGCACGTCATTCAGTATCGTTCGGTCGTGTATCACAAAATAATATAAAATTCCAAAATGAACACGCTCGTACAAAGGTAAAAAATTAACATTCGTAATAATATTATTTGTATTCATATTAATTACTTATTATTATTATTATTATTATTATTATTATTATTATTATTATTATTATTATTATTATTATTATTATTATTATTATTATTATTATTTGACACGAATAATTAGTTTATTGTACACCAACGTGGACGGTTATAAAATATTCATAAATTGCGGTAATAACACAGACGCGACGGAAAAAGCAAAAAACAATTTGATACATACATAACAGGAAATGTGATTTGTAATTACAAAATATACAAATTTGTTTTTGTATTTCTTTTACATGTGACAATTAACTAAAAAAAAAAAAATTAATTAATTATTCATTGATTCGCATAAATCACTTATACGTGTGTGTGTGTGTGTGTGTGTGTGTGTGTGTGTGTACAGTACGAACGGATTACATTACAACGCGCCATAAATAATTGTCGTCAAAATAAATATTTCCGGAATTCGTAAAAAAAAAATCCATACTATTATATTATTATTGATTGACATAAAAAAATAAATAAATAATAATAATAATAATAATAATAATAATAATAATAATAATAATGAACTTTAGCGTACAATCGTGACAATATAACGGGGATTTACACGCGTACGTTGAATTTAACGCGGACGTTTTCAATTTGTTCTTTTTCATTCGGTTTTTCTGTTAGTTTTACGTCTTCTGTAATCGTACACTCGTATTATGGGAAAGTATCGAGATTTTGCGAATTAATTTTTTTTTACAAATAACTGTCCGTACAATCAGCAATTCGAAATCCAATTAATTGAACTCGCTCTGCTCGTTAATAATATAAAAATATTAATTTTCAATCGCCGCGGTAAATTTTGTCGATAGACGTTCGACAAATTTTTCTCGTTATACGCGTAAGGAATTCCATTACGCCGAACTACAAAATTGTATTTTACTCTTGCTGTCAGCATTATTTTATTTCAGGCGTAATAATATTTATATCAAACCAGAGTGAAAAAATTTTTAAAAAAAGTAATCAAAATAGATTGATTCCTAGACGGTAGTCTCCTTACAAAAGCTATTATCGATTTTTTTATACTGAGAATATAATTCACCGTACCGCGTTTTCTATTCGATACTTTACGTGATTATATTATTTGTAGCGTAATATATATATATATATATATAGTTTATTTTCTTAAAATACTTTGAAAGTCAATTTTATGAAAACACTCGACAAATGGCTAATAATAATTTAGTAAGAGTTTTAATAAATCGCGTAAACTTTTAGTCGAAGAACTAAATTGAATGTTAAAAACAAAAACTGTTATTTTATTATTTTAAATTCTCTCTGAGTGTATACAGGTTGTTGCAGAGGTTTACTGGAATATTCAAATAACAGTAAATGACAATTATTTGCAGAGTATTCGAAATCGTATGTTTACGTATAAGCATATATTAATTTGTCAACTGTTATAGACTTCCCCAGAAGTGTTATAATAATTTCGTGTGAGAAATCACGTGAACATATCACAGAAGTAAGAATAAAAAAAAAACAATGCATACGCTCGCATGTGGACCATAATTTTTGTTAAATATTATTTTATTTTTATAATTTCAATTATTTTTATGACATTTAAAAACACGCGATAAAAATATTATTAATCGTATAATGGCGCGTAATTTGTAATAAAACGATTAAATTCCGTACGTACTATTATGTGTAGACGGAGAACTAAAGATACGAGATCCGCGACGATCGATAGAAATGATATTTTTATTTTTTTTTTTCATCGCTTTTCAGTCAGTCGTAGAACGGCAACGAGAAAAAAAAAAGCGAAAAATTGGTTATAAATCGTGGACGCCGCGCGGCGGGTACGGCGGGCGAGAAAAAGAAACGACATGAGTCGTATTGTAAAATCGCCGTTTCCGAAACGAGCGGTTATTTTTTAATGTCAAACGCGAGCCACGTGTGGATGTATAGTTAATGGAGAATAAAAAAAACATATTTATATGAATAGGATATTTCCAATAACGGTCAAAACGCGGAAATAAAAACCGGCGCGATTCCCGTCCAAATGTCCAAATGGATTTTATACACACGTGTAATATATTTCGCGGGTTTGAATTCCGTCTCGTAGTGTATACGGGCGCGGCGACACGTATTTGCGTTTCTGTGATGTATGACGACGGAAAGGCGCAAAAAGAAGGGCGAGAAAAAAAGAAACGTTTTTCACGGTTTAGTGAAATAAAAAAATAAAACCAGAATATCCGAAGACACGCGTTGAAAAACTCCGGTACAAATAATGTCCCCGGTCGAAATATGCGCAAAACGTACGCCGCGGGCGAAAATTATTATTATTATTATTATTATTATTATTTAACGTCCGGGGCGAATTTTCGCGTTACATCGGTCAATAGAAAAAAATAATAATAATATTTTCTTTTAAACGCTCCATTCTTCGCGTGAGAAATTTCCTGAACATAAACCGTGTGTACGTGTGAAAAGAATAATACCTAACGCGAAACTTTCCCGTCGACGACGAAATCCGATTTCTGGGAGAATTCGATAAGATTCGATTCGTCGGAGTAGTATCCGAGGAGTCACGAGCAATAATTCTTTTCTTCGGATCGTCTTCGACGGCATTTATTTCGATCGCATTTTTTTTTTTTTTTGCCACGACCGAACGTGAACTTTTTTTTTTTTTTTTACCGCGCGCGTATTTTGAATTTTTTCCCCGTTATGAAATTCTACGCGAACGCTATCTCCGTGAATACTCACCGTTTCGTCTAACACGCTTTAGATCGACGAATGATTTCGTCCGGTAAACCTGCCCAGATCGTTGTCTCCAAAACGTCTCCTGTTCCGTTACAAACCCTTCCCCGCCGCTGGAAAACTCGAGCTATCCACCCCCCCCCCCGTAAACTTCACTTATAACATTTCCAAACGATTTATTTATTTTTGGCGAGAAACCCAGTGTTTACAACGCGCGTCGTTCGAAAATTTTCCTAAAAAAAACACACGCACACGAAATAATATTTTTATAAGACAAATAAACAATACCGACAGTGTATCGTTATAAATATACGCGGCGTTTCTCAATGGAGTTTGCAATAAACGTACGGTGGGTGCCTAACGGTCGTCCTATAATGAAGAGCGAAAAAACAAAAAAAAAACGCAAACGAAAACACGCCGCGCGATATTTTACGTTATACGTGTAACGATGATTCTATTTGATTAAATCGATTGTGAGAATATCGTATTTCCAAAACAATATTATACCGGTGCAACAGTGGTATAATAATATTTATACAGAGTTTACTAATGGAAACTCGGGAAGAGCCATCCCGGGATAATTGCGTGTATTCCGCGTATACGTCGAATCGTTTTGTTTTTATTCTATATGCGATTAATACATGCGAAATTCTTGATGATTACAATACGAACCGGCTGTGGAGCGTATCGATGAGGCATAAAAAATAATCGCGATAAAAAGGAAAATATATGTATACACGCGCGACATAATATACGTATATATAATATAGGAACGTTAAAATCGATATATAATCGTATAAAATTATTATTATATAACCGTTTTGTCATAAACGTAGCAAACGGCGTACGTATTTCAAACGAATTTACTTTCCGATTTTACATTCTTTTCTCTATTTCCAAACGAAATCGCGTACAATCGTTACGATATTCGTAATGTCATCGTGCGTGTTACAACCGAATGTTGACGTACGAAATAATCGGGCGGAAATTCGTACCCCGTAACGAATTTATCGCGTTTATTGTATACAACACCGGCCGCGCGTAAAATATAAATAAAACGTATTTTCTTTTCTCAATGCCTATAATAAAAATAACAGTGCACGACGATTGCGGAAAAAAAATAATAATAACACCCGAATAACCCCGACCATATATTATGTAGTTTGTGTCGATACGTCAATCAATACGCTCTAAATCGTATAAAAAATATTCTCATTACCTCGCGAACGAAAAAATCGTCGACTTTCGCACACGGTGGGTGACGCATCGAAACGGAGCTTTAAGTCGACGACGTGATATCAACGAGCGGGAGAAATTTCTACCGCGTCCCGAACGAAAAATCTTCGTTCACATTTTATCAAAAATAATACGTGATTCCAATATAAACAAATATTTACATCTTATCACGTTTTAACAAGCTGTTTCGTGCTTTTTCTTTTTTTTTTTTTTTTTAACGGTTCCAACGCCGTATGAAATACGAAAATAAAAAAAATTCCGCCAATCCCTAACGGTTTGGAACATGTTTTTAATCCCGATCCGATCGTTGTTTCTTGTAGAAAAATACATCGGATCGATATAAAAACACCACACTTCGAAATGCGTCGAAGAGAAGCGTTAAATAATAATACGGTGACATAAACGAACAAATCAAATATATGCAAACGCATAAATTTACGAAACATTGACACACACTTAAATGTTGTCCCCTTCCTGACCTCCCTACTATATGTAAAAAAAAAAAAAACAAAATTGTATTGAAAGTGTACATTAATCGCGCGACACTATGTAAAATTTTCACCACATTATCATTCTTCGTTTAGCAATTAACCAAGAAATAATAATAAGTAATTATCGTACTGATTATGAAAAACGATTGAAGATTCGACTATCAGACGACTCTATTTTTTTATATATATATAAAACGGGTTTATTCGAAATAATATAACAAAAGAAAAGTCACGTACGCGTCATATTTCTCTCGTAATTTGTTGCTAACAGATATTAATAAAAATAGAGTTATCGTGTCCTGATGTATTGGTGTAACGTAAGACTATATTGTATACAACTCCGGAATTCGTTACAGCAATCGATAAACACACACTTTTCATTGTCCTAACCCGCGATCTACGCATCCACACGTGAGTAAATAATTTCGATAAAACTAAAATCTAAATTTTAAATGTTAAAAGAAAACAATTTGTTTTTTTTTTTTTTAATTTTTTTCGAGAAAATCAAATCGAATCACGTAATATCTGCTTGTTCGAATCCAAGAATGATATTAAATATTCCAGTTGTACGTATACGAATCCAATAACAATATTTATGGCGATTTATATTTCATTTTCATATTATATTATTTCGTAAAACCATGCCTATACGTATGTGCATTTAGTCTAAACATTCTACGAATTATATACATAAATTGTATTACATAAATAAAGCATATATGTTATTTATTTGTAAAACGATTCGCGTATTTCACCGTTTTCGAACGAATAGGAGATATTATAAAACGAAATACCATATGTTTGCAAAATAAAATACGTTTATGTGTAAAATGCGTAACGCAAAATTAAATCTCTTATATATATATATATTATAAATAAACGGATTAAACGAAAAATGAAAACCATTCGTTGTCAAAAAAAAAGAAAACAATTGTTCAAAAACATTTTTCGTGTTAAAAATTAATAATTCCAGTTAGACTTAAAATATTTGATCGTTGATTTATTTTATTTATATTTTTTTTTTTTTTTAGAAGGATTCAATAATATAACCGTTATCGATACGGACTATATTCTAAATAATTACTATTCGTACTCTAATAATCGATTAAAAACATGTTTTAAAGACTATAGATTTAAAAGAATCAAATATGTGGTGTATTACGATCATCATACTGTTGGCAATTTTGGCAGCAATCATGGTACTAAGATTTGAAGGCAGAAGAAGGAGAATGTTAGCTAATCGAATACCTGGCCCTGACGGATCGTGGTTAATTGGTTCACTACCAATGCTCATACAAGGTCCGGAAGAACTTCTAAAAAATTCATTAAAAATATATCGACAGTAAGTTCTATAACGTTAATTCGCCGTTACACAAGACGAGAAAAAAATGATGAAATAATAATAATTTAATTGACGTGTACTAATATTAAAATTCTTAAATTGAACGTTTTCCCATTTTTTTTTTTAGAAATTTTAATTTCCGCGACCCACCTACAACCTAAAAACTTTTTTATACTTATGATTACAATTACTGTTTTCAAATCAGATAACGCAATATGACAATTAAAGTTTTTTTGTTTTTTTAATGTTTATAACCCGTAGTTGCTAACGATTGTTCAAATCTTAAACAATTTATAATATTCTTAATTTTAATAAAATTTTATACGAACCTTGTTAGAAATAAATGCCTATTTTATAATGAAAACGAATATAATTTTTATTATAAAGTCAAAAATAACCAAATGTCAAAAAAAAAAAAATTTAATTAAAACATATATACGTAATATATAATATTTCATTTCATGTTGAAACGATGTCATACAATGTAAGTGTGTATATATATATATAAATATCGTGTTTTTTTCAATAACAAATCGTATTAAAAAAAAAAAAAAAAAAAAATGGAAATAAATAATTGAAAAAGTTACACGTACGTGCGTAAAAATCAAATTAAAAACCATTTGTATAATTTATACGTAAACGAAACACGTTTTAGGTATGAGAAGCCATTATTTAAATTGTGGGTTTGTAATAGTCTCTATATCGTGCTTACGCAACCCGAAGACATAGAACTAGTACTCACTAATCCAAAATTACAAAAAAAATCCAAAGATTATTTGGTTTTGCAAGAATCCATTATGGGACAAGGAATATTTTCAATCGATGACATAAAAAAATGGAAGAATAATAGGTAAGGTAAAATTTAAAAAAATATTAATCGATATATAATAGAGAAAAAGAGAGACCAAAACGTTTGATTTGAAAAAAAAATTACTTTTTGTCTCTTTTTTTTTTTTTTTTTTTTCAGAAAAATGGTAACGGGAGGTTTTAATTTCACAATTATAAAATCGTTTATACCGATATTTTCTGAAGAAGCGAACGTTCTAAACGAAATACTCCAAAACAAACGGGACTCGGAAACGAATGAATGCGATATAAGTGATCCGGTGAGTATGGCCACAATGGAAATGATCGGAAAAACGGCTTTGGGTATGCAATTTAACGCTCAAAACGGCAGCCGTCACAGATTCGTTGAAAATCTACAAACAGCAATGCATGTAAGCGTGTTTTATGTTGTCAACGATTTCGTTAATTTTCAACACCTCTTTCTATACTATTCCATTTATACAGGCGTGGGAGTATAGAGTGACGCATCCGTGGTATTTGAGCAAAACGTTATTCCGGTTTTCGTCCGTCAGTAAAGAGCACGATCGGTGTCAAAAAATCATAAACGAATTCACCGACGAGATAATTAGTAAAAAAATCGAGGAATTTATCGAAAACGCGGGAATAGTAGAATTTGCAGAGGACGAGGACATTTGCCGGAAAACGAAAACGCTTATAGAAATTCTCATCGGGAACTATCATGAGATGTCGCACGAGCAAATACGCGACGAACTAGTGACAATTATGATCGGTAAATATGTATATGTATAACATTATGCAAAAACAAAAAAAAAAACTCAATAATACGAATAAGTATATCTGTAATCGAAAACCGTATTTATTATTATTATTATTATTGAAATATCACGTCTCAACGGCGTGTTAATATATAACAACAAGCGCGTTTTGAATTTTAAACGCGGCAAAATAATTGAAATTTTTGTAACACTTTCGAGATTTGTTTCGCGGCAACAACAATTCGGATAAATCGCACGATTATAGGCGTTTTGTTACCCGTAATAACAAAAATTAATAATATATCAAATATATATATATATATATATACAAAACGGTTTTTGTACAACGATTAACGATATAATTCTAGGTGGACAAGAAACAACGGCTTTAGTGAACGCTTGTACGATTTTCATGTTAGCACATCATCAAGATATACAGAATAAGGCAAATACACGCGTTATATTGATAATAACGAACGTGCACACACTCTTTCGTATTTACTAAAAAAAAAAAAAAAAATCGTTTTTTTTTTCTTCTTCTTTTTTCGCCGCGGATCGTAATATACGTATTTTATGTATATAGGTATTTGAAGAATTACAATCGATATTCTCAATCGGCGATCAAAACAGACCGCCTACTTACGAAGATCTGCAACAAATGGAATATCTCGAACGGGTGATCAAAGAAACGTTGCGACTCTTCCCACCGTTACCGGTGTTCGGTAGGAGTTTAGAAGAAGAAATGAAAATAGGAGAACACTTGTGTCCGGCCGGTAATCGAATCCGTTCAAACTTTATTTAATAAAACGATAACGCACAACGCATTATCATGTAGCGCGTAATGCGATATTCATACGCGAATAATTGTTCGCGTTAATACATATGTATAATCAATAGGTTCGTCGGTGATGGTGTGTCCGCTGTTCCTGCAATCCAGTCCTCGGTATTACACGGAACCGGAAAAGTTTAATCCGGACAATTTCTTGCCAGACGCGTGTCGCGGTCGTCATCCGTACGCGTTCATACCGTTCAGCGCTGGCTACAGGAATTGCATCGGAATCAAATACGGCATGCTTCAGATGAAAACGATCGTATCGACAATAGTACGAAAAAATAAACTCTCTCCGTCGAACAGATGTGCCACGCCGAAGGACCTGAGACTAATGTTTTTGGCAACGCTTAAATTTGTCGACGGTTGTCACGTCAGAATAACGCCGAGAACGACGGCGTCGTAAACGCAAAACATTTTTTTCCCTCCCACCATTTAAAAGATATATTATAACTAGGGCTCGGAAGTTATTGCACTAAAAAGCTTTGAAAATTGATTGCATTATTGCAATATAAAATACTCAAAATTGCACTTAAAAATTGCGCTTAACATTTTTTTTTATTGGTTTTAAGTTAAAACTATTTACTTTTAATAAATACCAATTTTGTAGTGATAATATAGTTTTATTTATTTAATAAGAAAGTGACATTACTAGATACAATTAATAATAAAATGTTACAAAATAAAAAGTCAAATTGGTTTTTTCCGGTGTTTAGGAACTTGCAAGCAATTTTATAAAATGTAAAACAATTTTTTTTATTTTATAATACAAATTTGGGTACCTTAAAAATGATTGCACTGCACTATAAAGGATTTCTTCAGGTTCTCAAACTCGAATGATCTCCGATTTGATGACAATAAGCACGGCTGTGTTTATCAGTTTTTACGTGTTGTGTAACTATGTATCTTCGATGTGCAGATACTCGAATTTCATATCATTTGCAAAAAAGAACTGACCCATCACTCGAAAATACGTTTTCTCCAAACTCATTGACGTATTTCGATAACACACTGGACATTGATGGCTTATTTTTCGGCATTTTTGACGTCAATACGAAAATACGAGTATAATACAACACAGACGTAATACGACGAAACACGCGACAATACTGAAATAAAATATTATAGAATACAATCTAGAATAGCATAATCTACAAGGGAAAATAATATAGGTGACTGCGGTATCGTCTATCGCATTTACGGTCGGCCGCGGTGGTCTACCTAAAGACCAAAATAAAAATATAACATAATAATTCACAATAATTGAAAAGTATATAAAATTGTACAATAAACGAGGAAAATCAACAAAATTGCAATCAAAATGAAAAAATAGCCAAAATTGCAAAAAGTTGCACTAAAAACGTTTAGGTTTTAATTCGAACTCGCATGAGACGAATTTAAAACCTACATAGCAACAAATCCAAGCAATGGAAAAAAAGTTGCAAATGCAACAACTTCCGAGCCATAATTATAACATATTTGGAAAAACGGCGAATGTCAGTTGAATTTTTTAGATTTAATTTATCGCGCAATTAACGCGATATTCTCGGCGCATATCGAATATGTATGTATTATATAGTAATCACGAGATGAAGAAAACCAGTAACGTCAGAAATAAAACAACTCATTTGTTTCCAACATATTCAGGGGTATCATTTGAGTTTTTCTTTTTCGAATGTGCGAAGTTTCAAGCGCATCGTTTTGAAATTTCACCAGACCGTATAAAAATAGATGATAGGTATATACATTGTCGTGCTTTTAATCTCTTCCAAAAACCATGAGTCGTCATCGATATAAATATAACAATTTAAAAATTAAAAAATAAATAAATTTTAGTTTACTTTACATGCAGTGAAAACCAATAAGTAATGCGGAAAAGCGTGATGATAACAAATGCAGTAAAAAAAATAAAGAAAAAGAAAAGCACATAATAGTAGTACGAAAAAGCCGATCCTGACACCCCTCACCACGAGTGAGGGGCTATACTTGTACACGGCCGCCGTGATTTTATTTTTTTCGTATAAGTATACTTATCTAACCAATTCTCTTATCAAACACCACTATCATAATCCCTTCTCTTACCCCTCGTTACTTATTATTATTATATTTAATTTTATAATTATTATTTAAAAATGTTACACACGTATATTAAAATAATATATTTATTATATTTCAAGACGTATATGCTATGTTTAATCACTTACATATTATGTTTCTCGTGATTAACTTTTTATTTATTAATCACCTATATTTTTCACAGTCGTGCTCTCTAATTGATATTAAATGCGATTTGCATATAGTTAAAACATTAACAATATACATATTATACATGTATATAATATACATATATTTCCATAAGAATAAATAAAAAAAATTAACAATGAATATTTGTACTTGTGTTGATCGATATATATATATATACTCATTCTAGCCAATAATAAATAAAACATTAACGACGAATATTTCGTAAATTAAATACGCATATTTCTGAAGTAACGCTCCGCCACTCATTGATTGCCAATACGAGTGTGAATAAGGCGGTTTCGCTATTATTTTAATTTCGTACGTTTCTTGATTATATTTTATCAAGACCTACCTAGGCAGACTTGAGGAGTTTAATTAAAAAACGTAATTTTTCGACTCGTGATTTTCTGCGCGTTTAAATTTTATTATACCAAGATCTACCCCGGCAAACTTGAATAGTAAAATTAAAAAATCCATTTTTTCTGACTTGCGATTTTCAACGTGTTTAGTGTTTTTTTTTTTTTTTACTCGTGTTTATTGTAATACATTTTTTTTTTGTTTTTTAACCATCATATCTTTTAAAATGTATATTTGTACGGTATGCAACATAGTGTTTCCCGTTAAACGCAGCATGTTGAGACATAACAGAATTCAACATCAAGTTTCATCTACATTTTCACGTAAGGTCTGTATAAAATTTTTCTCGCGTAAAGATAATCTTGTTCGACGCACAACGCATTATCATGTATATTCATACGCGAATAATCGTTCGCGTTAATACATATATATATTATATAATCAATAGGTTCGTCAGTGATGGTGTGTCCGCTGTTCATGCAATCCAGTCCTCGGTATTACACGGAACCGGAAAAGTTTAATCCGGACAACTTCTTGTCAGACGCGTGTCGCGGTCGTCATCCGTACGCGTTCAGCGCTGGCTACAGAAATTGCATCGGAATCGAATACGGCATGCTTCAAGATGAAAACGATCGTATCGACAATAGTACGAAAAAATAAACTTTCTCTCCGTCGAACAGACGTGCCACGCCGAAGGACCTGAGACTAATGTTTTTGGCAACGCTTAAATTTGTCCGCGGTTGGCACGTGAGAATAACGCCGAGAACGACGACTAAAAGTTATTTAAAAAAAATTTACTTTTGACTAAAAATTCCAACAGAACGGGAAAAAAATCGATTTCGACCGTATTTTTCGAATTTATAGGTTAGGTACCAGACGATAGGTACCGGGGACGTCAGTTTGACATTTCCGTTGAAAAATTCGAGATCGGACAAAAACTTAAGGAGTAATGGCGTCTGGAATTCGATACTTTTGCACTCTAAATATTACTTTCGATATTTTTATACTATTTTCTGTTGGTTTTTTTTCGGTCTGATATTCAATTCAATATTCTTGATAGTAGTCAGACCAGCGTCTTTTGACAGACAAATCACCGTTATATAGGAAATCAGTGGCGCGTATACAAGAGGGAACGTGGAAGTCAGATCCCCCCCCCTCATCGGCCACGAGATATTTAGAAAATGAGAGCAAATTTTTTTTGATCCATTCCCCCTTTCGTAAACTATCTTAACGCCACTGGTATTAATCATAACATTACATTATTGGAAATATAAAAATGAAAATAAAACGAAATCGTAACAGTACGAGCGGGGGGTATCAAACGCACTTGTTCGTTCCAGTCATCCGGTTTTCGATGCGCAATAAAACTATTAAATATTATCAATAATATTATCCTATCGCGTGAACACGTGTCACAGATATTATGAAATCGAACGCGTGTACAATTAATCATTAGCCGCTACGCCAATTGCCGGTTGTATTCCTTATAGTAATGTCATGATGTTATTGTTATCATAAGAAACCCCGTGTGTTCGTATAAAAATATATTTTCCATCGAGAAAATGCCTCACAGCGTTCTTCTATAATACATTTCACTTGGAAGTGGACAATATTGAATGTTATGTGGAAAAAAAAAAACATTTCACTTAATTATTAAACTGTAATATCTAAACGCAAAAAAGAAGTTCACGCAAAGTTCCGCCAAGCAGGGCAATCCCACGCCTTCCCATAAATACGGGCCTGTTACATACATTATTTACGACTACACCAAGTACTTCCGTCGTGGTTTGGTTTCATAAATCCATCAACTCCGACATAACTAAAAATATTTTTACTCTCCTCTTCTTAACATAATAATTTACAGACTACAGACGTACATAATATGTATAGTGTATGAGGCGATAGCGGATATATGCTCAAAACTTCATTTTACGGTCAAAATCGATCGGTACATTATTGAAAGTAGTTAGCTATTTAAACTGCGTTTCTTGCGTGTAAAACGATTAGAGGAAATACATAATATCCGTTTTCAATTCCCTTCGCGAAAACATTGAAATCTGCTATGAGGGAGCCTCAAATTCACTGCCACCTCCGAGAACGTTCGAAAGTATGCTTTCAGACGTTTTATAAAAATGTCTCGTAGTATCGAAAATCAGTTTTTATCCTCCCCGCGAACAAAACAAAACCCGCAAGTTGACTGAAAATAATTCCACTTGTTAATAAAATAAAATAAAAACAAAAAACACAAGTAATACGCGTTTTTAGGTATTACGATTTTCTGATACATTATGCGTGTATCAATTGAAAAAGTAATACGATTAATATTTTAAGTTCGATACGTTATAACTGACGCGAATTACGGTGAATGTTATCCTTGGACACCGCGTTTTTCCGTCGTTAGAAATAATAACAATTTTTAATGGACGAAAAATTATCCACAACACGATGACTGTGAAACACGAAAACAAAACATCTCGCGTACATGCAACGACGAAATAACAATATATTACAATATCGCCACTCGGTAAATTATACATACTTCGAAACGTTGAAAAACAATGATTTTCACACGACGAATTTATTATAATAATGAAAGGAAATATATCTGAGTATATACACACACACACATATTATAATAATTCGTGTGCTTTAGGCCTTGAATATTGTTGTTCGGCAAATCGTCGAATTCGCAATTTGTTCGAAATCTGTATTTCGCCCGGACGAACGTATAATAACAATAGCCTCTTCATTTCCCACTGAGGACACTTGTCCTAATATACTATTAATATAAATATGTTATTTTTTTTTCTTTTAATCACGAGATTATTATATAAGCAATGTTTTTCGTATTACACGAGAATTTTTGCAAAAACGAATTATAAAATTTAATTAAATCCGTAGCAAATATCTTAAAAGAAATTTTCTGGTACACTCGTCGTATCGTCTATACGTGTCATCAAAAACTGATCGATTCGACGTATTAATTTTTTCGTTACGCGAGAATTTAAAAAAAAAAAAACAATTTAATTCATTTTAAAGTGTTGTAAAGAATGTAATATACGTTTTAAAATGGGCCATATAAACAAGAATTAAAAATTAGAAATACGCCGTTTCGCCGGTCAACCAAAAAACGTTATTTCGTAGCTTAAAAGCGAATAAAAAAAAAAAAGAAAAAAATGAACGTGTAGAGTTTTTTTTTTTTATTCTTTTATACTTTTTAACTCGTATTCGTGTATGATAAATTGAAACCACAAATCGTTGCCATATTATAACGTCCTCGGAAATTTAAGAAAATAAATAAAAACATTTCAAATTATTACTGATAGCGTAACGGGACAAACCTCTAGAGGGCACTACCGTATGAGATGAGGCACGCCGTGACAGTGACTAAAGAGAGAATATCGACCGACGCGCGATCCGAAGTGACCCACGAATAACAAACCTGACCACTGCGTGTAAAATTTTCACCACATTATCATTCTTCGTTTAGCAATTAACCAAGAAATAATATTAAGTAATTATCGTACTGATTATGAAAAACGATTGAAGATTCGACTATCAGACGACTCTATTTTTTTTATATATATATAAAACGGGTTTATTCGAAATAATATAACAAAAGAAAAGTTACGTACGCGTCATATTTCTCTCGTAATTTGTTGCTAACAGATATTAATAAAAATAGAGTTATCGTGTCCTGATGTATTGGTGTAACGTAAGACTATATTGTATACAACTCCGGAATTCGTTACAGCAATCGATAAACACACACTTTTCATTGTCCTAACCCGATCTACGCATCCACACGTGAGTAAATAATTTCGATAAAACTAAAATCTAAATTTTAAATGTTAAAAGAAAACAATTTGTTTTTTTTTTTTTAATTTTTTTCAAGAAAATCAAATCGAATAACGTAATATCTGCTTGTTCGAATCCAAGAATGATATTAAATATTCCAGTTGTACGTATACGAATCCAATAACAATATTTATGGCGATTTATATTTCATTTTCATATTATAGTATTTCGTAAAACCCTGCCTATACGTATGTGCATTTAGTCTAAACATTCTACGAATTATATACATAAATTGTATTACATAAATAAAGCATATATGTTATTTATTTGTAAAACGATTCGCATATTTCACCGTTTTCGAACGAATAGGAGATATTACAAAACGAAATACCATATGTTTACAAAATAAAATACGTTTATGTGTAAAATGCGTAACGCAAAATTAAATCTCTTATATATATATATATATTATAAATAAACGGATTAAACAAAAAATGAAAACCATTCGTTGTCAAAAAAAAAGATAACAATTGTTCAAAAACATTTTTCATGTTAAAAATTAATAATTCCAGTTAGACTTAAAATATTTGATCGTTGATTTATTTTATTTATATTTTTTTTTTTTTAGTAGGATTCAATAATATAACCGTTATCGATACGGACTATATTCTAAATCAGCGGTTCCCAACCCATGGGCTTGTGGGCCGCGAGCCATAGGTATAATATTAAACATATAATATATAATTTTAAATATACTATATTTAAAATGCTATGGGTGGGCCTCAAATATTTTTTTACAAAATTAGTGGTCCGCGAAACTAAAAAGGTTGGGAACCGCTGTTCTAAATAATTACTATTCGTACTCTAATAATCGATTAAAAACATGTTTTAAAGACTATAGATTTAAAAGAATCAAATATGTGGTGTATTACGATCATCACACTGTTGGCAATTTTGGCAGCAATCATGGTACTAAGATTTGAAGGCAGAAGAAGGAGAATGTTAGCTAATCGAATACCTGGCCCTGACGGATCGTGGTTAATTGGTTTACTACCAATGCTCATACAAGGTCCGGAAGAACATCTAAAAAATGCATTAAAAATATATCGACAGTAAGTTCTATAACGTTAATTCGCCGTTACACAAGACGAGAAAAAAATGATGAAATAATAATAATTTAATTGACGTGTACTAATATTAAAATTCTTAAATTGAACGTTTTCCCATTTTTTTTTTTAGAAATTTTAATTTCCGCGACCCACCTACAACCTAAAAACTTTTTTATACTTATGATTACAATTATTGTTTTCAAATCAGATAACGCAATATGACAATTAAAGTTTTTTTTTTTTTTTAATGTTTATAACCCGTAGTTGCTAACGATTGTTCAAATCTTAAACAATTTATAATATTCTTAATTTTAATAAAATTTTATACGAACCTTGTTCGAAATAAATGCCTATTTTATAATGAAAACGAATATAATTTTTATTATAAAGTCAAAAATAACCAAATGTCAAAAAAAAAAAAATTTAATTAAAACATATATACGTAATATATAATATTTCATTTCATGTTGAAACGATGTCATACAATGTAAGTGTGTATATATATATATATATAAATATCGTGTTTTTTTCAATAACAAATCGTATTAAAAAACAAAAAAAAAAAATTGAAATAAATAATTGAAAAAGTTACACGTACGTGCGTAAAAATCAAATTAAAAACCATTTGTATAATTTATACGTAAACGAAACACGTTTTAGGTATGAGAAGCCATTATTTAAATTGTGGGTTTGTAATAGTCTCTATATCGTGCTTACGCAACCCGAAGACATAGAACTAGTACTCACTAATCCAAAATTACAAAAAAAATCCAAAGATTATTTGGTTTTGCAAGAATCCATTATGGGACAAGGAATATTTTCAATCGATGACATAAAAAAATGGAAGAATAATAGGTAAGGTAAAATTTAAAAAAATATTAATCGATATATAATAGAGAAAAAGAGAGACGTTTTATTTTAAAAAAAAATTACTTTTTGTCTCTTTTTTTTCAGAAAAATGGTAACGGGAGGTTTTAATTTCACAATTATAAAATCGTTTATACCGATATTTTCTGAAGAAGCGAACGTTCTAAACGAAATACTCCAAAACAAACGGGACTCGGAAACGAATGAATGCGATATAAGTGATCCGGTGAGTATGGCCACAATGGAAATGATCGGAAAAACGGCTTTGGGTATGCAATTTAACGCTCAAACTGGCAGCCGTCACAGATTCGTTGAAAATCTACAAACAGCAATGCATGTAAGCGTGTTTTATGTTGTCAACGATTTCGTTAATTTTCAACACCTCTTTCTATACTATTCCATTTATACAGGCGTGGGAGTATAGAATAACGCATCCGTGGTATTTGAGCAAAACGTTATTCCGGTTTTCGTCCGTCAGTAAAGAGCACGATCGGTGTCAAAAAATCATAAACGAATTCACCGACGAGATAATTAGTAAAAAAATCGAGGAATTTATCGAAAACGCGGGAATAGTAGAATTTGCAGAGGACGAAGACATTTGCCGGAAAACGAAAACGCTTATAGAAATTCTCATCGAGAACTATCATGAGATGTCGCACGAGCAAATACGCGACGAACTAGTGACAATTATGATCGGTAAATATGTATATGTATAACATTACGCAAAAACAAAAAAAAAAAACTCAATAATACGAATAAGTATATCTGTAATCGAAAACCGTATTTATTATTATTATTATTATTGAAATATCACGTCTCAACGGCGTGTTAATATATAACAACAAGCGCGTTTTGAATTTTAAACGCGGCAAAATAATTGAAATTTTCGTAAAACTTTCGAGATTTATTTCGCGGCAACAACAATTCGGATAAATCGCACGATTATAGGCGTTTTGTTACCCGTAATAACAAAAATTAATAATATATCAAATATATATATATATATACAAAACGGTTTTTGTACAACGATTAACGATATAATTCTAGGTGGACAAGAAACAACGGCTTTAGTGAACGCTTGTACGATTTTCATGTTAGCACATCATCAAGATATACAGAATAAGGCAAATACACGCGTTATATTGATAATAACGAACGTGCACACACTCTTTCGTATTTACTAAAAAAAAAAAAAAAAAATCGTTTTTTTTTTTCTTCTTCTTTTTTCGCCGCGGATCGTAATATACGTATTTTATGTACATAGGTATTTGAAGAATTACAATCGATATTCTCAATCGGCGATCAAAACAGACCGCCTACTTACGAAGATCTGCAACAAATGGAATATCTCGAACGGGTGATCAAAGAAACGTTGCGACTCTTCCCACCGTTACCGGTGTTCGGTAGGAGTTTAGAAGAAGAAATGAAAATAGGAGAACACTTGTGTCCGGCCGGTAATCGAATCCGTTCAAACTTTATTTAATAAAACGATAACGCACAACGCATTATCATGTAGCGCGTAATGCGATATTCATACGCGAATAATTGTTTGCGTTAATACATATATGTATAATCAATAGGTTCGTCGGTGATGGTGTGTCCGCTGTTCCTGCAATCCAGTCCTCGGTATTACACGGAACCGGAAAAGTTTAATCCGGACAATTTCTTGCCAGACGCGTGTCGCGGTCGTCATCCATACGCGTTCATACCGTTCAGCGCTGGCTACAGGAATTGCATCGGAATCAAATACGGCATGCTTCAGATGAAAACGATCGTATCGACAATAGTACGAAAAAATAAACTCTCTCCGTCGAACAGATGTGCCACGCCGAAGGACCTGAGACTAATGTTTTTGGCAACGCTTAAATTTGTCGACGGTTGTCACGTCAGAATAACGCCGAGAACGACGGCGTCGTAAACGCAAAACATTTTTTTCCCTCCCACCATTTAAAAGATATATTATAACTAGGGCTCGGAAGTTATTGCACTAAAAAGCTTTGAAAATTGATTGCATTATTGCAATATAAAATACTCAAAATTGCACTTAAAAATTGCGCTTAACATTTTTTTTTATTGGTTTTAAGTTAAAACTATTTACTTTTAATAAATACCAATTTTGTAGTGATAATATAGTTTTATTTATTTAATAAGAAAGTGACATTACTAGATACAATTAATAATAAAATGTTACAAAATAAAAAGTCAAATTGGTTTTTTCCGGTGTTTAGGAACTTGCAAGCAATTTTATAAAATGTAAAACAATTTTTTTTATTTTATAATACAAATTTGGGTACCTTAAAAATGATTGCACTGCACTATAAAGGATTTCTTCAGGTTCTCAAACTCGAATGATCTCCGATTTGATGACAATAAGCACGGCTGTGTTTATCAGTTTTTACGTGTTGTGTAACTATGTATCTTCGATGTGCAGATACTCGAATTTCATATCATTTGCAAAAAAGAACTGACCCATCACTCGAAAATACGTTTTCTCCAAACTCATTGACGTATTTCGATAACACACTGGACATTGATGGCTTATTTTTCGGCATTTTTGACGTCAATACGAAAATACGAGTATAATACAACACAGACGTAATACGACGAAACACGCGACAATACTGAAATAAAATATTATAGAATACAATCTAGAATAGCATAATCTACAAGGGAAAATAATATAGGTGACTGCGGTATCGTCTATCGCATTTACGGTCGGCCGCGGTGGTCTACCTAAAGACCAAAATAAAAATATAACATAATAATTCACAATAATTGAAAAGTATATAAAATTGTACAATAAACGAGGAAAATCAACAAAATTGCAATCAAAATGAAAAAATAGCCAAAATTGCAAAAAGTTGCACTAAAAACGTTTAGGTTTTAATTCGAACTCGCATGAGACGAATTTAAAACCTACATAGCAACAAATCCAAGCAATGGAAAAAAAGTTGCAAATGCAACAACTTCCGAGCCATAATTATAACATATTTGGAAAAACGGCGAATGTCAGTTGAATTTTTTAGATTTAATTTATCGCGCAATTAACGCGATATTCTCGGCGCATATCGAATATGTATGTATTATATAGTAATCACGAGATGAAGAAAACCAGTAACGTCAGAAATAAAACAACTCATTTGTTTCCAACATATTCAGGGGTATCATTTGAGTTTTTCTTTTTCGAATGTGCGAAGTTTCAAGCGCATCGTTTTGAAATTTCACCAGACCGTATAAAAATAGATGATAGGTATATACATTGTCGTGCTTTTAATCTCTTCCAAAAACCATGAGTCGTCATCGATATAAATATAACAATTTAAAAATTAAAAAATAAATAAATTTTAGTTTACTTTACATGCAGTGAAAACCAATAAGTAATGCGGAAAAGCGTGATGATAACAAATGCAGTAAAAAAAATAAAGAAAAAGAAAAGCACATAATAGTAGTACGAAAAAGCCGATCCTGACACCCCTCACCACGAGTGAGGGGCTATACTTGTACACGGCCGCCGTGATTTTATTTTTTTCGTATAAGTATACTTATCTAACCAATTCTCTTATCAAACACCACTATCATAATCCCTTCTCTTACCCCTCGTTACTTATTATTATTATATTTAATTTTATAATTATTATTTAAAAATGTTACACACGTATATTAAAATAATATATTTATTATATTTCAAGACGTATATGCTATGTTTAATCACTTACATATTATGTTTCTCGTGATTAACTTTTATTTATTAATCACCTATATTTTTCACAGTCGTGCTCTCTAATTGATATTAAATGCGATTTGCATATAGTTAAAACATTAACAATATACATATTATACATGTATATAATATACATATATTTCCATAAGAATAAATAAAAAATTAACAATGAATATTTGTACTTGTGTTGATCGATATATATATATATACTCATTCTAGCCAATAATAAATAAAACATTAACGACGAATATTTCGTAAATTAAATACGCATATTTCTGAAGTAACGCTCCGCCACTCATTGATTGCCAATACGAGTGTGAATAAGGCGGTTTCGCTATTATTTTAATTTCGTACGTTTCTTGATTATATTTTATCAAGACCTACCTAGGCAGACTTGAGGAGTTTAATTAAAAAACGTAATTTTTCGACTCGTGATTTTCTGCGCGTTTAAATTTTATTATACCAAGATCTACCCCGGCAAACTTGAATAGTAAAATTAAAAAATCCATTTTTTCTGACTTGCGATTTTCAACGTGTTTAGTGTTTTTTTTTTTTTTTACTCGTGTTTATTGTAATACATTTTTTTTTTGTTTTTTAACCATCATATCTTTTAAAATGTATATTTGTACGGTATGCAACATAGTGTTTCCCGTTAAACGCAGCATGTTGAGACATAACAGAATTCAACATCAAGTTTCATCTACATTTTCACGTAAGGTCTGTATAAAATTTTTCTCGCGTAAAGATAATCTTGTTCGACGCACAACGCATTATCATGTATATTCATACGCGAATAATTGTTCGCGTTAATACATATATATATATTATATAATCAATAGGTTCGTCGGTGATGGTATGTCCGCTGTTCATGCAATCCAGTCCTCGGTATTACACGGAACCGGAAAAGTTTAATCCGGACAACTTCTTGTCAGACGCGTGTCGCGGTCGTCATCCGTACGCGTTCAGCGCTGGCTACAGAAATTGCATCGGAATCGAATACGGCATGCTTCAAGATGAAAACGATCGTATCGACAATAGTACGAAAAATAAACTTTCTCTCCGTCGAACAGACGTGCCACGCCGAAGGACCTGAGACTAATGTTTTTGGCAACGCTTAAATTTGTCCGCGGTTGGCACGTGAGAATAACGCCGAGAACGACGACTAAAAGTTATTTAAAAAAAATTTACTTTTGACTAAAAATTCCAACAGAACGGGAAAAAAATCGATTTCGACCGTATTTTCGAATTTATAGGTTAGGTACCAGACGATAGGTACCGGGGACGTCAGTTTGACATTTCCGTTGAAAAATTCGAGATCGGACAAAAACTTAAGGAGTAATGGCGTCTGGAATTCGATACTTTTGCACTCTAAATATTACTTTCGATATTTTTATACTATTTTCTGTTGGTTTTTTTTCGGTCTGATATTCAATTCAATATTCTTGATAGTAGTCAGACCAGCGTCTTTTGACAGACAAATCACCGTTATATAGGAAATCAGTGGCGCGTATACAAGAGGGAACGTGGAAGTCAGATCCCCCCCCCTCATCGGCCACGAGATATTTAGAAAATGAGAGCAAATTTTTTTTGATCCATTCCCCCTTTCGTAAACTATCTTAACGCCACTGGTATTAATCATAACATTACATTATTGGAAATATAAAAATGAAAATAAAACGAAATCGTAACAGTACGAGCGGGGGGTATCAAACGCACTTGTTCGTTCCAGTCATCCGGTTTTCGATGCGCAATAAAACTATTAAATATTATCAATAATATTATCCTATCGCGTGAACACGTGTCACAGATATTATGAAATCGAACGCGTGTACAATTAATCATTAGCCGCTACGCCAATTGCCGGTTGTATTCCTTATAGTAATGTCATGATGTTATTGTTATCATAAGAAACCCCGTGTGTTCGTATAAAAATATATTTTCCATCGAGAAAATGCCTCACAGCGTTCTTCTATAATACATTTCACTTGGAAGTGGACAATATTGAATGTTATGTGGAAAAAAAAAAACATTTCACTTAATTATTAAACTGTAATATCTAAACGCAAAAAAGAAGTTCACGCAAAGTTCCGCCAAGCAGGGCAATCCCACGCCTTCCCATAAATACGGGCCTGTTACATACATTATTTACGACTACACCAAGTACTTCCGTCGTGGTTTGGTTTCATAAATCCATCAACTCCGACATAACTAAAAATATTTTTACTCTCCTCTTCTTAACATAATAATTTACAGACTACAGACGTACATAATATGTATAGTGTATGAGGCGATAGCGGATATATGCTCAAAACTTCATTTTACGGTCAAAATCGATCGGTACATTATTGAAAGTAGTTAGCTATTTAAACTGCGTTTCTTGCGTGTAAAACGATTAGAGGAAATACATAATATCCGTTTTCAATTCCCTTCGCGAAAACATTGAAATCTGCTATGAGGGAGCCTCAAATTCACTGCCACCTCCGAGAACGTTCGAAAGTATGCTTTCAGACGTTTTATAAAAATGTCTCGTAGTATCGAAAATCAGTTTTTATCCTCCCCGCGAACAAAACAAAACCCGCAAGTTGACTGAAAATAATTCCACTTGTTAATAAAATAAAATAAAAACAAAAAACACAAGTAATACGCGTTTTTAGGTATTACGATTTTCTGATACATTATGCGTGTATCAATTGAAAAAGTAATACGATTAATATTTTAAGTTCGATACGTTATAACTGACGCGAATTACGGTGAATGTTATCCTTGGACACCGCGTTTTTCCGTCGTTAGAAATAATAACAATTTTTAATGGACGAAAAATTATCCACAACACGATGACTGTGAAACACGAAAACAAAACATCTCGCGTACATGCAACGACGAAATAACAATATATTACAATATCGCCACTCGGTAAATTATACATACTTCGAAACGTTGAAAAACAATGATTTTCACACGACGAATTTATTATAATAATGAAAGGAAATATATCTGAGTATATACACACACACACACATATTATAATAATTCGTGTGCTTTAGGCCTTGAATATTGTTGTTCGGCAAATCGTCGAATTCGCAATTTGTTCGAAATCTGTATTTCGCCCGGACGAACGTATAATAACAATAGCCTCTTCATTTCCCACTGAGGACACTTGTTCTAATATACTATTAATATAAATATGTTATTTTTTTTTCTTTTAATCACGAGATTATTATATAAGCAATGTTTTTCGTATTACACGAGAATTTTGCAAAACGAATTATAAAATTTAATTAAATCCGTAGCAAATATCTTAAAAGAAATTTTCTGGTACACTCGTCGTATCGTCTATACGTGTCATCAAAAACTGATCGATTCGACGTATTAATTTTTTCGTTACGCGAGAATTTAAAAAAAAAAAAACAATTTAATTCATTTTAAAGTGTTGTAAAGAATGTAATATACGTTTTAAAATGGGCCATATAAACAAGAATTAAAAATTAGAAATACGCCGTTTCGCCGGTCAACCAAAAAACGTTATTTCGTAGCTTAAAAGCGAATAAAAAAAAAAAAGAAAAAAATGAACGTGTAGAGTTTTTTTTTTTTATTCTTTTATACTTTTTAACTCGTATTCGTGTATGATAAATTGAAACCACAAATCGTTGCCATATTATAACGTCCTCGGAAATTTAAGAAAATAAATAAAAACATTTCAAATTATTACTGATAGCGTAACGGGACAAACCTCTAGGGCACTACCGTATGAGATGAGGCACGCCGTGACAGTGACTAAAGAGAGAATATCGACCGACGCGCGATCCGAAGTGACCCACGAATAACAAACCTGACCACTGCGTGTAAAATTTTCACCACATTATCATTCTTCGTTTAGCAATTAACCAAGAAATAATATTAAGTAATTATCGTACTGATTATGAAAAACGATTGAAGATTCGACTATCAGACGACTCTATTTTTTTTATATATATATAAAACGGGTTTATTCGAAATAATATAACAAAAGAAAAGTTACGTACGCGTCATATTTCTCTCGTAATTTGTTGCTAACAGATATTAATAAAAATAGAGTTATCGTGTCCTGATGTATTGGTGTAACGTAAGACTATATTGTATACAACTCCGGAATTCGTTACAGCAATCGATAAACACACACTTTTCATTGTCCTAACCCGATCTACGCATCCACACGTGAGTAAATAATTTCGATAAAACTAAAATCTAAATTTTAAATGTTAAAAGAAAACAATTTGTTTTTTTTTTTTTAATTTTTTTCAAGAAAATCAAATCGAATAACGTAATATCTGCTTGTTCGAATCCAAGAATGATATTAAATATTCCAGTTGTACGTATACGAATCCAATAACAATATTTATGGCGATTTATATTTCATTTTCATATTATAGTATTTCGTAAAACCCTGCCTATACGTATGTGCATTTAGTCTAAACATTCTACGAATTATATACATAAATTGTATTACATAAATAAAGCATATATGTTATTTATTTGTAAAACGATTCGCATATTTCACCGTTTTCGAACGAATAGGAGATATTACAAAACGAAATACCATATGTTTACAAAATAAAATACGTTTATGTGTAAAATGCGTAACGCAAAATTAAATCTCTTATATATATATATATATTATAAATAAACGGATTAAACAAAAAATGAAAACCATTCGTTGTCAAAAAAAAAGATAACAATTGTTCAAAAACATTTTTCATGTTAAAAATTAATAATTCCAGTTAGACTTAAAATATTTGATCGTTGATTTATTTTATTTATATTTTTTTTTTTTTAGTAGGATTCAATAATATAACCGTTATCGATACGGACTATATTCTAAATCAGCGGTTCCCAACCCATGGGCCGCGGCCCACTTGTGGGCCGCGAGCCATAGGTATAATATTAAACATATAATATATAATTTTAAATATACTATATTTAAAATGCTATGGGTGGGCCTCAAATATTTTTTTACAAAATTAGTGGTCCGCGAAACTAAAAAGGTTGGGAACCGCTGTTCTAAATAATTACTATTCGTACTCTAATAATCGATTAAAAACATGTTTTAAAGACTATAGATTTAAAAGAATCAAATATGTGGTGTATTACGATCATCACACTGTTGGCAATTTTGGCAGCAATCATGGTACTAAGATTTGAAGGCAGAAGAAGGAGAATGTTAGCTAATCGAATACCTGGCCCTGACGGATCGTGGTTAATTGGTTTACTACCAATGCTCATACAAGGTCCGGAAGAACATCTAAAAAATGCATTAAAAATATATCGACAGTAAGTTCTATAACGTTAATTCGCCGTTACACAAGACGAGAAAAAAATGATGAAATAATAATAATTTAATTGACGTGTACTAATATTAAAATTCTTAAATTGAACGTTTTCCCATTTTTTTTTTTAGAAATTTTAATTTCCGCGACCCACCTACAACCTAAAAACTTTTTTATACTTATGATTACAATTATTGTTTTCAAATCAGATAACGCAATATGACAATTAAAGTTTTTTTTTTTTTTTAATGTTTATAACCCGTAGTTGCTAACGATTGTTCAAATCTTAAACAATTTATAATATTCTTAATTTTAATAAAATTTTATACGAACCTTGTTCGAAATAAATGCCTATTTTATAATGAAAACGAATATAATTTTTATTATAAAGTCAAAAATAACCAAATGTCAAAAAAAAAAAAATTTAATTAAAACATATATACGTAATATATAATATTTCATTTCATGTTGAAACGATGTCATACAATGTAAGTGTGTATATATATATATATATAAATATCGTGTTTTTTTCAATAACAAATCGTATTAAAAAACAAAAAAAAAAAAAATGGAAATAAATAATTGAAAAAGTTACACGTACGTGCGTAAAAATCAAATTAAAAACCATTTGTATAATTTATACGTAAACGAAACACGTTTTAGGTATGAGAAGCCATTATTTAAATTGTGGGTTTGTAATAGTCTCTATATCGTGCTTACGCAACCTGAAGACATAGAACTAGTACTCACTAATCCAAAATTACAAAAAAAATCCAAAGATTATTTGGTTTTGCAAGAATCCATTATGGGACAAGGAATATTTTCAATCGATGACATAAAAAAATGGAAGAATAATAGGTAAGGTAAAATTTAAAAAAATATTAATCGATATATAATAGAGAAAAAGAGAGACCAAAACGTTTGATTTGAAAAAAAAATTACTTTTTGTCTCTTTTTTTTTTTTTTTTTTTCAGAAAAATGGTAACGGGAGGTTTTAATTTCACAATTATAAAATCGTTTATACCGATATTTTCTGAAGAAGCGAACGTTCTAAACGAAATACTCCAAAACAAACGGGACTCGGAAACGAATGAATGCGATATAAGTGATCCGGTGAGTATGGCCACAATGGAAATGATCGGAAAAACGGCTTTGGGTATGCAATTTAACGCTCAAACTGGCAGCCGTCACAGATTCGTTGAAAATCTACAAACAGCAATGCATGTAAGCGTGTTTTATGTTGTCAACGATTTCGTTAATTTTCAACACCTCTTTCTATACTATTCCATTTATACAGGCGTGGGAGTATAGAATAACGCATCCGTGGTATTTGAGCAAAACGTTATTCCGGTTTTCGTCCGTCAGTAAAGAGCACGATCGGTGTCAAAAAATCATAAACGAATTCACCGACGAGATAATTAGTAAAAAAATCGAGGAATTTATCGAAAACGCGGGAATAGTAGAATTTGCAGAGGACGAAGACATTTGCCGGAAAACGAAAACGCTTATAGAAATTCTCATCGAGAACTATCATGAGATGTCGCACGAGCAAATACGCGACGAACTAGTGACAATTATGATCGGTAAATATGTATATGTATAACATTACGCAAAAACAAAAAAAAAAAACTCAATAATACGAATAAGTATATCTGTAATCGAAAACCGTATTTATTATTATTATTATTATTGAAATATCACGTCTCAACGGCGTGTTAATATATAACAACAAGCGCGTTTTGAATTTTAAACGCGGCAAAATAATTGAAATTTTCGTAAAACTTTCGAGATTTATTTCGCGGCAACAACAATTCGGATAAATCGCACGATTATAGGCGTTTTGTTACCGTAATAACAAAATTAATAATATATCAAATATATATATATATACAAAACGGTTTTTGTACAACGATTAACGATATAATTCTAGGTGGACAAGAAACAACGGCTTTAGTGAACGCTTGTACGATTTTCATGTTAGCACATCATCAAGATATACAGAATAAGGCAAATACACGCGTTATATTGATAATAACGAACGTGCACACACTCTTTCGTATTTACTAAAAAAAAAAAAAAAAAATCGTTTTTTTTTTTCTTCTTTTCGCCGCGGATCGTAATATACGTATTTTATGTACATAGGTATTTGAAGAATTACAATCGATATTCTCAATCGGCGATCAAAACAGACCGCCTACTTACGAAGATCTGCAACAAATGGAATATCTCGAACGGGTGATCAAAGAAACGTTGCGACTCTTCCCACCGTTACCGGTGTTCGGTAGGAGTTTAGAAGAAGAAATGAAAATAGGAGAACACTTGTGTCCGGCCGGTAATCGAATCCGTTCAAACTTTATTTAATAAAACGATAACGCACAACGCATTATCATGTAGCGCGTAATGCGATATTCATACGCGAATAATTGTTTGCGTTAATACATATATGTATAATCAATAGGTTCGTCGGTGATGGTGTGTCCGCTGTTCCTGCAATCCAGTCCTCGGTATTACACGGAACCGGAAAAGTTTAATCCGGACAATTTCTTGCCAGACGCGTGTCGCGGTCGTCATCCATACGCGTTCATACCGTTCAGCGCTGGCTACAGGAATTGCATCGGAATCAAATACGGCATGCTTCAGATGAAAACGATCGTATCGACAATAGTACGAAAAAATAAACTCTCTCCGTCGAACAGATGTGCCACGCCGAAGGACCTGAGACTAATGTTTTGGCAACGCTTAAATTTGTCGACGGTTGTCACGTCAGAATAACGCCGAGAACGACGGCGTCGTAAACGCAAAACATTTTTTTCCCTCCCACCATTTAAAAGATATATTATAACTAGGGCTCGGAAGTTATTGCACTAAAAAGCTTTGAAAATTGATTGCATTATTGCAATATAAAATACTCAAAATTGCACTTAAAAATTGCGCTTAACATTTTTTTTTATTGGTTTTAAGTTAAAACTATTTACTTTTAATAAATACCAATTTTGTAGTGATAATATAGTTTTATTTATTTAATAAGAAAGTGACATTACTAGATACAATTAATAATAAAATGTTACAAAATAAAAAGTCAAATTGGTTTTTTCCGGTGTTTAGGAACTTGCAAGCAATTTTATAAAATGTAAAACAATTTTTTTTATTTTATAATACAAATTTGGGTACCTTAAAAATGATTGCACTGCACTATAAAGGATTTCTTCAGGTTCTCAAACTCGAATGATCTCCGATTTGATGACAATAAGCACGGCTGTGTTTATCAGTTTTTACGTGTTGTGTAACTATGTATCTTCGATGTGCAGATACTCGAATTTCATATCATTTGCAAAAAAGAACTGACCCATCACTCGAAAATACGTTTTCTCCAAACTCATTGACGTATTTCGATAACACACTGGACATTGATGGCTTATTTTTCGGCATTTTTGACGTCAATACGAAAATACGAGTATAATACAACACAGACGTAATACGACGAAACACGCGACAATACTGAAATAAAATATTATAGAATACAATCTAGAATAGCATAATCTACAAGGGAAAATAATATAGGTGACTGCGGTATCGTCTATCGCATTTACGGTCGGCCGCGGTGGTCTACCTAAAGACCAAAATAAAAATATAACATAATAATTCACAATAATTGAAAAGTATATAAAATTGTACAATAAACGAGGAAAATCAACAAAATTGCAATCAAAATGAAAAAATAGCCAAAATTGCAAAAAGTTGCACTAAAAACGTTTAGGTTTTAATTCGAACTCGCATGAGACGAATTTAAAACCTACATAGCAACAAATCCAAGCAATGGAAAAAAAGTTGCAAATGCAACAACTTCCGAGCCATAATTATAACATATTTGGAAAAACGGCGAATGTCAGTTGAATTTTTTAGATTTAATTTATCGCGCAATTAACGCGATATTCTCGGCGCATATCGAATATGTATGTATTATATAGTAATCACGAGATGAAGAAAACCAGTAACGTCAGAAATAAAACAACTCATTTGTTTCCAACATATTCAGGGGTATCATTTGAGTTTTTCTTTTTCGAATGTGCGAAGTTTCAAGCGCATCGTTTTGAAATTTCACCAGACCGTATAAAAATAGATGATAGGTATATACATTGTCGTGCTTTTAATCTCTTCCAAAAACCATGAGTCGTCATCGATATAAATATAACAATTTAAAAATTAAAAAATAAATAAATTTTAGTTTACTTTACATGCAGTGAAAACCAATAAGTAATGCGGAAAAGCGTGATGATAACAAATGCAGTAAAAAAAATAAAGAAAAAGAAAAGCACATAATAGTAGTACGAAAAAGCCGATCCTGACACCCCTCACCACGAGTGAGGGGCTATGTACACGGCCGCCGTGATTTTATTTTTCGTATAAGTATACTTATCTAACCAATTCTCTTATCAAACACCACTATCATAATCCCTTCTCTTACCCCTCGTTACTTATTATTATATTTAATTTTATAATTATTATTTAAAATGTTACACACGTATATTAAAATAATATATTTATTATATTTCAAGACGTATATGCTATGTTTAATCACTTACATATTATGTTTCTCGTGATTAACTTTTTATTTATTAATCACCTATATTTTTCACAGTCGTGCTCTCTAATTGATATTAAATGCGATTTGCATATAGTTAAAACATTAACAATATACATATTATACATGTATATAATATACATATATTTCCATAAGAATAAATAAAAAAAATTAACAATGAATATTTGTACTTGTGTTGATCGATATATATATATATACTCATTCTAGCCAATAATAAGTAAAACATTAACGACGAATATTTCGTAAATTAAATACGCATATTTCTGAAGTAACGCTCCGCCACTCATTGATTGCCAATACGAGTGTGAATAAGGCGGTTTCGCTATTATTTTAATTTCGTACGTTTCTTGATTATATTTTATCAAGACCTACCTAGGCAGACTTGAGGAGTTTAATTAAAAAACGTAATTTTTCGACTCGTGATTTTCTGCGCGTTTAAATTTTATTATACCAAGATCTACCCCGGCAAACTTGAATAGTAAAATTAAAAAATCCATTTTCTGACTTGCGATTTTCAACGTGTTTAGTGTTTTTTTTTACTCGTGTTTATTGTAATACATTTTTTTTTTGTTTTTTAACCATCATATCTTTTAAAATGTATATTTGTACGGTATGCAACATAGTGTTTCCCGTTAAACGCAGCATGTTGAGACATAACAGAATTCAACATCAAGTTTCATCTACATTTTCACGTAAGGTCTGTATAAAATTTTTCTCGCGTAAAGATAATCTTGTTCGACGCACAACGCATTATCATGTATATTCATACGCGAATAATCGTTCGCGTTAATACATATATATATTATATAATCAATAGGTTCGTCAGTGATGGTGTGTCCGCTGTTCATGCAATCCAGTCCTCGGTATTACACGGAACCGGAAAAGTTTAATCCGGACAACTTCTTGTCAGACGCGTGTCGCGGTCGTCATCCGTACGCGTTCAGCGCTGGCTACAGAAATTGCATCGGAATCGAATACGGCATGCTTCAAGATGAAAACGATCGTATCGACAATAGTACGAAAAAATAAACTTTCTCTCCGTCGAACAGACGTGCCACGCCGAAGGACCTGAGACTAATGTTTTTGGCAACGCTTAAATTTGTCCACGGTTGTCACGTGAGAATAACGCCGAGAACGACGACTAAAAGTTATTTAAAAAAAATTTACTTTCGACTAAAAATTCCAACAGAACGGGAAAAAAATCGATTTCGACCGTATTTTTCGAATTTATAGGTTAGGTACCAGACGATAGGTACCGGGGACGTCAGTTTGACATTTCCGTTGAAAAATTCGAGATCGGACAAAAACTTAAGGAGTAATGGCGTCTGGAATTCGATACTTTTGCACTCTAAATATTACTTTCGATATTTTTATACTATTTTCTGTTGGTTTTTTTTCGGTCTGATATTCAATTCAATATTCTTGATAGTAGTCAGACCAGCGTCTTTTGACAGACAAATCACCGTTATATAGGAAATCAGTGGCGCGTATACAAGAGGGAACGTGGAAGTCAGATCCCCCCCCCTCATCGGCCACGAGATATTTAGAAAATGAGAGCAAATTTTTCTTGATCCATTCCCCCTTTCGTAAACTATCTTAACGCCACTGGTATTAATCATAACATTACATTATTGGAAATATAAAAATGAAAATAAAACGAAATCGTAACAGTACGAGCGGGGGGTATCAAACGCACTTGTTCGTTCCAGTCATCCGGTTTTCGATGCGCAATAAAACTATTAAATATTATCAATAATATTATCCTATCGCGTGAACACGTGTCACAGATATTATGAAATCGAACGCGTGTACAATTAATCATTAGCCGCTACGCCAATTGCCGGTTGTATTCCTTATAGTAATGTCATGATGTTATTGTTATCATAAGAAACCCCGTGTGTTCGTATAAAAATATATTTTCCATCGAGAAAATGCCTCACAGCGTTCTTCTATAATACATTTCACTTGGAAGTGGACAATATTGAATGTTATGTGGAAAAAAAAAAACATTTCACTTAATTATTAAACTGTAATATCTAAACGCAAAAAAGAAGTTCACGCAAAGTTCCGCCAAGCAGGGCAATCCCACGCCTTCCCATAAATACGGGCCTGTTACATACATTATTTACGACTACACCAAGTACTTCCGTCGTGGTTTGGTTTCATAAATCCATCAACTCCGACATAACTAAAAATATTTTTACTCTCCTCTTAACATAATAATTTACAGACTACAGACGTACATAATATGTATAGTGTATGAGGCGATAGCGGATATATGCTCAAAACTTCATTTTACGGTCAAAATCGATCGGTACATTATTGAAAGTAGTTAGCTATTTAAACTGCGTTTCTTGCGTGTAAAACGATTAGAGGAAATACATAATATCCGTTTTCAATTCCCTTCGCGAAAACATTGAAATCTGCTATGAGGGAGCCTCAAATTCACTGCCACCTCCGAGAACGTTCGAAAGTATGCTTTCAGACGTTTTATAAAAATGTCTCGTAGTATCGAAAATCAGTTTTTATCCTCCCCGAACAAAACAAAACCCGCAAGTTGACTGAAAATAATTCCACTTGTTAATAAAATAAAATAAAAACAAAAAACACAAGTAATACGCGTTTTTAGGTATTACGATTTTCTGATACATTATGCGTGTATCAATTGAAAAAGTAATACGATTAATATTTTAAGTTCGATACGTTATAACTGACGCGAATTACGGTGAATGTTATCCTTAGACACCGCGTTTTTCCGTCGTTAGAAATAATAACAATTTTTAATGGACGAAAAATTATCCACAACACGATGACTGTGAAACACGAAAACAAAACATCTCGCGTACATGCAACGACGAAATAACAATATATTACAATATCGCCACTCGGTAAATTATACACAATGATTTTCACACGACGAATTTATTATAATAATAAAAGGAAATATATCTTTAATCTGAGTATATACACACACACACATATTATAATAATTCGTGTGCTTTAGGCCTTGAATATTGTTGTTCGGCAAATCGTCGAATTCGCAATTTGTTCGAAATCTGTATTTCGCCCGGACGAACGTATAATAACAATAGCCTCTTCATTTCCCACTGAGGACACTTGTTCTAATATACTATTAATATAAATATGTTATTTTTTTTTCTTTTAATCACGAGATTATTATATAAGCAATGTTTTTCGTATTACACGAGAATTTTTGCAAAAACGAATTATAAAATTTAATTAAATCCGTAGCAAATATCTTAAAAGAAATTTTCTGGTACACTCGTCGTATCGTCTATACGTGTCATCAAAAACTGATCGATTCGACGTATTAATTTTTTCGTTACGCGAGAATTTAAAAAAAAAAAAACAATTTAATTCATTTTAAAGTGTTGTAAAGAATGTAATATACGTTTTAAAATGGGCCATATAAACAAGAATTAAAAATTAGAAATACGCCGTTTCGCCGGTCAACCAAAAAACGTTATTTCGTAGCTTAAAAGCGAATAAAAAAAAAAAAGAAAAAAATGAACGTGTAGAGTTTTTTTTTTTTATTCTTTTATACTTTTTAACTCGTATTCGTGTATGATAAATTGAAACCACAAATCGTTGCCATATTATAACGTCCTCGGAAATTTAAGAAAATAAATAAAAACATTTCAAATTATTACTGATAGCGTAACGGGACAAACCTCTAGAGGGCACTACCGTATGAGATGAGGCACGCCGTGACAGTGACTAAAGAGAGAATATCGACCGACGCGCGATCCGAAGTGACCCACGAATAACAAACCTGACCACTGCGTGTAAAATTTTCACCACATTATCATTCTTCGTTTAGCAATTAACCAAGAAATAATATTAAGTAATTATCGTACTGATTATGAAAAACGATTGAAGATTCGACTATCAGACGACTCTATTTTTTTTATATATATATAAAACGGGTTTATTCGAAATAATATAACAAAAGAAAAGTTACGTACGCGTCATATTTCTCTCGTAATTTGTTGCTAACAGATATTAATAAAAATAGAGTTATCGTGTCCTGATGTATTGGTGTAACGTAAGACTATATTGTATACAACTCCGGAATTCGTTACAGCAATCGATAAACACACACTTTTCATTGTCCTAACCCGATCTACGCATCCACACGTGAGTAAATAATTTCGATAAAACTAAAATCTAAATTTTAAATGTTAAAAGAAAACAATTTGTTTTTTTTTTTTTAATTTTTTTCAAGAAAATCAAATCGAATAACGTAATATCTGCTTGTTCGTATCCAAGAATGATATTAAATATTCCAGTTGTACGTATACGAATCCAATAACAATATTTATGGCGATTTATATTTCATTTTCATATTATAGTATTTCGTAAAACCCTGCCTATACGTATGTGCATTTAGTCTAAACATTCTACGAATTATATACATAAATTGTATTACATAAATAAAGCATATATGTTATTTATTTGTAAAACGATTCGCATATTTCACCGTTTTCGAACGAATAGGAGATATTACAAAACGAAATACCATATGTTTGCAAAATAAAATACGTTTATGTGTAAAATGCGTAACGCAAAATTAAATCTCTTATATATATATATATATATATATATATATTATAAATAAACGGATTAAACAAAAAATGAAAACCATTCGTTGTCAAAAAAAAAGATAACAATTGTTCAAAAACATTTTTCATGTTAAAAATTAATAATTCCAGTTAGACTTAAAATATTTGATCGTTGATTTATTTTATTTATATTTTTTTTTTTTTAGAAGGATTCAATAATATAACCGTTATCGATACGGACTATATTCTAAATCAGCGGTTCCCAACCCATGGGCCACGGCCCACTTGTGGGCCGCGAGCAGCATGGTACTGGGCCGCGAGCCATAGGTATAATATTAAACATATAATATATAATTTTAAATATACTATATTTAAAATGCTATGGGTGGGCCTCAAATATTTTTTTACAAAATTAGTGGTCCGCGAAACTAAAAAGGTTGGGAACCGCTGTTCTAAATAATTACTATTCGTACTCTAATAATCGATTAAAAACATGTTTTAAAGACTATAGATTTAAAAGAATCAAATATGTGGTGTATTACGATCATCACACTGTTGGCAATTTTGGCAGCAATCATGGTACTAAGATTTGAAGGCAGAAGAAGGAGAATGTTAGCTAATCGAATACCTGGCCCTGACGGATCGTGGTTAATTGGTTTACTACCAATGCTCATACAAGGTCCGGAAGAACATCTAAAAAATGCATTAAAAATATATCGACAGTAAGTTCTATAACGTTAATTCGCCGTTACACAAGACGAGAAAAAAATGATGAAATAATAATAATTTAATTGACGTGTACTAATATTAAAATTCTTAAATTGAACGTTTTCCCATTTTTTTTTTTAGAAATTTTAATTTCCGCGACCCACCTACAACCTAAAAACTTTTTTATACTTATGATTACAATTATTGTTTTCAAATCAGATAACGCAATATGACAATTAAAGTTTTTTTTTTTTTAATGTTTATAACCCGTAGTTGCTAACGATTGTTCAAATCTTAAACAATTTATAATATTCTTAATTTTAATAAAATTTTATACGAACCTTGTTCGAAATAAATGCCTATTTTATAATGAAAACGAATATAATTTTTATTATAAAGTCAAAAATAACCAAATGTCAAAAAAAAAAAAATTTAATTAAAACATATATACGTAATATATAATATTTCATTTCATGTTGAAACGATGTCATACAATGTAAGTGTGTATATATATATATATAAATATCATGTTTTTTTCAATAACAAATCGTATTAAAAAACAAAAAAAAAAAAATGGAAATAAATAATTGAAAAAGTTACATGTACGTGCGTAAAAATCAAATTAAAAACCATTTGTATAATTTATACGTAAACGAAACACGTTTTAGGTATGAGAAGCCATTATTTAAATTGTGGGTTTGTAATAGTCTCTATATCGTGCTTACGCAACCCGAAGACATAGAACTAGTACTCACTAATCCAAAATTACAAAAAAAATCCAAAGATTATTTGGTTTTGCAAGAATCCATTATGGGACAAGGAATATTTTCAATCGATGACATAAAAAAATGGAAGAATAATAGGTAAGGTAAAATTTAAAAAAATATTAATCGATATATAATAGAGAAAAAGAGAGACCAAAACGTTTGATTTGAAAAAAAAATTACTTTTTGTCTCTTTTTTTTTTTTTTTTTTCAGAAAAATGGTAACGGGAGGTTTTAATTTCACAATTATAAAATCGTTTATACCGATATTTTCTGAAGAAGCGAACGTTCTAAACGAAATACTCCAAAACAAACGGGACTCGGAAACGAATGAATGCGATATAAGTGATCCGGTGAGTATGGCCACAATGGAAATGATCGGAAAAACGGCTTTGGGTATGCAATTTAACGCTCAAAACGGCAGCCGTCACAGATTCGTTGAAAATCTACAAACAGCAATGCATGTAAGCGTATTTTATGTTGTCAACGATTTCGTTAATTTTCCACACCTCTTTCTATACTATTCCATTTATACAGGCGTGGGAGTATAGAATAACGCATCCGTGGTATTTGAGCAAAACGTTATTCCGGTTTTCGTCCGTCAGTAAAGAGCACGATCGGTGTCAAAAAATCATAAACGAATTCACCGACGAGATAATTAGTAAAAAAATCGAGGAATTTATCGAAAACGCGGGAATAGTAGAATTTGCAGAGGACGAAGACATTTGCCGGAAAACGAAAACGCTTATAGAAATTCTCATCGAGAACTATCATGAGATGTCGCACGAGCAAATACGCGACGAACTAGTGACAATTATGATCGGTAAATATGTATATGTATAACATTACGCAAAAACAAAAAAAAAAAACTCAATAATACGAATAAGTATATCTGTAATCGAAAACCGTATTTATTATTATTATTATTATTGAAATATCACGTCTCAACGGCGTGTTAATATATAACAACAAGCGCGTTTTGAATTTTAAACGCGGCAAAATAATTGAAATTTTCGTAACACTTTCGAGATTTATTTCGCGGCAACAACAATTCGGATAAATCGCACGATTATAGGCGTTTTGTTACCCGTAATAACAAAAATTAATAATATATCAAATATATATATATATATACAAAACGGTTTTTGTACAACGATTAACGATATAATTCTAGGTGGACAAGAAACAACGGCTTTAGTGAACGCTTGTACGATTTTCATGTTAGCACATCATCAAGATATACAGAATAAGGCAAATACACGCGTTATATTGATAATAACGAACGTGCACACACTCTTTCGTATTTACTAAAAAAAAAAAAAAAAATCGTTTTTTTTTTTTATTATTTTTTCGCCGCGGATCGTAATATACGTATTTTATGTACATAGGTATTTGAAGAATTACAATCGATATTCTCAATCGGCGATCAAAACAGACCGCCTACTTACGAAGATCTGCAACAAATGGAATATCTCGAACGGGTGATCAAAGAAACGTTGCGACTCTTCCCACCGTTACCGGTGTTCGGTAGGAGTTTAGAAGAAGAAATGAAAATAGGAGAACACTTGTGTCCGGCCGGTAATCGAATCCGTTCAAACTTTATTTAATAAAACGATAACGCACAACGCATTATCATGTAGCGCGTAATGCGATATTCATACGCGAATAATTGTTCGCGTTAATACATATATGTATAATCAATAGGTTCGTCGGTGATGGTGTGTCCGCTGTTCCTGCAATCCAGTCCTCGGTATTACACGGAACCGGAAAAGTTTAATCCGGACAATTTCTTGCCAGACGCGTGTCGCGGTCGTCATCCGTACGCGTTCATACCGTTCAGCGCTGGCTACAGGAATTGCATCGGAATCAAATACGGCATGCTTCAGATGAAAACGATCGTATCGACAATAGTACGAAAAAATAAACTCTCTCCGTCGAACAGATGTGCCACGCCGAAGGACCTGAGACTAATGTTTTGGCAACGCTTAAATTTGTCGACGGTTGTCACGTCAGAATAACGCCGAGAACGACGGCGTCGTAAACGCAAAACATTTTTTCCTCCCACCATTTAAAAGATATATTATAACTAGGGCTCGGAAGTTATTGCACTACAAAGCTTTGAAAATTGATTGCATTATTGCAATATAAAATACTCAAAATTGCACTTAAAAATTGCGCTTAACATTTTTTTTTATTGGTTTTAAGTTAAAACTATTTACTTTTAATAAATACCAATTTTGTAGTGATAATATAGTTTTATTTATTTAATAAGAAAGTGACATTACTAGATACAATTAATAATAAAATGTTACAAAATAAAAAGTCAAATTGGTTTTTTCCGGTGTTTAGGAACTTGCAAGCAATTTTATAAAATGTAAAACAATTTTTTTTATTTTATAATACAAATTTGGGTACCTTAAAAATGATTGCACTGCACTATAAAGGATTTCTTCAGGTTCTCAAACTCGAATGATCTCCGATTTGATGACAATAAGCACGGCTGTGTTTATCAGTTTTTACGTGTTGTGTAACTATGTATCTTCGATGTGCAGATACTCGAATTTCACATCATTTGCAAAAAAGAACTGACCCATCACTCGAAAATACGTTTTCTCCAAACTCATTGACGTATTTCGATAACACACTGGACATTGATGGCTTATTTTTCGGCATTTTTGACGTCAATACGAAAATACGAGTATAATACAACACAGACGTAATACGACGAAACACGCGACAATACTGAAATAAAATATTATAGAATACAATCTAGAATAGCATAATCTACAAGGGAAAATAATATAGGTGACTGGTATCGTCTATCGCATTTACGGTCGGCGGTGGTCTACCTAAAGACCAAAATAAAAATATAACATAATAATTCACAATAATTGAAAAGTATATAAAATTGTACAATAAACGAGGAAAATCAACAAAATTGCAATCAAAATGAAAAAATAGCCAAAATTGCAAAAAGTTGCACTAAAAACGTTTAGGTTTTAATTCGAACTCGCATGAGACGAATTTAAAACCTACATAGCAACAAATCCAAGCAATGGAAAAAAAGTTGCAAATGCAACAACTTCCGAGCCATAATTATAACATATTTGGAAAAACGGCGAATGTCAGTTGAATTTTTTAGATTTAATTTATCGCGCAATTAACGCGATATTCTCGGCGCATATCGAATATGTATGTATTATATAGTAATCACGAGATGAAGAAAACCAGTAACGTCAGAAATAAAACAACTCATTTGTTTCCAACATATTCAGGGGTATCATTTGAGTTTTTCTTTTTCGAATGTGCGAAGTTTCAAGCGCATCGTTTTGAAATTTCACCAGACCGTATAAAAATAGATGGTAGGTATATACATTGTCGTGCTTTTAATCTCTTCCAAAAACCATGAGTCGTCATCGATATAAATATAACAATTTAAAAATTAAAAAATAAATAAATTTTAGTTTACTTTACATGCAGTGAAAACCAATAAGTAATGCGGAAAAGCGTGATGATAACAAATGCAGTAAAAAAAATAAAGAAAAAGAAAAGCACATAATAGTAGTACGAAAAAGCCGATCATGACACCCTCACCACGAGTGAGGGGCTATACTTGTACACGGCCGCCGTGATTTTATTTTTTTCGTATAAGTATACTTATCTAACCAATTCTCTTATCAAACACCACTATCATAATCCCTTCTCTTACCCCTCGTTACTTATTATTATTATATTTAATTTTATAATTATTATTTAAAAATGTTACACACGTATATTAAAATAATATATTTATTATATTTCAAGACGTATATGCTATGTTTAATCACTTACATATTATGTTTCTCGTGATTAACTATTTATTTATTAATCACCTATATTTTTCACAGTCGTGCTCTCTAATTGATATTAAATGCGATTTGCATATAGTTAAAACATTAACAATATACATATTATACATGTATATAATATACATATATTTCCATAAGAATAAATAAAAAAAATTAACAATGAATATTTGTACTTGTGTTGATCGATATATATATATATACTCATTCTAGCCAATAATAAGTAAAACATTAACGACGAATATTTCGTAAATTAAATACGCATATTTCTGAAGTAACGCTCCGCCACTCATTGATTGCCAATACGAGTGTGAATAAGGCGGTTTCGCTATTATTTTAATTTCGTACGTTTCTTGATTATATTTTATCAAGACCTACCTAGGCAGACTTGAGGAGTTTAATTAAAAAACGTAATTTTTCGACTCGTGATTTTCTGCGCGTTTAAATTTTATTATACCAAGATCTACCCCGGCAAACTTGAATAGTAAAATTAAAAAATCCATTTTTTCTGACTTGCGATTTTCAACGTGTTTAGTGTTTTTTTTTTTTTTTACTCGTGTTTATTGTAATACATTTTTTTTTTGTTTTTTAACCATCATATCTTTTAAAATGTATATTTGTACGGTATGCAACATAGTGTTTCCCGTTAAACGCAGCATGTTGAGACATAACAGAATTCAACATCAAGTTTCATCTACATTTTCACGTAAGGTCTGTATAAAATTTTTCTCGCGTAAAGATAATCTTGTTCGACGCACAACGCATTATCATGTATATTCATACGCGAATAATCGTTCGCGTTAATACATATATATATTATATAATCAATAGGTTCGTCAGTGATGGTGTGTCTGCTGTTCATGCAATCCAGTCCTCGGTATTACACGGAACCGGAAAAGTTTAATCCGGACAACTTCTTGTCAGACGCGTGTCGCGGTCGTCATCCGTACGCGTTCAGCGCTGGCTACAGAAATTGCGTCGGAATCGAATACGGCATGCTTCAAGATGAAAACGATCGTATCGACAATAGTACGAAAAAATAAACTTTCTCTCCGTCGAACAGACGTGCCACGCCGAAGGACCTGAGACTAATGTTTTTGGCAACGCTTAAATTTGTCCGCGGTTGGCACGTGAGAATAACGCCGAGAACGACGACTAAAAGTTATTTAAAAAAAATTTACTTTCGACTAAAAATTCCAACAGAACGGGAAAAAAATCGATTTCGACCGTATTTTTCGAATTTATAGGTTAGGTACCAGACGATAGGTACCGGGGACGTCAGTTTGACATTTCCGTTGAAAAATTCGAGATCGGACAAAAACTTAAGGAGTAATGGCGTCTGGAATTCGATACTTTTGCACTCTAAATATTACTTTCGATATTTTTATACTATTTTCTGTTGGTTTTTTTTCGGTCTGATATTCAATTCAATATTCTTGATAGTAGTCAGACCAGCGTCTTTTGACAGACAAATCACCGTTATATAGGAAATCAGTGGCGCGTATACAAGAGGGAACGTGGAAGTCAGATCCCCCCCCCTCATCGGCCACGAGATATTTAGAAAATGAGAGCAAATTTTTTTTGATCCATTCCCCCTTTCGTAAACTATCTTAACGCCACTGGTATTAATCATAACATTACATTATTGGAAATATAAAAATGAAAATAAAACGAAATCGTAACAGTACGAGCGGAGGGTATCAAACGCAATTGTTCGTTCCAGTCATCCGGTTTTCGATGGGCAATAAAACTATTAAATATTATCAATAATATTATCCTATCGCGTGAACACGTGTCACAGATATTATGAAATCGAACGCGTGTACAATTAATCATTAGCCGCTACGCCAATTGCCGGTTGTATTCCTTATAGTAATGTCATGATGTTATTGTTATCATAAGAAACCCCGTGTGTTCGTATAAAAATATATTTTCCATCGAGAAAATGCCTCACAGCGTTCTTCTATAATACATTTCACTTGGAAGTGGACAATATTGAATGTTATGTGGAAAAAAAAAAAACATTTCACTTAATTATTAAACTGTAATATCTAAACGCAAAAAAGAAGTTCACGCAAAGTTCCGCCAAGCAGGGCAATCCCACGCCTTCCCATAAATACGGGCCTGTTACATACATTATTTACGACTACACCAAGTACTTCCGTCGTGGTTTGGTTTCATAAATCCATCAACTCCGACATAACTAAAAATATTTTTACTCTCCTCTTCTTAACATAATAATTTACAGACTACAGACGTACATAATATGTATAGTGTATGAGGCGATAGCGGATATATGCTCAAAACTTCATTTTACGGTCAAAACCGAAGAAAAAAATATAATGATTCCCCCGCATACGGAAAATAATGAGAAAATATGAAAAGCAAATCGTTTCGATTCGTACACAATAATAATATATTCGGCGATCCCGATTAGGTAGGTACCGCTTTCTCGTAGTGCAGTTGTCGCTTGTGCAGTCGACGAAGAAAAACTAAATAAATAAAAACGGTCTGTATATATTATGTAAACCGACGGTATTCAAATTCTGTTTGTTTGTTGTTTTCGCGAAGCCTCTAGTCGTTGAAGACGAAAATCTACTGAGCTTCAAAAATCAGAAATATGTCAGTTTTTAAACCACGGTTTAAAAAAAAAAAAAAAAAAAAAATGATGTTGCTCGCGAATGATTTGATTTTTAATTTTATTTTTTTTTTCGTTACAATAACGAATATCAAATTTAATGATTGAAAAAAAAAAAAAATTTTTAGTAGTAATCCACGCGGTTTTAACGTACAATTCAAATAATCCGTACCAGTGTTGTTTACCAGCCGCCATTCACGGTGTGGTAGTGCTCTATTAATTCTAATTAGAATATTATGAAATTGTTGTAAATAAAAATATTTATAAGCATTTTAAAAATAACGTTGTAAATGAGACTACAGGACACAACAACATTCGAATGTAATTCCGCGGAACGCGGTTTTCAGAACCGGCCGGTCAGTCGTAATTACGATTCATTAGTGCGAATTCAAACTTATTACCCATTAAACGCAGACACGAATAAGAAAAATACAAAAAAAAAAAAAAATAAGAAAATCGTTCATTTTCGAACGTGTTAAAAATGTTAAACAACGCGTAACAAGTTTGTCATTGATAAATTAACAATAAAAATGTATTTTTCCCGGTTCGGCGAAATTATTACGGAATACAATATGACTCGGATGCGATTAACAGTACCGCGGAGTTCATTACAATACCAATCGTATAAACAGACTGTAAATGTTAGTGAACAACGTCCGAGTGGTAGAATTTCTTCGATAATTTTTTTTTTTAAGGAGTTATAATTGTTGAAAATGCCGTTCGGACGACTACGGACTAGTTTTTTTTTTCTTCTACCGTTTTTAAATAAGAAAAACATTCGTCGAGTCTTTATATACCGTCACGATGTGTACGGGTCGATCAAATACAATTGACGCCCCTGGTAGGATCCAGGGGCGTATTTACTTCATCCCCTAGGGGAAGGCGAATAGAAAAACGGCCCTTCGAATATGTTGCCAACATAGAATTATCGAAAAATTATACGAAAATAATAAGTTTTAAAATAAAAAAATGTTTTATTACATTTTAGTTTTAGTTCGATTAATTTTAGTTGTCAGTAGTTATAGGTACATACACAAGTACCTAGGGGGGGGGCGATCGCCCCTATCGCCCCCCCCCCTTGTATACGCCCCTTGTACGATCCCGGCATAATAACTCGTCGGTAACGAATTTGTCAAGAAAAATCACAAGAGAATGGAGAACGCTTTTTCGACTTATACGGGAGGACGCGAATGAACTCGCATCGAAACCATTAACGACGTTTATATAATATTATTATATTCATTATAATAATTTTAACATAGAATAATTATTTGAAAAATCTTTCGCGCGCCGGTATTTCTCGTGGCGGAAAGAAACGGCGCGCGACCGTTTCCTCCATGACCGCACGGTATAAACAAAATATCAAATGGCTGGTGGTGGGTTTTATCAAACGGCGAAACGCGCACACCACAATATCATCCGCGTACCATTAGCAGCGACCGCGGCGCGTACGTGTTTCCCCGTTCTTACGCGGTTTTTGGCGGCTCCGACGGTTTTTCTAACGGAATTTTTTTCAACGACGACGACCAACAACAACACCACCACCACCACCGACACCACAATCACCGCGAAAACGTTTCACCGTCCGATTTGTGTGTCCATCACGTTTTTTTTCCGTTATTTTTTCGTGTTTCCTCGCTAAATTTCTTATTATTTTTTCTTTTTTCGTTTTCGTTTTATTTGCCGTTTTTCATGGTGAACTGTTTGCATCCGGCTACGAAACACGTGTAAGTACTCTTCAATGGATTTCTCGTCGAATTTCAGTAAGACGAAACGCGTGTGTTAACGTTCTTTTCTTTTTCTTTTTTTTTTTTTTTTTGTGCGCGCGCACAACCTACTACAGTATACGCGTGTGTATAGTAATAGTTACGCCGCCGTCGTCGGGAAACCAAACGATTTTATAATTTTTTGACTTTTTTTTTGCCGTAATGGGGGAGGAGGTTTACGCGGGATTCAACAAGTGGTTCGTTCGGATTTTGTTGCGAACGTGTAAAACGATAAAATACGAATTATTATTATATGTACGCTTAAGTAAAGAACACGTCTGGAGACGCGGAATTCCGTTTCACATGAAAAAATACTCGCACAGTACCCACACGCCGTTAAGCAAAACGGGCGGGGAAAAGTTTTTTTTATTATCTGTAGGTAATGAGAGGAATGCTTTAGCGTTTCGATGGCGTTTGTCCGTTAACGACTCGCATAACCGGCTTGTACACGACTTTGGACAAACCAAATTTGTTTTGTCTTCAGCGATGGCGTTGTCACAGTGACAATGACAATTTCATAAGGTCCGATATTTTCTTTCGTCATACACTACCCCTTCGCCAATAGTTTGTATGTTACCGTAGGTACCATATTATATGATTGTCTTTTAAACGTGATAATCACCGTCAACGGTCTATAGCTTTTGTATTTTAACGCTTAAATTTAACTACGGATATTGTCATTTGTTTTCTTTTCATAATCAAATTTAAGATACACGACGAAAAAGAATGGTCAGTACCGCAAACAAGTTTCTTTTTGCTGAACATACGCATCTGCACTCATTTAACCATCAACACTAAACTGAATTCAAATACTGCCTGAACGTATATATATATATATTTTTTTTTGTTTTCCATAAACTTTCACTTCGATTGCTTTGGTGTTAACAAAAATTGCATCCGTGTATTATTATTATTATTATTAATAATTATAGTTTTCAATGATTTTCAGGTGAAAATGGGTTTGGATCGTAAAAGAAAATCGGTTAATACAATTCAAAACACTGATAAAAAAAAGAAAAACTTACCAGAAAAGAAAATATCTTCTTCCGAAGATTCCGACGAGCAGTCTGAGCACGACAATGGATTAAACGATGAAGGGAAAAATGAAATTCCAGCTGTTAGCCGATGGCCTCAAAGTGACATTCAGAAGCTTTTGTTTCGATTAGAATCGATACTTCCTAAGAATGACAATATTGCATTCCGAAGTAGATTATCGAAACTAGACTGGGAGAAAATACAGTTTGACAATTACAGTAAAGACGAATGTCAAGCTACGTGGTTAGCCATTCAAGATCAGCTTAAAACGTTCAAAACTTTAAGCGATCTCATTCAAAATGCTAAAAATTTATTAGCCACTAAAGGCATCGATACGTATCAGTCGAAACAAAATCGTGTGCAAAAACCCCGGTCTGCGTACATGTTGTACTACACAGAAACCCTACAAAAATACAAGCAAAAACATCCGAACTTAAAGTTGCCACAGCTCACACAGCTAATCGCCGACAAATACAAAAAATTATCGCCCGAGAAAAAACAATATTATGTCGATAGAGCGCAAAAATTAAAGACTGAATACATTGAACTGGTCGATAAAGCAAATATAGGCTTCAAACCTAAAGTGGATAAACCTAAAACTCCGTTTCAGATTTTTCTAGAATCTAAGTCGACCGACATAGACGGACACGTTGATAAAACTGAACTTCTAAACCACTTTAAAGAGAAATGGGAAAACATGTCTGAAAAGAAAAAATCTAAATGGATTAAATTGGCTAAAGAACGAGAACAAACATATTTAAACAATTTGAAAGAAGACCATAAAAACGATCCCGCTTTCACTATGCCCACAAAAAGTGCATTGACCAAAGGCGATAGAAATATTTTAGACTCTCAGTCGGGCAAACCGAAAAAACCACCTGTCAACAATTACGGTCTGTTTTCTAAGGAAATGTTGCAAAGCAACGAATTATTTGGCGTTCCCCCGAAAGAAAGAATGTCAATTTTAGCCAAGAAATGGAAATCATTTACTAATGAAGAAAGACAAATTTATTCAGATAAGTTGAAAGTGATTACTGAACGTTATAAAACCGAGTACGATGCATATTTAAATACGTTACCGGAAGAAGAAAGACAAATAGAGATGGCTCAAAATAAAATAAAACCTAAAAAAACTGAACCGAAAATTGTGCCGAGGATTAACGCTAGAGAAGGAATTCCAGAAAAGCCGAAAAAGAAGAACGCTTCGAAGTTCAACCAAAAAACTAAGACGTTTGAAAATGAACCAGCACGTTTCCCTTACGAAAATTCATTTGAATTGTATAGAAGCCAAGTAGCGCCAAATGAAAAACATCCAATTACAAGTTTAGAAGAGTGGAAGGTTAAAAGTGGGCGAAAGAAGTCTGTAATTGAAAATGAATATAAAATGCTTAGAAAACAGTATATAAAAGAACTACAAATATTTTTGAAATCACTCTCTCAAAGTGATCTACAATTGTACCTAAAATTAAGAAAACCTGAATTTGTGATGTCAACAAATGATAACGAATCGAGCACATCGGAGAGCGAAGAAGAATCTTCGTCTGAAGAAGAAGAAGAAGAAGAAGATGATGACGACGACGATTCTGATTCGGATTAAATAATTCATGTACTAATATTCATAAAAAAATATTAATATCTGCATTTTTATTACAATTGTATTGTTTCAAGTTCATTAAATAGTTGTTATAATTAATGATCCATGTATTATTAATTATTGCAACAATTTAATTTTTACATTTTTATAAATGTACTTTTCTAATTTAATATAGAAATTAAACAAAAAATAATAAAATAAAAAAAAAATTTAAAAAAAAGTGGCAATTGTTATAATTATTTTGTAATTTAATTGGTATGATATATATTAGAATTTTATTTTTTTTTTCACTTTTTATGTTATTTTGTTATTCAATTAATAATTATATAGGTAACACATTTTATGTAATTTAATTTAAAAATGAATTTATTTTTAAATTGTTATAAGCAAAACTTTATATGTAAGAATAATTGGTTTCTAGAATTTAGTACAATGTTTTTTTGATGACAAAACCTAATGAGCAATGTTATGGGCAAATACATAATTATAAATCGCGTATCCTTAATATTCTTTTTGTATGTAATAAAATAATTTACGATTATAGTTTAGACCATTTGTTTATGACTTAAGCTAATCAAGTTTACAGTGTTGATAAAAACAAATATGTTTTTTTTTTTTTTTAATAAAATTTATTTTATTTTTCTACTACGTATATTCATTTAATTTTTAAAATTATAACATTCGTATGATTATAATAAAGCTATAATTAGTGAAATATAATAATTAAAATATAAATTACAAAAAAAAAAATGCTTTTTTTAATGTATCATATTAATTTATTTTAGGATATGTGATTAAGGAAAAAAGGCCTAATCTTAACAATAAAAGAAAATTGTGTAAACAAATTATCTTAGAGTTAATATATTAACTATGTACAATAATAATAATAGGATCAAAAATATGTACTCAAAAAAATAATATTTAATTTATGTATAATTAATAAGCATAGGATGTGTTCAGTTATATACTATTTATTATAATTTCGAATAATTAACAAAAAAAAAAAGAAAAAGACACGAATTCATAATTATTGTTATGTGATCATTATAACCAAATCATTAAACGTTATATGGATTTTACATTATATATATATATTTTTTTTTTTTCACATTTTCATTAATCACCGACAGATTTTGTTAATTTAATTGTGCATTGTTATTTTAGTGTAAAGTGTAATAATAAGGATTGAAGGCTCCTGGTCTTCTGTTATTTGCTTGTTACAAACAGATCAGTGACTTTTGCAATTTTGTCTATGATTACTTATCTATAATAAGTCAATTTTAAACTACAAACACCATTTTAATAATAATAGTAGTAGTAGTAGTAGTAATAATAGATTAAAAATATTTTTTAAAAAGAAGGTATTGTATATATTTTATGAAAAAAAAAACCCAGCAGTACTTACTTATAATAATTTTTCATTTATGCCTTATATAATACAATGCAAGTTATTTCACACTCGCTGTGTTTGTATAAAATTACATTTATATATTATATGTAATATACAAGATCGTATAAAATATAGCTAAATGACGTTATTTGCTTAAAAAATAAAAATTATATACTTATGCACATGAAAATTGTAAACCATTATAATATAATTTATTCAGTACTGGTTCACAATTATTATTAGATCAAATATTTATACTTATACTTCTGCATAATATATTTATTGATTGGTAAAAAAAAAAATAGATATAGTATTTTACGACGTAATCAGTATATAAAATCTTATTACGCTCGTTTTTGCATTTTTAGGATATGTATTTTAAGACTTCGAATGTTTTATAATATTAACGTTATACTAAAAAGACACACACACATATATATATATATATAAATTTGTCATAATTAACCGTAATAGTGTATGTAATTGTTTTTAAAATAGTTTAACGAAAATAATATTATCGACCCGATCGAGGCTCGCGCAGCACATTTATATAACAGGTGTTTAAACAGTTTTTGTTTTAATTCTGACAAATTGAAACGGTCCCAGATTAATATTATTGTTTCACTACTATACGACGCGTGTAAATACAATTCATTTTGAAAGCATTTTTTTTTTTTTTTTTTTAATAATAATAATAATTATCGATACACAGTGGCGTATTTATGAGAAGAGGGATAGACCAAATTTGAAGTCCAACTCATGACCTAAAAAACAAAATATTGTGACGGCCATTTTTGCCGTTTATAAAAATATATCTGACATCGAACTACGCTGCATGGAGCCACTACCGTTTATTGTTTCAGGCCTAACATTTTTATTATTTTTTTTTTTCACAAATCCCTCCGAAATTAATTAAACAAATTTAATATTGAAAAAAAAAGAAAATATACGAACAATTTAACACGGACAATGAAAAAAAAATGCGAAAGTTCGTCTATATAGATATATTATAAAAGTCACGATTAATTCAAATCTGTTTCCAGAATCCTTCTCGCATCGCCGGATCGAATGGGTATAGGTGTTTTGTGTTTAGAAAATACTGTTCCTTGTGTGTGGTACGGCAGCAAGACAATGAGAGAAAATACCCCATCTTAACATAAAATATTTTGTAAAATTTTAAATAAATTTACCTCTCCGGGTAAAATCTTTTTGGAACTTGTATATCGATGAAATGTGGGAAGCGTACAATATTTGTATATTAATTATATAAATTAAAAAAGGAAAATAAATTAACTCATTTATAATTAAATGCGATTTTGTTATATAATTTTTTTTTTTTTGAAGATATGAGAACACGTAATCTCGAAATAACCTTTCAATTTCTATACCGTATGTTATAAATTCGTTTTCAATAGAATTATTTGAAAAAAAAAAAAATTCAAATTTTAACTCGTTACGTATACGAAAAACCATTTATTATTATAATTTATAATTTTTAAAGACATCCCAACAGTGTATATATTCTTGCGCGTTGTTCGTCAAAAAAAAGAATTTACCAATCGTTTCTTTTTTTTCCTCTACAACGATTTAAATGAAAAATCCCCCGAGTCTTTTCCTTTGTGTATATATATATATTATAGCTGATGTATGTATTCACGTCTCGTTTGCCCTCATACAGACAATTATCTCTTCACGGGCAACGAACGAGCGTTTCAAAAACTAATCCGGACGATTTACAATAGTAGTACAGGGTGCGCAAAACAAAATTTGTATTAGGTTTCTGCAAAACGGGCGTAAGTCCGAAAACCAAATTTCACAGGAAGTGAACAAAAACTGTTGTTTTCCCGGTAGATTGCATGAAGGAAAATTAAAACTGCAAGTATTATTGAACGTGTTTGAGAGACGGTTCTACAATAACTTTAAATTGACGCCTTTCTTACAGAAAACGATGTAAGCGGGTAGCCTTCAAGACGCAAAAACCGTTTCCGACAATTTGGACTTAAGCCCGCTTTGCGAAAATCGATTGTCAAATGCACGTGTCTCAAAATACTAACACTTCGAGTGGGAAAGAGTACACACCACCGATCCGGTATGGGAGACGACGGCTCGTTGGAAAGCCGGTGAAATGTGGATGAAGTTTTAGTCGGAAAATCGGCGTGGAGCGTGCAGCAACGTGTGTTCACCACGGTGCATCGAAAACGACGAATCACAATCGTTGAAACGCTTCAACGAGATTTTCGCAACTAACGGAAGAAATTGGACGATTAGCACAGCCGAAAACGCGGACAGAGTAAGGCGAGGGGATACGTATATTTCGGAGCCCCCCTCCCCCAACCGTTCCGTTCGTTTCTCTTGGGACCAACGAAGCGACAACGGTATACACGCTATTTACTATTATTTTATATTTATTATTATTTAAAAAATCGATTTATCCCTACAAAATTATTGGCAAGGGATTATCAATAGCTTGTTAATTTTGCACAGCTCACGCGACGGGGGATTAATGGACAACAAGATTTTGTCTATAAGTGACGAGGCGCGGGCTCTCATTTCCACTTGAACGAATGGTTAATAATAAGCAAAATTGTCGCTATTGGAATCCGCGACAATTGCACGAGGAGGTGTGTGTGTGTGTGGTTGACTGTTGCGTCTACATTGTGCAGTCCGCTTCTACTTTGTCCGTCATATAAGGCTTTGCGACGTACTCTTTTATTAGGGGGAAAAAAATCATCAAGATAATCCGGACGAGTAGTTTTCTCAGAAAACATGCGCGATGTTTACAATATTATTTTAGAACATAACTAGGAGTAAAATTGCTGGTTATTATTATTATTAATTAATCCACTTAAACGCGACATTTTTAAAAATCCTTACTTATTGCACATTTGCATTATTAGAGGAACCACTGTTCTACATTTCGAGATACAGCGATCGGTGAGTGGAGGGGGGTATTATTTGACTTTTACACGTATTGATTATAAAAAAAAAAATTGTTTACGACCGACAATTTGGTCTTCATCGAAAACATTGTGAAACAGAAATAATTCTCGAGCGTTGTTTTGCCGGTCGGTCTGGCTCGGCTCCTAATCAAAAAAAAAAAATCAAAAGACGTCACCGCCGCCGCCGCCACGGTCGATAAATAAAATAAATGTATTTTTATCCTCCGGTAATAAAAAAAAAAAAAATACCACCGTGACGTCTCGGACGCACACGCGCATTACCCGTTATCACTGACGCGCACGTTACGTCACACTAAAAAAAAAAAAAATCAAAACAACAACAACAACGACGACGACGTATCGCGCGGTGTTTGTTGTCGGTCGTGAGTGTGGGGTAGAAAGACGCCGGATAACACGAAAACGTTATTATCGCCGTCGTCGTCACGTCCGCTGTCGCCGCCACAGCAGCAGCAGCAGCAGCAGCAGCTCGTGGTCGTCCCCGGTTTTATTTTTTTTTTCCGCCTCGTCTACGCGATAACACACGAAGCGCGCGCGCGCGTGCGGTTCGCGTTCCCCGTCGATACGCGCGTTTTCTCCGTTCCGCGAGGAGTATTCGCACCGGACACGCGTATCGTTTCGATTTCATCGCGCCGAGTGAAAACATAAGAAAACGCATCGTTCGGCCGCGAGAATTGTGTTTCGTCGTGTCGAAGGAACACCGCCGCCGTTTGCCCGAGAACCGTGAAAAAGGAACGCGCGCGCGCGGGGAAAAAAAAAGCGTCGTCGCGTCCAGGAGGAGGAGAACACACGCGTATTAGAGAAAACAAAAAAAAAAAAAAAAACTGTCGAACGCAAAACGCGCATAACGTTATACCGCGGCGATGTCATCGGTGAGTATTCTTTTCGCAGCCTTTACAAAGTAAAAAACCAAAAATAAAAAAGAAAACACTGTCGGATAATTGGATTAGACCGTTATTTCGTCGGTTCTCTTCTCGTACAAATATCAAACAAATATTCCGTTTCCCACTCCGGTACCTGCGCCGCGCCGCGCCGCGTTCCGTTACCTGCGCGTCGTGTTGCCGTTAATATCCATAATAACCGTACTTTAACGGCGGCCCGTTCTATTTGCCGTCGTCGCGGCCTTTTAACCTCGACGTCTATTAGTCTACAGGCGATCGTACGATACACGCGCACACGCACGCTCTAGTAGTGTACAGAGTTACACCTCTTGTGCGTCACGCCCGCGCTCGTTCGGCCCCGGGACGGTACGCGGCGCGCGCCTATATATATATATACACGTATAGGACGACGGTGCGTGGAGAATCGGTTATAGTTTTTTTTTTGCTCTCTCGTTGATTTGGACGATGCGCGAACGATGTCCCGGACTGCGTGGCGGCGGTGTACGGTACTGACGTACTCGTACGTCCCTGTCGCGTGTTCTCCTTCGAACCGACACCGACGATATCGGGTTATGACCGACTCACAGTCGGCGGCCAACAACAGCAACGGCCTGTGCGACAAATCCATAACGCTCCGTAAACACCGCAAACACGTATTTAACAAAACAGGTGAATTTTTTTTTTTGTTTTTCTCTCTCTCTGCTCTTTTACGTATCCCCCGTTTCCACGTCCGGCGGGGGACGATGTGCGCTGTCGCCGTGCGATGATGCGTCCTCCTTCCTCGCGTATACCGTTTTGTTCGCGGTTCTTTGGGACGACGTTACGTACGCCTTACACTAATGCCACTGTGACATTCGTCCAAAAAAGCTTCTTTTTTTTTTTCTGCACTCGGTGCGTACAATTTTAACAAACAACACTCGACGGCCTTAATGGATCGTTGTTTAGTTTTTAACTATTATTATCGTAACCATTATGTGTGCGCAAAATAACATCGACCACTAATCGCGTACTATTGTGTGTATTGACGTTGTGCGAATAATTTCACACGCCACTTCTCAATACGACGGTTAATATTGTAATTTTATTTGTCTTAGCGTTGAGGATGGTAACCGCAGAAATGACAAGCGATCAAGATAAAGATGTCACTCAAGTGCAGTACGTAGATATCAGTCCGGACTTTTTGACCACTGGACGAACTGGCAGACGGAATGCGTTGCCCGATATACTGGGCGAACATAAACTCACGTCGACGGCAGACTTGCCCGCTCGGTTACAAGCACTCACTACGAATGGTAAATTCGTATAATAACTGTATTTATTTTTTTTATCAAATAGTTCTTTGCTCTCGTCCGTTCCGTTTAATAATACATATTTTGTATTTTCATTTTACGTAAACATAAAATACTGTTACTCGCGAATGAATGGTCTCGTGTATATTTTAGTTTTGCGACACGTACACTAAAGTAAACATATAAATATCACCGTTTCAAAAATGTTGTTACAATGTCAATATATAGACGTAGTAAATTCCATTAAATAATTTTAACATCAATCTACCGTTATTGTCGTAATACGTAATATTTTGGATAGGAAAATTTTAATGGTTTTATTATCGAATTGATGTTTTAATAATTGATATATTTTTGAATACAGAAGGAGCCGGCACAAGTAATAATATGCAGTCGTCAACCACCGGTGGCGATACAGAAATGACTAAAACACAAAACGCGGCGTGTTAATAAATGACTGAATAAAAAAAATGAGAAAAATATGTTCCATAGGTGAAATGAACCGAAATGTGTAAATGTGCGCGCCTATATGTTGTTAGCTCAAAAGTTAATTCGAGTTAAAAGAATATATTTTTTAAACGACTCCTAGTCTCAAACATTCAGACCAAAGCATTATAAGTACTTTATTTATTTTCTATTTTTTTTTTTTTTTTCATTTATTTAGTTCTGGTTTTTTTTTATGTAAAGGTTTTGTTCCTCTATTTCATTGACTATTTGTATATTATATATAAATATAATTAAAGTAAACGATAGAATTAAAAAAAAAAATGTAATTCCTTAATTATAGAAAATTATGTTTTATCCTAAACCATTAAACGTCCTAAATTCTTTGATTTTTATTGTGAAAATCGTCTGTGTATAAGAAAAAAAAATTGTAATAATAATTAATCGCTTTTAATGAAATACCTGATATAGATTTTAATTTTGTATACAAATTTGTCTTTAAAAAAAAGTTCATCTTTTATGAATTTGTCATTATTCCGTTAAGAAATTAGTTATGTTTTTAGAAAACTTAAACAATGTTCATTAATAAAATAAATATAGATACATAGAAGACAATAATAGGAGAATGTTTAATATTAAATGTATACATAAAAAAAAAGTTTATTGTTAATAATCTAAAAATTACACATGGTCAGGTTGTGATATTTTTACTTTTTTCCCATACTCGTGTATTTTTTTTTCTCTTAACATTTTCCGATTTAAAAATTTTTAATCTCTTATTTATTTTTATTATGTCAAAAAATATTTAAGCTTAATGAAAAGTTGTGATGTCTAACGTAAACTCGGGTAATACAATATATAAAGTGGAATCTTAAATAAATTGCTACGAAAACGTCTTGTACATAAATAAATACACGCTATTATGATGTTCGTAATTAATTAAATTTAACAGACATCAATTTAGAGCTTTTATTAAATGATATATTTTAGAAAAACGACTGAACACAATTTCGAAGAAATCGAATGATGTTCGTAAATTTGCTTACTTTTAAAGTTTATTATCATTATTAGTTCCTGATTTTTGTTAATTTTACATTTAATTCGAAATGTTATATTTATGTCACGTAGGTGATTATTTAATTGGAAATATTTTTGTTTTCAAAGTAAACATTTTGTGATTTATGTTTCTATATTGAAATAACAAATTCCTACTAATTTCGGTCCAAAGTGGTGTATGTGTCTTATAGTATATTTTTATACGAAATTAAATACTATACTTAACAACTATTTACAATAATTTATTACCGATTCAATTATTTCACGAATACTTGAATGCAGAATTTAATGTAAAAACATTCAGTCAAATATATATATTTTTTTTTATCTAACATTCCAATGAAATCCACAAAATACGAGACAATTTTATCAATTAAATTGTTTGTACAAACATTTTGTAAAATTAATTTAATGAATTTCAGTTACTTTTTTAATAATTTTGAAAATAAGTTGTTTTCATGAAACAATTTATAATATAACGCCAGCTATAAGATACCTTATATTTTATTTGTACTTAACTTGTTATAATCTGCATTATGAACATAAAGTGTATGTGTTATTATTTACAATGATGTGTTTGACTTTTATTTAAATATAAATGTAATTTTTTTTTTTTGTTCAATTATTTACTTTCATAAATTTACCCCGTAACATTTACATATTATATTTGTTTGTTTGTTGTTCCTATTGACTTTTTAAATTGTATTTATTTAGAATAGTATTCAAAAATATAGTTTTTTCCTCCTTTTGTTGTATTATAATTTTTTTTTTTTTACAAATTATTAAGCGTATTTCCGAGTAGACTAAGACTTATTTATATATTTCTGATAAATTTTATTAAGAGATTCTGTGTTGTATGTATTTGTTTTAAACGATGAATGTTAATGAAAATAGTATTTGTGTACCCCATAATGACACCATCAAACGAAATTGTTGTAAGTTTGTTTACAGTTTATAAAAAAAAAAAACGGAAAAGTAATTGATTTGTTCTAGAGCGAATTCTTGTGAGTACTTTGTGTATTTTTTATCGCCGCAAGTGTAAAATGTCAGGATAAACAAAGTAAACATAGGGATACTGCAAGTCTTGTAATAATTAATTTTAATTGCCTGAACGATATTGTTGAGTGAAAACTAAAACAAAAATAAAAAAAATGTTGTTTACTCTTTGTTAAAAATCGAAAAAATAAAAACAAATTTAGGTTTTAGATGTTTTTACTTAATTTATTTAAAAACAATTATTTGTATAAATATTTAATTTGTCTACGCTTCAAATCACTATTACATGTTCGTTGTAAATTAATTTTTCATTTTTAAATGTTAAACAATTCCTATTAAATTCCTAGTCTCTAAATTTAATACACTTTGTCGTAATTTAACTGATTTTTCCTTATGAGCTAGTCTGATCATTTGCCATGTGTAAATGCCATGAATACAGGTGTATATACAGGAATGTTATTATTCTACAAAAACTTTGGTAGACACTCGAATTCAATTTTTTTCAATCTAAACGAATAAATTTAAAAATATTGTTATCGATTGATCAATGTCAAAATGATAAAAAAAAAAAAATTCTAATTACTTTTTTTTTCTCTTTCGTTGTTTGTTCTTTCTTAGACGTAAAATAATAGATTTTTGGGTTCACACTTTTTAAAAAAAAATAAGCCGTTTTACATAACTTGTATTTTTTAGAATAAAATATATATATATATAAAGTATTTTAATTTTTATACGTTTACAATATTATACCTTATCGAACGCATTTTATAAATGGCAATCTTTAAATTTAGTTTTTAAATGGTTATTGTAATAAATTAATAGTAGTACACAATGAAGCACTATAAAATTTTTTTACAAATTTGCACGTATTGTTAGCCGTGTATTTGTAGCGTAGTGCAATATTGAGTTTTGTTAACACAATATATATTCTATTGTTTGTCTAAGTCAATTTTTTTGTACGAAATTGTGATTTTTGGTAGAGATGGTTTTAATATATTTGTACGTGAAAAACAAAAATTAATAAAATGTACCTATACAAATTAAATTTGGAATTTGATTTTAAAATCCTATTTTCATAAGTCTAACAGCGAAATTTCAAACACATTATAACACAGTGATGTCGTAAAAAAAAAGTTTGAACAAAATAAAAAAAAAAGTATTGCGGTCAGATTTTATGAAACATTTGTTACGATGCGTTTTTGATTTATTAATGTTTAGCTAATAATTTTATATGCGATAACACTTTTTTTTTGAAAATTGTTGGTTGCCACCACAATATCATATATTTCTCCAATTTGCTATACTCAGTCGCGTTTTCAGAGATCCTCTCCTACTCCATTCAGCTCTTGCGGCACTTAGACGTGCGCAAAGGGTATGTCATGGCATTCTCTGCGGTCTATCATCTGGCGTTTGATAGAACTACCTATTGTTACCGCGGGTCCATATCCATCGACTCCTATACTGCAGCTTCTTCTCGCTTCGAACAACTGTCCATGTCTGCCGGTCCACAGGGTTTTTTCTTCTCAAAACATTTTTGTTTTTCGAAAGTCCTTTACTCGCGCTTACCTATTTTTATTATTTATTTGTGCTCGTTTTATTCGTAGAATAAACTATGTATTGTTGTGGGTATATTATATTACGTATAAATCGTCTACTCTACGGGCCCACAGAGTAGGTATAATAAATAAAGTAAATGCGAACGTGGCCAATATTATATTATAATTCGGCGGACATCAATTGAATGCAATCGAGCGAAGGGAGACACAGCCTCCGGTCGTTTTCGTGAAGCCGCTTCTACACGCCATTGATTCCGAGGGAGATTCGCTGGAGATCGTATCGCGTTATATACAACAATAATAATATTGTAATATCGTATCTGGTATAAATATTTGATTTTGAATATATTAAACCGGGATATATGGCGGGACATTTTAACCGTCGTTCTCCCCGGATAAACGGGACGCATAAATATTTACCATATATTTATACTTTTTTAAAATGTTTTCCATGTTATATAATTAGGGCACGGATATATAAAAACGCGTTAAAAACTAAGAAAAACGCGTTTTTAAGAAAAGAAAAAGAAAATGATTTTTTTGTAATAAATCAGTGTGTTCAACAGTTCTGTAACGAAATATTATTATTACAATTAATATACGATAATGAAAATCGCGTTTTCGGAACGATTTTTAATAATAAAAAAAAAAAAAGAAATGAACGAAACAAATTTTTTTTTTTTTTTCGTAACTATTAAGAGAATCGAAAAATAATTTTCGTAAAATCAGCAAAATTTTCCTACCGGAAAACGGTTACGAACGTGCGTAGGTATAGTAATTGAAGCATTTTCATTCTATTCGAAAAGTTGTACACAGAAAAAAAAACAAGAAATGCCTGTAAAACCAATCGTTTTCGCTAAGAATCTAAAACAATCCGTTTTAACGAATATCGATGCGCAGATAGTTCTACGGATAATCATAAAAATCAAATGCGAGTTTTACAAAGTAATAGAAAATAACGCGTGCAAACGTACATTTTTAGCGGTTTTTTTCCATCTTCAAGGCATATTTCTCGTTTGTTTTTTTTTTTCAACAATTCGTTGCATATTTTATCATATTACATTCTAAGTAAAGCTTAAAACATATTCCATAAAGTATGTTTTTTAAAAATTTTATTTTTTTCTTTAAACATATTTTTTTTCATAATACGTTCGCGATACTCTTATTGACACGTTTTTCGATTTTTCCAATAGTTTCTTTAAGGAATATGTATTTAAAACTATTAGTAAAAATGTCAACAACAACAATAATAATAATAAAAAGAAACCCCCGATAAAATTATTATCGTTTTGCATTTTGTCAATTTTTGTATTTTTTTTAATTATAATCGAAATTATAATTTCTTCGATAAAACACGCGGATGACATCAAAATGACAATCACTGCAATAAAACCTGACCACCCGATTGTTTTCACACAGAATCGCGTACGGTCAGCGATGACGAGAAAAACTATTATTAATTAATAATTTATAATAAATTTATTTCGACCACTGACCAGCAGGTTCACGTGAATTCGAATTTCGAGGCCATTACCAGAGAGAGTTTTGCCTGTACATTTTATGAACATTTTAAGCAAACGAAGCAAATACGAGCGCGTCCGACACGTGTGAATTCGAGAACAATATTTTAACGGTCCCATTTTTTTTTTTTTTTTATTTATTTCCGCACGGGGCACGACAAATCTTTCAAACGGATTTACGACAGCACCAAAAAAAAAACGGCAGCAGAGCGTAGTTGTAGTGTCCGCGATTGAACGTGATGAAAACAGGTAGGTCATTATTGAATAAAACAAGACACTTATTTTAATAACATTATATATATTCCGATAGTTTGAGTTTTTAATATTACATTCTTTACCGTACACTTCATTAACACACGATACTCTTAATCATATCATAACCTTAAAAATGTCTATCATGGAATACAAAACGAAACACTACAGTCCTCCTGACTATTTTTTCTTTTAAATACAAACAAAAAAAAAATACAAAACATAATTCAAAAAAAGCGAAAGTATACAAACAAAACTACCAATTATACAATTTTTTTTTTTTAAAATACTTTTCACAAAACACACGTTTGTAATAAATTAAAAATAAAAAAATATATATATTTATATAACAATAGTAATCTTAATCTAATATTGAGAATAACAATTTACAGATTTAAACGATTAGGAGGTTTAATGACTCTCCTACTTTTCCTCGTCATAGGCATTTCACCATTTCCCTCAATACTGTCCTGTGTCTGTGGTTGATCTTCACATATTTCTTTTCCCTCTTCTTCATTAACTTGAACATCCTTCTTCCAACCTTGCATCTGATCCAAAACCAATTTTTCCTCATAATCACTCTCTATGACCCTATTTCCTCTGTCAATCATTTGATTAATGTGTTTTTTACCAATATTATTATCTCTTGTTTTAACTAAATATGTCACTGGTGACAACTTACTCACTACTACTCCCGGTAACCACTTTTCTCCTACCCCATAATTCCTACACATTATTGTAGCTCCAACTAAATAATCCTTAACTCTTCCTCCCCTATAAATTCTTTTAGCTCTCTCTAAGCTTTTACTATAGTTATCCTTTGCGAAAGGCACTAACTTATCCAATGAAGTAATTAAAGGTCTACCAAGATGTAATTCTGCAGGACTTACCCCAGTAGAGCAATGTTTAGTGCTATTATACGATAACATAAATTCACATATGTTCTTATGTACATCAGAATTTTTATGACACTTCTTTAGAAAATTTTTGAAAGTCCTTACAATATTTTCTGCAGCACCATTCGAGGAAGGACTGTAAGGAGGAGTTTTGATATGAAGAACACCATTTGTTTTAAAAAAATCTTCCATAACCACTGAACAAAAAGATGATCCATTATCAGTGACTATTTTTTCAGGAAAGCCCCAAAGAGAAAAATATTCCCTTAATACTTTAATTGTCATTACCGTTGTAATATTAGGCATGAACCTAACGAAAACCCATTTTGAATACGCATCAATAATTACAATAAACATTTTGCCTTCAACCGGTCCCAAAAAATCTAAATGAACCCTTTGAGCTGGCCCTTCCGGCCAAGGCCAACTGTGTAAAACACTCCTAGGAGGACTATTACTATTCCTCAAACAAGATTCACAACTCTTAGCGATGTTAACAATATCATCATCTATTCCTGGCCACCAAATATAAGATCTTGCTAACGATTTCATTTTCACAATTCCCATATGTGTATTATGCAATTCATTTAATAATCTCTCCCGAAATTTTACAGGAATTACTATCCTATGTCCCCACAGTAAACAACCTAGTTCGATAGTAAGTTCATTTCTACGATTAAAATATGGTTTTAAGTTATCCTCAACCTTGTTATTTTATCTGGCCAATTACCAGTTAAAACCCTTAAGAAAACTTCTCTCAATGTATTATCTTTTTTAATTTCATAACTAATGTCTAAATCACCAATAGACCTAACGTTTGAAGTAATTAGATTAATATAAAAATAATCACATTCCTCATCATTAATATTATCTGATCCACTAATAGGTAATCTAGATAGTGCATCAGCATTGCTATTATCAATACCTTTTATGAATTCAATTTTATATGAATACCCTGACAAAAAAACTGCATAACGCTGAAGTCGATGCGCTGCCATGACTGGTATCCCTTTCTTTTCCCCAAAAATACTAACTAATGGTTTATGATCTGTTTTTAAAATAAATTTCCTGCCATATACATACTGATGAAAATATCTTACTGCAAACACCAATGCTAATGCCTCTTTATCAATTTGTGCATACTTCCTTTCACAACTAGTTAATGTTCTAGATGCAAAAGCTATTGGTTTCTCTGACCCATCAAGCATTCTATGTGACAACACAGCTCCAATACCAATTGGACTAGCATCACAAGCGATTACTAATTCTAACTCTGGATTATAGTGTACAAGTACATTATTTGATAAAATAGATTCTTTAATTTTCTTAAACGCTAACTCTTGTTCTTCCCCCCACACAAATTTAGCATTCTTCTTCAATAAAGTATACAATGCCCCCGCTAGGAAAGACATATTCTCAACAAATTTCGAATAATAGTTAACAAGGCCTAAAAAAGCTTTAACTTCTTGAACATCTTGTGGAGATGGAACTTCAAGTATAGCTTTAACCCTATCATTAGGTATATGTAACCCTTCCTTGTCTATGCGATAACCTAGAAAGGTAACACTGTTTCTGAAAAACTTACACTTCTCTTTTTTAACTGTTAACCCCGCACTATCCAATCTACTAATAACACTCATTAATCTATCATTTACTTCCACATGATCTTTGCCAGATACTACAATATCGTCATAGAAACACCCAGTTCCTGGTATACCATTTAATAGTTTCTCCATTTCTCTTTGTAATATTCCCGGAGCCGAAGCAACTCCATAAGGTAACCTCTTAAACATGAAAAGCCCTTTATGCGTTGAAATTGTAGTAAGTTTTTGGCTTTTTTCACTTAACAAAAGTTGTTGATAAGCCTGACATAAATCAAGCGTACAAAACACTGAAGCTCCTTGAAAAATACTCACCAAATCCCCTACTCTTGGTATCGGGTATTTATCCACTTCCAAATACTTATTTATTGTGACCTTATAATCCCCACAAAGTCTAATAGAACCATCTGTTTTAACTACCGGTACCACAGGTGTAGCCCAATCACTTGTTTCCACAGGTACTAACAAATCCAAATTTATTAACCTCTCTAGTTCATTGCTAACCCTATCCTTTAAAGAAAACGGCAAAACTCTAGGTTTACAAAATACTGGTTGCACATCTTTATTTAAATATAATTCAAAAGTTTTATCTCTAAAACAACCTAAAGTTCCTTTAAAAACTGATGGAAACTTCTCTATGACCCCTTGCTCCGTTAAAGCACAAATGTCTAAAGACATTGGTAACATTCCCAATTTAGTTAACCAATCTCTACCAATAATCGGTGGTCCCCCTTCTGAAACAATGTATAGATTCAACAATTCATTATGCACTTTATACTTAACTCTTATTTTTAAAATGCCTACCGGTATAATAATTGACCCATTGTATGCCTTTAAACTAATATTCGTTTTCATTATGTTTTCTGCACACTTAATTCCAAAACGCTGTAAATCCTTCTTACACATAACTGTAACAGCAGACCCTGTGTCAACTTGAAATTCAACCACCTTATTACCAACATCTAATTTAACACAAAAAGGTTTAACAAAATTTACATTCAACGATTCTAAATTAAATAAGTGTTCCAAATTTAAATCCACATTATCTATACCACCCTGTTCCACATTATTCACATTTTTAGTTTTAACCTTACACACTTTTTTAAGATGACCTATTTTATTACAATTTTTACATGAAAAGGTTTTATACTTACAAAAGGGTTTTGTATGTCCAATCAAGCCACAACAATAACACACCACTTTACTGTCTCCTGTAGATTTGCTTGCTCCAACTCTGAAATCCCTATAGTTTGATGTTGATTGACCTAGTTTGTCGTCAGCAGTCGCACCATATTTCTTTGTCCGCTTCTTAGATATCTTGTGGTAATTAATTTCTCCTGGTTGGTCCAATTTTGTAACATCATTATTTGCTGATTCCATGGCTAAACTTAGCTCGACACATTTCTTATATGTTAAAGAGTCTTCAGACAACAACCTCTTCTTAATATTATTGTCTTTTAATCCCCAAATGATCTGATCTCTCAATGAATCCTCCAAAGCCGCACCAAATTCACAATGTTCCGACAGTTTTTTAAGCAAGGTGACAAATTGTATTACAGATTCATCGGCAGCCTGTCTGCGCTCCTTAAACTTATATCGCTCCGTAATCTTATTCGGCTTTGGGTTGATATAATTCTTCATTAACTCCTTAAGCTCTGAATACTTTTTTTCATTTGGTTTTAACGGTGTACATAAATCTCTTAACAACATATAACCCTTGTTCCCCAATAACGTTAGAAACAATAACTGCTGTTTATGCATATTAATTTCATTAAGTGCTACATACAATTCGAAACGTTCAATCCACGCATCAAAGTCATCTTCTTCCAATATAAATTCTGACAGTTGGCCCATCTGCCCTATGCATTTCTGAGCACTGTTACTTACATTAGTAGCCATTCTGCACACTAGTACCATTTACTTCGTCGCCAATTATGTAGTGTCCGCGATTGAACGTGATGAAAACAGGTAGGTCATTATTGAATAAAACAAGACACTTATTTTAATAACATTATATATATTCCGATAGTTTGAGTTTTTAATATTACATTCTTTACCGTACACTTCATTAACACACGATACTCTTAATCATATCATAACCTTAAAAATGTCTATCATGGAATACAAAACGAAACACTACAGTAGTAAAAAAAAAAAAATAAATAAATAAAAATAAAAATTCCTCGTAATTACAATATTTCCGGGGCGAGGGGGGGGGAGTTCTTTTTAAAGGACGTCTTTGTACCTGCAAGTCCATTGTCCTTTGTCGCGCACGACGATAAATCGGAACGTGCACCGAGAAGACATTTAATTTCGACGGAAAAACACATTAAATAAATCACGGACGTCCGGGATAAAAAAAAAAAAAAAAATAGAGACGAAAGAAGTAATTCGCTCGCGCGACGAGAAATACTATGTCGAAGTCGACTATATATTATAACGTCTCCGGTACAGGACGGTAGCAGTGGTAAAGCAAGTATATGTATAGATTCTCATTAATAAAGAGTACCGTTGCAGTCCGGGGCTCGGCGCAAAGGGATCGAAAGGGCTTTCGCATATATATTCATAGACACACACGCGTTCACCGGTATTGATGTCCCTTTGCGGCGCCCGCGGTTTGTGTACGCGATACACTTACCCCCTTGTCCGCGTTATCCTTTTGCACCTCTCTCCCATCCCTCGCCGCCGCGCCGCCGCCGCCGATAATTCGAATACGGTACAGGGGGGCGGCGGCGAATGGTTGTGGCGCGTGCGAGCGGAGGAAAAGGGACGAAGTCGTCACTGCGGTGCCGAATTTTCGACCCCACCGGAGACAGTTCGATTACCGCGGGAGTGCGCGCGCGCGCGCGCTATCCACCGCGGACGACGGACCGAAGTGTCCGCTCGGAGGTCGGTCGGATTTTCAGCTCCGACTCCGGGCATACGCGACTGAATGTGCTAATTATAGAATTACTATATATATTATAACTGTATGGGTTGAACTGAGTGACCTCGCCGGGTATCACAAATTTACAAATAATATATTCGTTAAATAAATTTTATATAATAATATATATTTATTAATACGTATTAATAAATTTTTATTCGGGGTAAAAAAAAAAAAATTTTCATATAAAAATACAAATACAATATTTAAAACACATAAAACTCTCTCATAAACATATAACATTAAGTCAGTTCAAAAAAAAAAAAAATAAAAACATAGTCGTAGATTTGATAAAACTACTAAGGACACTGTATTCGTATGTGCAGGTAAAATAAATATTAATTTCGACAAACGGTAAACACACAGGAACAATCTAAGGAAATGGACAATAATTACATAATTATTACAAATAACTACAAAATGTCGATGACTAATAGGAACATAATAATCTGTGCGGCTCCCTGTTTAGTAATAATAATAATAATAATAATAATAATAATAATAATAATAATAATAATAATAATAATAATAATAATAATAATAATAATAATAATAATAATAATAATAATAATAATAAATAATAATAATTACAATAGTATAATAAATAATAATTATTGATTGCCGCCTTACCTTTATTACGGAAATTGAATATACAAAACCCGGAATTTCAGACGGTGACGAATTTTATAATTTCGCTCTCATACCCAAGGAGAACACAAATGGTCTTGTTGTCGGTTAGTATGGCTTTGAGAGGTGTTTGAAAATAAAAACAAATTTTCGACGCCCGCGCTGCAAACGAACAGATAACCGATTTGTCAACGACGCGTCGACATCTGCATTTAACGTGGTTAACTTCGGAATAATTAAACATACAATACCTATCTATCAAATTATTTCTTAGCGTTGACTATTATTATTATTTTTTTTTTTCGTAGGCATTTTGATCGATTTTAACTTGTAATTCACACACCGCTGTGAACTCACATTAAGTGCATAGACTACATTCAGTTCAAAATCGGTGGAAAAATTTTTTGTATATTTTATCACACTCAATATTATATAATCGGTACCTATCGTTTCGATTGACATTTTATTTGATAATGAAACATAATAATCGATTCGTCACATCTTATCCAATCTGTCGACACATACCATTATTATACGATTTTTAAATGTCATTTTACAATTTGCTCTCTTCTAAAATAAAAAAAAAAGTTGATAAGATTATTTTAAGTGACAACAATGTGCACTTTGAGACTTACAATTTCAAATAAACATAGTAGATAAATACAATGTACTTCGGTGTGCGATTATCAATATAATAATAATTAAAGTTGCAGGCGATAACAATATTTGAACATTCCTAATCCGAACACCACATAGAGTTTATTCATTTTTTTTTTTTTAAATTTTATCAAATAACTTTAGACAATGGATTTACTCTGATGAGTGATTCGTTATAAATAATACACATAAGCTTATAATAATGTAAACAAATGTATATAGGTATATATTACACAAATGAATAAAGAACAATTATAAGTGATTGCACAATAAATAATTCACAAAATCACGCGGAAATATCATTTCCGCAATTTCTTTTCCCGTGACTTTTTATTTTTAGCTTCATTTCCATCGTCTCTGGCCCTTCTTTTTCTTGCCGGAGTTCTGTCTAAAAATTTCCAACAATTTACTAAGTCATACAATAGTATAGCATTGCTTAGACCTCTTTGTTATTATTTGTAACAGAATAATGAAAATTAATGTTTTTTAGTAAAATATTTTTCTTATTGAAGTAAACTTTATGATGAAAATGTCCGAATGCAAAAATATCCATTCACGATTATCCATTAACATATTTTACCTAAGTTTTATCAAAAAATTATCAAATCAAATAAGACTATTTAAATTCAAAACTTTGAACAGTAATATTTTAATCATATTTTTTTGTGAATGATCCTATTAAGATTTGCTGACTTACCATCATGTTTGGTATTTGTCGTCTTTCCAAGTTTGGCACTATTTTCGTTAAATTTTGCCACTTTGCATAGCTGAGTATTTGAGTTCTAAAAAGTGAATATAAAAACTTTAATATAATTAATTTTTTTTTTTTTGTAAATGAATTAAATATTATTTGTCATACTTTTCTATATAACAAATATATATATACATTAAAAACCAGTGAAATTAAACGGGAGATTACCTATCAGAATTTTTATACTTCGCGTAATTTTAACGTTCTATATTTTTTTATGAAAGGAAAAATGAATTCAATTTTTTTTTAACAAATTATAAAAAGGAAATTTCATCGATGTATATCAAATATTCCAATTTGAGTGCACCACTCAATTATGTTCTATTCTCTTAACTTATTTAATATTGACTATATATTTTAATATTAACAATACGGCTATAGACGGATAAACATTTCTTCTTTCTTTTATACTTGTACTTGTTTCCTTTTAGAACTGATTTTTGGTTTTGGTTTATTCGCACTTTTGTGTTTAATTGGATTTGCTTTAACGTTGCGAGGAAATTTGGGTATGTGGGCTATGCGCCGTTTCCTTTTGTCCACTGTAGACTTCTTATAGATGTCTTCTTCAGTTAAATCACCATTGGGCAACTAACACGGATGTATTATTTCAATTAAAAATTATTCATATTTATAAATGTATAAAGTTTAAATATTGTTTATTAATTCTTAAATAATTACTAAGTGACTGAATTTGTCAGACCGCGGAGTTTCTTTCCGTTGAACGCCTAAATTTAAATCGAAAGACAAATACATATCTTATTAAATATAGGAAGGTACTTTATTAAAATATTTCATAATTTATAAGGGATGATTGTGATTAATAAATAAGGAAAAGTGTGTTTCGTTCGTAGTCGTATAATAAAATAATAAAAATATTATTATTTATTAGTTTAAAAAATATATTTGTTTTTAGCCCTTTTGTCAGGGGCGACGCCGGGAGAAGACCAGTATTTGATGAATGTGAAATACACATTAAATTTGCGTTAATGCAAAATATTAAAAACATTTATATCAATTTTTTTTTACGTATTTGTCATGTACACATCATGAATGCGTGTAGAATACCGTTAAACAGAAGAAAAATGAAAAGCTTTTTAAAGGACCAAGGCTCAAGTGGAGTTTATTTATATATAAATATACACATGAATTTAGGCCCTATTCACTTCGATTAACTTCGATATAATTTTTTTTTCGGCCTTTCCTAAAATAAGATGGTCTCGAGTTGGCACTCCCATAGAAATAACTATCGCCTCCAGTGAATATGGTAGTGCATCGGATCCTGTAGGAAGGGATTCTATGATCCTATTCTCGAATTTAGTAATTTCTGTCCTGCACTTCATTTCAAAAATGAATTTTCCTTTCGATAAATATTACATTATAAATTACTACTTTAAAAGTATAGAATACAGTGGAATATTTGTATATATGAAAAAAGCGGTCAATAACGATGAATTGCGTAAAAATTTAAATATAATCATATAAATACTTGAGGTTTGTTGGTTTGGATTTGTAGCCATCGTAGATCGATAAGTTTGCTTTCACTGATTCGTAAATCGAAGTTGAATGAAATAAATTTGTCAAATTTGAAATCCACAAAAATAATTCACTACTCAATACTAAACGTAAATATCAAACGAAATTATAAACAATGTGTGTATTCTAATTCAGTAGTTAACGTGTAGAAGATAACTAACATAAAAAAATCAACAAACTTTTTGCTCGGCGATATAATATAACTGAACATGATTTTTTTTTCTAATCGTGAAATTTAACAATTTATAACGTTTTGTTTTAGGCTAATTACCATAATAATTTATTTTATAATTTCTATAAGACGCTTTATTAGTAACTATTATTTGTTTGGAAGAATAATGAGTTTAATAAATTTGTGTGTGTGTGTGTGTGTGTGTGTGTGAAGCCCTCTTTGGATCAATAAAATATTTTCCAATACATATCGCCCCATCTTACTTGACAAAAGCCTAAATACGCCACTGTAATAACACAGTTTTGCTCCCGTTTCAATCATCATTCCAGCAGTCGCTTTCGTGTCCGCGGTTGTTTTCGATTCGTACGGTCCTTATACTGTGATGATCACCGATTCATTCATCCTGCGTTTCATTCTTCTCGCTGAAATGACTTTTGTGATGATATACGACTTGTATTATATAGGAAGGTTTTACATATACGAGTATTTGTGTCAGTGGCGGCGTAATTAAAGCTACAGGACCATGAGGGAAGGGAATCAATGTTTTGTCATAAGAACAAATATAGACATTTTTTTTTTTAAGTAAATTTATATTCGTTTAAATAAGACAATTAATAGATACATAAAAAAAAAAAAGATAATTATATTTCGATAGTATATTATTATTGTATTGGCTTCAGAACACCAACGTAACTGCACGTTTAGTCGATACTAAACGTCTCGTCAGCGTCTACGAAACTGCGTCTCGTTCTCGTATTCGTCGTCTGTTGACATACAATAGCGTGTCCGTTTTTTAACCACATTGTTAACATTGCCCGATTATTTCAATCGTCTGATTGTACAAATTTGATCAGAAACATTTTTATTTTATTCCGAAATTCCGTCTCATTAATAATAACAATAACAATAATAATAATAATAATAATAATAATAATAATAATAATAATAATAATAATAATAATAATAATAATAATAATAATGGCTAAAGGAATGAGAAGGATTCGACAATCGTATCGCCCTTCCTTCCCGCTTCCCATGAATGCGCCGCTGATTTTTCCGTATATGTTGTACCGTAGAGAAGGGAGGGCCGCGAAAGGGACAACGCACTAATGCCTAACTGCGAGAGTAGTACTGAGTGTTAATAAATATTTCATACGTTTCCACCGGAATGCTGTAAGGGCGATGCAGTATTATAAAATAAAATAATACATTATAAATGCCGGTAAAAAGGCGGTGCGCGCTGCGTTTCATTATTTTAATAATAATAATAATAATAATAATAATAATAATAATTCATGAAACTAATATAAAAGCTCGCGGGGACGTGGCAGCGCGACAACGCTGCGAATACGGTACACGGCGCATACCAGTGTCGTATGTAATCGGGGTCTCGTATGGCGTTTTCGTTTGAACTCGAACGCCGTTAATTAAATACAAATATTGGCATTACCTCTCCCTCCCCAGGGGATCGCGTAAAAATAACGCGTATTATATATACGTATTACGTATTCGTCAGAAGTGGACCGGAAAATCGTGTGTAAAAACATCAAAGTACTTTCAAAGGATTCGTGTACATTAAAGTTTGCGCGTTTTGACCGCGTGTATACACAAACTACGAATGATGCGGAAGAAATAAGAAGAAAAAAGGGAGTAACGGTGATGTCGCTTATAAGCGACATAACTCGGGATATTGAGTTTTAGTTTTGGTATTATACTATTGCTGTAACTAGTGTATGAATTTGAATAATAAAACGATTTTGAGCGGCGGAACTTCGCGATCGCAGTAGTACATTTTGTCTCGGAAAATTTTAAACGGTAGGTGCCTATTTATTTTAGTAACAGTGATTTTGCATTGTCAACATTTTTTTTTTTTTTTTAATATAGTCGAACGTGGTTATTGTACGTAAAATGTTTAGCCCTTGAGAAAGTATACTCCTCTTACGACTCCTTAAACATCTCAACGTCCAATAATTGCTATATAAGTGCAAAGTTACGCATACCCGCGGTGTACATTTCAACATTGTGTCTATACAAGACCGTTGTTTAAGTATAGTTTATTTTTTTTTTGTGCCGCGTTTAAAAAGAAACTATCGCGAAAATACTTTTTCTTTCGATTTTTCGCGAAAAACGTTTCGAATAAAATCCGTCGCTGACTTGACACGATGTGGTGTCCACGGGTATTTTTAAAATTCAGTGCAATTATATATTATATATATATATTTTTTTTTTTTACATCCCCCAGTGGCATATTAAATTTTTTTTTGTGGGGTGCGACGGTAAAACCTTTCAAAAGTGAAACTAATTTTTATATTTATTATATTTGAGCGTATTAGTATAAATGACCTGTCTAAAGTAGCCGGACTACTAGATGCGATTTGCTATCGGACACAAACTATGACTGCGTAAAGATCGGAGCACTACCATTCTTTCTAGTAGAATTTTTTTGTGTACGGATATTCAAAAAAGATACACATCATTGTAAAACCAATACGTAATCCTTTCGCACCGCTCAGAATCTAAAAACGTTTTGGATTTGTATATACGACCACGCGTGGATACGTCGTATACATAGAAAAAGAGAGAAACAATTTTATTGTAAATTTCATTTTTTTTTTTTTTTTTTTTTGTTACTCTCCTCTCGTTAAAAAAATACGTCGAATATATCACGTGCGCGCGACATCGATCGGACACACAGCATCATACTGTAGCTCCGTGCCGCGGAACGTCCGAAAGCGCGAGGTCATCTGGACTCCCGGGGACGGGATTACTACGCCGCGGTCCCTTTAGTAGTATCTATAGTAGTAGTAATAGTAATAATAGTTGTAGTAGTAGTAGTAGTAGTAGTAGTAGTAGTAGTAGTAGTAGTAGTAGTAGTAGTAGTAGCAGTAGTAGTAGTAGCAGTAGTAGTAGTAGTAGTAGTAGTAGCAGTAGTAGTAGTAGCAGTAGTAGTAGTAGCAGTAGTAGTAGTAGCAGTAGTAGTAGTAGTAGTAGTAGTAGTAGTAGTAGCAGTAGTAGTAGTAGCAGTAGTAGTAGTAGTAGTAGTAGTAGTAGTAGTAGTAGTAGTGTAAAAGGTTATGTTTTATTCATTGTACCGGAGATTGCGGTTGAACAGATAAATTTCGAAACGTTTCCCCTTTCGGTGGCGCGTACGGTTATAAGCGCGTAGAGGTGTACGCGCCGGAGCATAACCTGCACACGTTAATCGATAATATATTATTATGTGTTTGTTTTTGCGCGTCGAGAAATTTACTACTACTACTACTACTACTTCTCCGGGCTTTTTCGCTTACTCCGGAAATAATATTCGCGAAAAACAATGTTTCATCCCTCCGCCGCCGCCACCATCCCACGGCGGACCCTTATTAATTCTTCCGGTCCCGACGGTTTCTCTCCTCGGACCGTCCCTACGCCGCCGTCCCTGCAGTTCCGCGGAGGTTCCCAAAGTTTTTTTCGCGAGAAGTAACGGCGCGCACTTTTTTTTTTTCCCCCCTCGATCGAATTCTATTTTACCGCCGCGAGTCACGTACGATTCGTGATTATTTTTTTCAACAAGTTGCAAAAAAATAAAACATAAAGTCACAAAAAAGACTTTAAGAAAAAACACCCACCTGAGACGTGTTCGTAACACGTGCGAAAATAATATTTTTTTTATTCATTTTCATCCGCGTGAAATATTATTGGGGTAATCTTCTAATGTATTCTAGTACGCCGAGTCCCCTCATCTCCTATCATACTGTTTTTTTTTTATTTGCAAAATGACAGGGATTTATAATGAAAAAAATAATAAAATCCACACATTTTATTACATTCAACTAAACCTCGCCGTTTCGCTACAAAGTAAACGTGTTGTCGAGACGTGATTGCCTGAACTCCTCACACCGCTGAACCCATGTTATACGTTATATTCGTATTTATCCTTATATTTAAAACACGAGTTTTGCAAAAAAAAAAAAAAATATTTTAACGCTACGGAATTTTTTACAATTTTTTTTTCGTTTTTAACGAGTAAAAATGTATAATAAAAAGAAGTAAAATCTGCGTGTAACCTGCACGGTCTACTGTGAAAACCTGCGCATAGACCTAGTAAATTTTCTCTCGGCACCATCAGAATGCCAGAACTATTTGGGTGTGCGAGGTGTGTCTAACTTGAGAAAGGCCTCCAAATCGAGATTCATATTATTACGAACAGTGGTCAATATTATTAGATTTTTAAGTCGTCCTAAAATTCCGGGATTACAAAAGAAGACGAATTTACATGGAAAATAAATCGTTTTCAAAATTAATTTTATTTTTGGAATTAAACGCTTTTTTTATTTAAAATCGGAAAACAAAATAAAAAAGATATATGTGTTAAACATTTTCATATTCGTTCGGAAATGTGTTGCCTGATTTTATAAATAGGTATAGTAAAAAATAAAATATTATTGAACGAATTGTACGTGTAACATTTTCAGTTTAAATGCGAAAAACGTTCGTACATAAAAAAAAAAGATGTGTTTATGCTTTAATCGCGCAGAAAAAATTAACAGGCCTCAAAACGATTTCTAGCACACCAGCTTCAGATTCCATAGTTGTGGCACCGGACACCTATTCACCCGGTTTGGGAACTTCTGTAAGTATATTCTGCACAGCATATATCGCAGGGATCGAACGCGTACAGGGTCTGACAGCTGCACACATTATCACAAAAACGGTGTAAAAAAAAAAAAAGAAAGGATAGGGAGCAAAAAAATAAATAAATACCGTACACAACAGCATCGCATACGTATACATATAACGGTGAGACGCGTATACGTCGTAAACAGAAGGAAGTGAAACTTTCTAAGACTACCCTCGCGGATATATACGTATATTGTAATACGACCCGGACTTGGCCCTGTTTTCATACCTCTCCAACGTATTTGTGTACATTTCTCATTTACACACATAAACACACATACACACATGTTTTGCTCGTCGGAAAATTCAGTTTCAAAACGTTCTTACATGGGTTTGGAGAGTTCGAACCATCTCTCATCATTCGAACTCGACGGAAAAGAAAATATTAAACTTTTCACTAGATAAAATTTACTTTAAAAAGTCTTGCCTCCATAATAATAATAATAATAATAATAATAATAATAATAATAATTATTATTATTATTATTATTATTATTATGTACAAATATTGTACATTTATCCGGAAATTTATGTTATAGTGTTCTTTCTCGCGTCTCAAAACGTCAGCTCTCGGAAATTAATCCGTCTTACACGTTAATAATATTATAATATTAAACTATATTAAAAAACACTATATAATACGTGAACCAAGTTCGTATTCAGTATTATCAGAGCGCCATTTTGGCAATGGCGCAGCTACAGTATATGGAGTACCTTTAAAATAATTTATTCTATGCGTGCAAACGAATCAGACAATGCCCCCTCTCAAACAAAAAAAATTCTCGTATACTCTGGTCTCCGATGTAAGTATACCAACTCCGCCACTGTTTTTTGAATATATTTTCTATTGAGACGTCGTTGTTGCATTGATAAAAAAAAAAATCACAGGTGAGAAATTTTTTACTTTAATAATACTTTTCTTTTGTACTCGAACCTTTGCGCAAAATATATTGTTAAATTAAAAATAAATACGTTTTATAATCTATTTATGACGTATTTTCGTGACGACTGCACTCTTATCAATTCCATTAGGCAAATCGAACTCCTTTATCTCCTTATTATTCATAATTCATTTAATAATATGTATATTATACTCGTTATCTATTAAATAATAACCAATACGAGTATGCCGAATTTAAACGAATTCGTCCCGCGTCTGTTTGAAATTTTCGCAAATTATCCCTTAAAATCCCCATACTCCTATAAAAAAATCTCTTCTTATATAATAATAATATATTCGTGTAGATTTGCGATTTATGATTTATAAATGTGTTCACGGTGTATATTATACACTAGCAAAAAGCGGAAAATCGCTTTTTTTTTGTTTTTTGTTTTCGTTATTTACAATACGTACGGTATACACAACGCGTCTCGCTGTAGTTCATATTATATGACGTATACCGGCGCTTTTACCATACTATTTACCACGAAGTGCACGTACGAAATTTTAAAATTTAACGACTCTGATGATACGCGCTAAAAAATTCACAAAGGGATTATTCTCGTTAATAATAATCTCTTCTCCGTTACAACATCGTCCGCGCACGCCAATTAAAATGTGGAAATCGCGTTCTACAAATACCGAGATATCTGAAATGAAAATTCAAATGACGTCTCGTAGATTTCAGTTAGCGTTATTACGGGAGAAACGACATCAAAAGGTTTGTTATAACGGGGTTATTACAAAAAAAAAAAAACGTTAAAGTAGAACGGAAATTTAAAAAAAAAATTATTTTACCTACGTCAAAACGTTTATATATATATAAAAAAAAAAATAATAATAATAATAATTATTATTATTATTATTAAATTAGCGTGCTCCAAATCAACTGAAATACAATTTGAACAGATTCCGGTATTTTATTTTTTTACTGTTTTTTTTCCTTTTTCTCTCTTCGTATACATCACACACACACACACACACAAACACAAAATTATCGGGTAGTGTATAATATATTTTGACTTTTTTTTTATATACTCAAAAAGTAAAATTATTCGAATAGTCGTTTCATTTACTCTTATTAATATTATTATTATTATTACTATTATTATTATTATTATTATTATTATTATTATTATTATTATTATTATTATTATTATTATTATTATTATTATTATTATTATTATTATTATTATTATTATTATTATTATTATTATTATTATTATTATTATTATTATTATTATTATTATTATTATTATTATTATTATTATTATTATTATTATTATTATTATTATTATTATTATTATTATTATTATTATTATTATTATTATTATTATTATTATTATTATTATTATTATTATTATTATTATTAATATTATTATTATTATTATTATTATTATTATTATTATTATTATTATTATTACTAGCTGTCCTGCCCGGCGTTGCCCGTGCCAAAGATTTGTATTTTTTATTACAGCTGAATTACCCGGCTTCGCCCGTGTAGTAATAAATTAAAATCGTTGCGACGTACCATCATATGATACGCATAAAAGTCTTTACAGGACACTTTTTTATTTGGTATGGGTTGTTTTGTAACTGGGTTTGTCTGAGGAATATCAAAACTGTACCCCTCTTGTCTTTTCCAAAAAATTATCGGGTACTCGAGAGCGTCATAAAATCTATGAGTGTCCGGAACTCTAGTGAGCCGGTCATCATGCGCCTGAATAACGATATCCCGAGAAACAGTTTGTTCACTACTAACTACTAAGGCAGCTATTTCATTTGTGGTCGGGGCATTGAATCTTCTTTCATGTTCACCACGTGGTACACGATCTGGGTGTATTACAACCTTGTAATTATCGCTAGTCACTCTATCTTTAGCCATTTTAAATTCATGTACTAAAATGTTGTGATTATGTAGAACTTGTTGTATTTTTTGAACCGTGTTTCTATCCAAACCTTGCACGTACTCAGAACGCCTATTAACTTGTGCTTCCTCATCGCCCATGAAATAAACTTGCAAAAATTTTGGTTGCGTATTGGTAGCAGGAAGCAAAGATCCAATTGTGTGGTATACTTGCCCTTGTATTGTAAAAGTCGGACAAAATCCTGGCATAGAAACAATATTATCCGCCCCAAAAGATGTCATGTGGAAGCACGTGTTGTATTTTCTTATGTTTTTTAGGAAACGGCGAGACTCATCTGTTTCATGAGAGAAAAGTTCTTTAAGCGGCTCAACTGGCTCATCTATTGAAGCAAGAGCTACTTTTCCTCCTGAACAACACATGCCCGCAGCTTCTTCTTTCCACTTAAGAGCACCGCAAAATCTACATTCTTTGTTCATAGGTTCTATTTTTATAAGATTGTGGCTTCCGTAATCAAGTGTCTCGTCGTACTCAAATGCAGCTTTGTCGAATACCCCCCACGTGTTTCTTCTGAATATTAGACGTCGCTGTTGTGCCCTTTCAGCAACAGCGCGTCTGCGAGATTCAGCTTCTTCAACGGTTTCTGTAGCTCTTTGTGACGCTATGTAAGTTGCCTGCTGAAGAAGCCGAGCGTGGGACTGTTCAGGTGTCTCAGCAGCCCGTTGAGATGCCAGATATTCAGCGTGGTGTTGACGTCGAGCTTGGGACTGTTCAGGTGTCTCAGCAGCCCGTTGAGATGCTAGATACTCAGCATGCTGTCGAAGGCGGTTTTGAGACTGTTCTGGTGTCTCATCAGCTCGTTGAGATGCCAGATATTCAGCGTTCTGTTGACGTCGAGCTTGGGACTGTTCTGGTGTCTCGGCAGCCCGTCGAGATGCTAGATACTCAGCGTGCTGTCGACGCCGATCCTGGGACTGCTCTGGTGTCTGAGCAGCTCTGTGAGCTACCTCACGCTCCGCCTGTTCAAGCCTTCGCAGTTCGGCTTGTGGAAACGTCTCGTTAAGTCTAGCTACTTTCATAGATCGAGCTTTATTAGAGCTTTGGGAAAGATTAGACTTACGCTTTCGCGGCATAATTATTTCTTAGGAGGTACTTTTTCTACGATATTTTTATAAAAAATAATTGTAATTTGCTGATTGAAAAACAAAATCAAGCTTTCGTTGTATTATTATTACCATAGATACCATAGTATCGCGCGTTCGGTTTGTCATCGTCGTAACTATTAAAATATTTTGATAAGGATCCATTTATTACTACCAAATGTGCATTAGAAATAAATTATCAATTTTTATTGTATTTAGATATATATGGTGTCGCAGAATTTTTTGTAGGACTATTTAAGATAAATATTTTCACCATACATTATATACATGTAGCACTAACTGTTTTTGCAGCACACGCCTGAATAGCTCGCAGATTGCAGAATTTTTTCAGACTTAAATGACATTTATCGTTATATTTTGGACAATTCACACAATATCTTTATAAATTATAGCCTATGTGTTATTCTGATCTATAAGCTACATTACTGTAAAGTTTCATTAAAATCCGTTTAGTAGTTTTTGCGTGAAAGAGGAACAAACATCCATACATCCATCCAAACAAACTTTCGCCTTTATAATATTAAGTAAGGAAGTAAGGAAGTAAGGAAGTAAGGATAGCCTATGTGTTATTCTGATCTATAAGCTACATTACTGTAAAGTTTCATTAAAATCCGTTTAGTAGTTTTTGCGTGAAAGAGGAACAAACATCCATACATCCATCCAAACAAACTTTCGCCTTTATAATATTAAGTAAGGAAGTAAGGAAGTAAGGAAGTAAGGAAGTAAGGATAGCCTATGTGTTATTCTGATCTATAAGCTACATTACTGTAAAGTTTCATTAAAATCCGTTTAGTAGTTTTTGCGTGAAAGAGGAACAAACATCCATACATCCATCCAAACAAACTTTCGCCTTTATAATATTAGTAAGGATTATTATTATTATTATTATTATTATTATTATTATTATTATTATTATTATTATTATTATTATTATTATTATTATTATTATTATTATTATTATTATTATTATTATTATTATTATTATTATTATTATTATTATTATTATTATTATTATTATTATTATTATTATTATTATTATTATTATTATTATTATTATTATTATTATTATTATTATTATTATTATTATTATTATTATTATTATTATTATTATTATTATTATTATTATTATTATTATTATTATTATTATTATTATTATTATTATTATTATTATTATTATTATTATTATTATTATTATTATTATTAATATTATTAGTATTATTATTGTAGATATTCTATATGTGTTCACAGTATATATATAAACAAACAAAGAAAATGATTTTATTTCGATTTTTTTTTTATTATTACATTAAATACGCTAATTTAATATATATTATTTTGTGAAAGTAAAACCAATTATATATAATAATTAAATAAATTAAAATTCGTCGACGAGACTGTATAATATATATATATATATATAAATTGTTAACTATATACTGTGTATACATATTATATAATATAATTAATATACATTATGGAAAAACACAAAAAAAAGACACAAGGGGAGAAAAAATATAGTTTTCTTCTTTTCGAATTTTCTGTTTTTATTACACGCACACATATACATATACACACACAGAAACGATTGAATTTGATGGCAGTTTAACTGTGTGCATTCTTTCGAAAATAATTACACTAAACTTAAAATTAAAACAAGAATGAACACTTAACAACGAGAATGTATAGAACGTTGAAAACAATATGATAAAGCGTCTTAAAAACTAAAAAAAAAAATAATAACTTATATATATATATACCTCTATAATATAATATTATATAGCGATTGGACAACGACGAATCCGGCGCACAAACCCATGCGAGAGATATACAAACGTACTTTATTATTATATTAGTTTACGACGTTACGAACCGTTCGAATTTTCGAACCGAAATAAATAAAAAATACACAAAATATGCAGTTCGAATACAGAATTTTGGAAAAATAAAATCAAAATTGAATTTGTCGAGCATAGGTCAAAAAAAAAAAATCGATAAAGGTTTAATTGAACAAAACGTTTGGCCTGACTCGGTTTCGGTGTCAAAACTAAATACGGAATATTCGAAACATTGAATAATTCGTATATGATCCGTGTGTGTGTTATATTCATAGCGTTATCGATAATGTAAATTAAGCGGTAAAAATTGTCGGTAACGCATAATATGTTGTAAATCAATAATAACCGTATACGGAGATGATAATCGCGTACAATAATGTAATAATATAGTAAGTGTTATTGTGTATTATACGAATTAATTGTGAACTAATTCAAATCTAACGGGTGCTTTTATACGAGACGTTTTAAATAAATATTCAAATTTCTCTCTAAACTTTTTTTTGTCGAAGTTCATTTCATTTCCCCGGGGGTTCGTTATGATTTCAACAAGTCCGGTTCGGCTCTCAAAATTCTCTGTTCGTAACATCCGCTAATCTTACAAAAATAATTTATTTATACGCAATAGAATTTCTCGAGATTTCGGTTTTTTCCTTTTTTTTTTTTTTTTTTATTCCGTCGGGCTTGCGCGCGCGACAACAGTTGTAACAGCAGTAAATCGTTTTCATTATCGTCATAATAATAATAATAATAATAATAATAATAATAATAATAATAATAATAAAAACAACAATAATAATTAAAATAATAATAATAATAATAATATGCGTACGTTTATATGTTATATACACATTACTGTTCGGACACAACTAAATTATATTTGTATATAAACGATTACATTTTTCGGAAGCAAAAGTCGTGTAAAATTCTATAATACATATATATATATATATAAATATTATATATTAATTTCTCCAACAAGGTCGAATAAAGTTTCAATAATTTACTTACATACACATAAATAAGTCACTAGATATATTATTATTATTATTTATTTTATTTTTATGTTGTAATAAACAACCAAAGCAAGGTCTTTTTTTTAAATGTAAAATAATGTATTGTTTGGCTCTATAGTTTCAAACCAACTTTCTACGTACCTATATATATATATATATAGGTACACGATGATATGTTATACACAAATATATTTATGGAGAGAAGGAGAGATTTTTTTTATTTATTTTTTTTAAAAGTAAATTTAATAATAATTTATAATTTTTATGTACATACGTGGTAAAAAAAAAAGTTTTTAAGCCTAAGTACGATGTGAGAAAATCGCCAATGTCGCACGCGCAATTGGCTAAACAACTAGCGCAATGTTGCCGTTTAGTAGGCCTATTTATTTAGAGAAAAAAATAGAAAGAAATTTATTTTGTGCGCGATTTTTTTTTTTTTTTTTGTCTTCTGCTGGAAGCCCAACTGTATGTATAGCAACCTAGACTGAATTGTCGTCGAAATTTCTTTTTTTTTTGTTTTTTTTGTTGTTGCCAACAACTTGAAATAATTAATTAGTAGTATTTTTCTTCTTTCTTTTTTTTGTTATCGTTACTTTTTTATTATTTTTTTTTTTTTATAACGGAATTCATAACACGAAAATCGCTGTTGTCGTCATCACGGTTGTCCAAATAGACAATTCGATCACGTTGGTTTTGGTCCCTCCACTCATGCTCGTACAGTTTTTGTTAGACTTCATACTCGCTGAAAACAAACGAACAATATTACTTACGAAACACGCTTATTATTTATTTATTTTGCTCTCATTTCCTATCGACAAACACGCCGATGGATTCTTGGCACTTAGGTCACCCGTACTTGAAATGGCCGTAAGATCGGGAACGTAGTTTTTCCAAAAAGCGCATTGCTCCAGTCTTGGCCCGACGCCGATAGAAGTGTTATTCGTGTCTAATGTTAGGAACTCTTTCCCGTACGCCGTGTGTATAGGCCACTTGGGCGTGACCCAAGACCCTTCGACTGTTTTGCTCGGATTTCTTAAATAAATAAAATAAATAACGATTTACGGTATTTGTAAAAAAAAAAAAAAATCAATATTTTCGGTTAAATCGAAAAAGAACGAAAATTATAGATTTTCAAATATATAATATGTAAATTCATATTTTATAACATTTATTGAATCCAATAGTTTGGTATTGAAATATTATTATCGGTGTGGCGTAAATATAGGGAAATGCATTAGGACCTTAAGTCTAAGAGGGACTTTCTGCCTTTTTAGACTACTGCTTTTCTTTTTTTTCATTAGCAATACATTTTTTTATGTGTTGAAAAATTAATGTAATTATCAATAAAAAAGAAACCAGATTCTCAGGTCTAAATAGAAGGTTTCTGATTTGTTATTAACATCTAAATTAATATCCGATTAAGCATTCTGGGTGCAGACGCCGTTGTAAATCGTCAATAAATGATGATGATACGGTGAAAATCTGGTTCGTAGCACCGTGTTTTTTTTAACAAAAACGAATACCGAATGTTTACACGAAAATGTTATTTTCGATTCGAACGCCGTAGTACTGTTCAAAATAGGCACACTGTGGGTTTACAGTACAGTTGTTAGTTAAATATCGATTTGTAAGTTGGTGTCCAATTATGTTACGTGGTAATATGGTATGCGCTGATCATCGGTCGTGATCGAGCGTTTAGTGCCTAGCTAACGGTAATAAGCTCGGTCGGTCCAGAAAACGTGTGTATACAAGTAAACCAGTAAGAGTTAACAAAATAGTAAAGAGTGTAAAATAAACGAGTAAACGTCTAAACGAATGTACAACGAGGAAAGATGAATCCTTACGTTAATTTTATTCCATTAAATACGCGAAATAATAATAATAATAATATAGCGGACGCGCGTACGGTTGACCGCTGTCGTATACCGCGTTGTTGAACATGTGGAAAGCTGTAAAAGTAGAATTCACGAATGTTTCGCCGCGACTTATTGACAACATTGAGAATTTCAAAGTAAGACTTGAAAATACGTTTTATACGCGTTTTATCCAAAAGCGAAGAAACAATTGTGCGTGTGGTTCGCAGCACGTAATAAAACAGTGTCACAGACGTGTAAAATTTCTCAACGGCCGGGAGAAGTTCGCGACGGTAAATTCAATCATATTCGGGTCAAAATAATTAGTTCCGAGTGCAGGTTCCGTCGCGACAATGAGTGTTTTGTTTGGGGGGGGGAGGAAAAAATCGATTCGCAGCAATAGCGGGTTAAAACGACTGGCGAATTACGATTATATAAGTATAATAATATCGTCATTGTTCTTGTGGTTTCAGAAATATACTATTGTCGCAGTATGTGTACGCATATTATGGCGAAAACTCGACGAAGAATTTTCGACAAAGTTCTCTTAAGAAAACAAATTGTTTTTACGTTTATTTATTTATTTTTTTTTTTTACGCGCTTTTTTCCCCCTTTGTACGCGATATTAATCAGATAAAAGTTTTTTTTTTTTTATCGACGTCGAAATCGCAGTCTTACAATCGTTTTTAACCGTTTAATTTAAAACGACGCGATTAGCTGGTTACATTGGATTAGGCGATATGTACAGTATCGGCGTAATTAGGACTAAATCGTGGGGAAGGGATCAATGTTTTTTTTATAAGAGCTACACAGCTCGTCTTTTCACCGAACTCTCAACGATATCAGATGATTTTTATAATAAAAATTGAAATCGAAAACACGTCTCGCATTTTGTTTTTTAAAATTCCATCCCGATAATAAAAAAACAAAGATGGGCCGAGGGAAAATGGGACACCTGTATCCCCCTCCCACCGCTATGATTACGCCACTGATATATATTTTTCTTAACAATTACGTATTCCGCGCATACAGCGAAATGAAATAAAAGGATATTATAATTATTTAAAATTTATATTTCTCTTTCACCCCCCCCCTCCCCATTCGTATTATATTATTATATTCTAGATTTGTAATTCTATAACAATTTTCGGGAGAAAAAGAACCACTCAGAGCAAAAAAAAAAAAAAAACCTCCCTTTATACTGACCCCGTTTTCGCGAAATTGGTCCAGTACTTCATCATTTTCTTGCTGAGTTCGATTTCTTCCGCTTCGTAGCTCTTCGTCGGGTTCAGCGGAACTCCAAATACGTAACTGATTTCGTCGCCGTGCATCACGCCCGTCCATTTGGGCCACGGATTATTCACAGACCGGTGCTTGAAATAGTACATGTACACGTTGTTGCCGGTGGCCGCGTACTTGTGCGCGAACTCGTTGACGTTGCACGTGAACTGATAGTCGCCGACCATTTTGTCCAGAGCGTTGCGGTTCTTCACCGGGTCGTTCGGACTCAGCCAGTCGGTGTATTCGAACTCGATGGCCGATCTGACGGCGACGTCAGCGTTCGGATTGAGCTGCGCGATGGCCTTTACGAAATCCTCCCGGGACACCAACACGTTCTCCTCCTTCCGGAACAGCTCCGTCAGGTAATAGAATATCGAATAGTAGCCCTCCTCGGAGTTGCTGCCCATGAGTATGTTGGTCTTCTTGAAGTTGTCGGTGGCCAGCGACTTTTGCGGGTAATCGTCGAGGAACGCGCCGTCGACGACAGGGACGAACGGGAAGAAACATATGCCCACGTGATCCCATTCCTTCTCCACGATTTCCGTGCTGTTCACCTTCCTCAGGCACGCGACCGTTTTGTCGATGGCGTTCCGGTCGTCCGGGCATCCCATCGCCCTGGCCAGTTTCAGCCCTCTGCCGTAGCTCTCCTCGCGCGACAGTATCGCCCACGGTGCCGTCGACGAGCCCGATTCCATAATGGCCTGGTTGAACAGGTTCCGGCTCAGCGGCGACAGCAGGTGCAGCGACACGGACACCGCGCCGGCCGACTCGCCGAACAGCGTCACGTTGTTCGGATTGCCGCCGAATGATTTGATGTTGTCGTGCACCCACTGCAACGCCATCAGCTGGTCGAACAGCCCCGCGTTCCCCGGCACGTCCTCCGTGTCGAAGTACAGGAACCCCAAAGACGCCACCCTGTACTGCATGGACACGAAAATCACGTTCTCCTCGGACACCAGTATTTTCGGATCGTAAATGTCCAACGTGGCGGAACCGGAATAAAACCCGCCGCCGAATATCCACACCATCACGGCCGCGTTCACCGGTCTCGGTCTCGGCACCACCACGTTTATGTACAGACAGTCCTCGGACACCGGCGAGTTGGGGTTCCACATCATGGCGCCGGAAAAGTCGCCGAAAAGCGTGTCGAATATTTGCACGCACGTGTTCGGCGGTGTCGTGCAGTTCAGTATGGTCTCGGGATTTTTCTTGTCCCAACTGTCCACCGGCCGCGGGTGTCTAAACCTGAGATCGCCTGAAACGATGTAACACGCGAACGGGATAATATAATCATCGCGACACGTTGTCCAAATTATTATTGTCGTTTTCCAATCGGTGGCGGAATTTCCGACGGCAAAACGTCACAATATAATTTCGAATTTCGGGATATAATTTATATTCACACGACTACAAGACCTCCCCCCCTCGCCGCCGCCGCCGCCGCCGCCAATCTAAAATTGAGAATTTAAAATTTCATCGCATCCAGTTTCTGTAAAAACGTTAGAAAAACAAAATACACCGTCAATTAACAATTATTATCGTACGCAGACAATATAATAATCGTCTCGCTCAAAATCGGTCAGATCGTTGTGAAATATTATGTATTTATTTATTTTTTTAAATTTCGCGGATTTCAATTTTCAAACAATTAAATAAAGCGCCTGATCGCACAATTATTTCGTTATTTTTATAAGAATTGATTGTAGAGATCGAAATAACGACGGGTTCTCGAGTGTTTTTATTTGTTTGTATTTTAGAACTTTTTATAGAAACTTGTACGTCTCGCTACGCGCCCTGGGAACCGATATAATTGATCCCACCTCCGTCCGTCGCCGCGACCACTGACCCGTTCGCGTAATTACTTACCTAGTGGTTTTTGCGCGTACGGTATGCCCAACCAGGCGTCCACCAACTTGCCGGTCGTAGACGTCTGCGTGACACCTCTGATCTTACCCTTAGTCGTGTGAATCACTAACGGATCGTCCGTTTTGTACGCGGCGCTACTGCTGCTGCTGCTGCTGCTGCTGTACGACGTCTCCGCGGACGAATCGTAAGCGGAATTCACGTTCCCTTCGAACTCGGACCTATCACAGAACACACGTTAGAATTAGAAAATAAAAAAACAATCGCCGGTAGCGTATGCGTATTCACACCTCCGTCTGTGGTTCTGGTTCCGCTTTTCCGTGTACTCGGGTTCTTGGGCGGCGAACATGTCCGACGCTCGTTGTCTGAATACGTGATCGGTGTCGTCAATCAAAATCCGCGGTTCCAGTATTTCTTCCGCGGTCGGCGTGCCGACGCTCTGGTGTCTGGCGTGTCGCAGCGATAGTCCATGACCGGACGCCACTAAGTAGCCGAACCACAAAAACCACTGGGCCATTTTCAAAGCCTACGGGGAGGAGAGGGAAAAAAAATAATAAGTCACAGAAAATAAGCGACGCGAAAACGCGGGCGGGGGGGGGGGGGTACGCGCAGATTCTCGCAAAATCGGTAAACCCGAATTTTCGTGTTCGGGGACCAATTGATTTTTTTAATTCGTACTTTTTTTTTCGTTTTTAATAATAACTAAAAACAATAAAGTCGACACGGTCAGACATTTCACGCGGTTATATTGTTATTATTAGAGATTTTTTTGATTTTTGATTTTTGAAAGCGGTGTTTTGAGTTATAATTTAGAATGAAGGGTATACAAATCGTGTCCACTTTCAAAAATTGTTATCGGCAATTTATCCGCCGTTCTCAGTTGAAGAAACCGCTGGGCGAAATCTCAAAAAGCAAAACGTGTCTGTCAAGAATTAAAAACTAAACGCGTCGACGCGTTGTGAAAACAGTTTTTGATAATAAAGTGTTTACAGAAAATTAGCGGTCTAAACGAAATGAATTCAAAATACACACACACACACACACAGAATAATAATATATTTTAAATTATATTAATAGTCGTGTGATTATTGAAAAGGTTAAATTTTACACCGCGGTACAACTATACTGTTCGATAACATTTAAAACGTTTTGCGTTTATCGAGGTAAATGTCAATGCGGTGTCGTACAAAACGCGACTGAAATATGTTTCGTTTTTTCGCCCCGCACATGATAGAGCTTGTGATTTAATGTGGCCGGAAAATGTTCACAGCCGGCAGCAACACCAGCACACGTCCCACGTATTTGGATCAAAAAGTTCCCCCGGAATTTATGCGCAGAAAAAAAAATTACTATTTTTACTTATCAAAAATCTGACTAAATACTGGAATTAAAACATTCCACCCGTTTTGTCGTTAAAACTGCATTAGTCTCGCCGTTTGTCCAAACGGAACAACGGAGTTTGTACGCGTCTTTTCAAAACGTCAATTCGAGAACAACGGGCCAACATTTAATTCCGTTTCAAACCGGAATGTTTGAGTGCAGTTTATGATGGGAGGCGAAGGATTGAAGGTTTATGATTGGTCTAAACGTTTCAAAAACGGGCAAGAGTCGAATATTTTATCGAGTTAACGGTCGGCTCTTCGTCTCCCAAGTGACTCTAAGCATGTATTATTTAACGTAACAAGTGGAAAATTCGCGACTACTTTTAATTCCGTTAATCAGATTTTCGTTAAGTAAAATAATGTAATATTATTTAAAATTTATGAACAGGGAAAAAGCGTATAAGTTATGTTTACTTGAATTTTTCTCAAAACGAAGTAATATTTTTCTTAAATTATTCAAAATTAACATTACAAATTGTATAATTATTGTATAGTGTCATATCGATCCCGTAATTTGATTTGGGTAATATCTCTAACCCGTGTGACCCCCCATTTGTTTTGATTGTTACTCTCACTTGACAATATGAGCAACAGGCAAAAAAAAAAATCGTACTCACTGGTTATTGTTAAACAATAAATAGAAAACAAACTTAATATAACAATAATAATAATCGGATAAAATAATTTAATATTATTTTGTAAAAATTAGAATTTACGAGATTAAAGCAAAAACAAAAAAAAAAAAAAAACGGATAAAAATATTTCAATTTACTATATAAAATATTACTAAAATATTTCAATTTTATTATTCTAAGGACTTTGGGGGAACATTTGCTATATTATTGTACAGAAAAACACTACCGTGTACTGCAATAATAATTTTTATTTTCTATATTATATTATAATAAAATGCGTGTGATTAAAACGAATTCCGGACACACAAATTGACAATGATTTTATTACACTGTTGTGCAAATAGATACTGTTATTATTATTATTATTTTGTACGAAATATAATTATTATATGTACACTTTACAATAATATATTTTATTTATATTACAAAGAAAATAACGTTTTACCGTGCGCCTCATTCGGAGTTCTCGATAAATATAATATATCTTTTTTTTTTTATTATTATTATTATTATTATTTTAATTAAACACAAATATTGACTTTTTCGTGTGGATGGGAGGGGAGGGGCTTAATGCGATCCGAGCGTACACTGCAGAGAAAATGTTTTATTCATGACACGGGGTTGACCGCGTCGCGGCTGTGTTCGCGCAGATAAAGTTCAAAACTCGTATCTTTTTTAATTATTATTATACGTATAATTATAAATTCCCCCCTTCCTCCGTGTAGTTAATTCGTATATTATTGATATTATATTGTAAAAAAATATAAATATTTTATAATAAATGTACATATACGCAATTGGACCGCCTTTCTTCCGGCATGCGCTTTTAACCGCCGTTTTTTGTAACATCGTGTGTCGCGCAATAAAACGCCCCGTTGACGATTATTGTATTATACGCGCGGCGCGTCAGAGGACTCGGTATAAAAGCTTAAGCGATTTCTTTTACCGCATTTCACAAATGCTTTTAAACACTTAACGGAGGGTAATTCAATTTCATTTCATTTTTATATAAAAATTCGATTATAACTGCAAAATTCGTTATAGTTTCGAACGCCGTCGTTTTTATTCTTATATGACTTTTATGTCGGAGGGGGGGGAGGGTTTTTTTGCCCCGAACGTCTGTGGCCGGAATTACTATGGCCGTGTACGGAGAACAAAATAATATTTACCGTCCAGATTTTCTGGTACGGTTCGAATTCAAAGATCGAAACGCTTTTCGATATTTCATTCGGTAGACGTCCAAAATAGTCTTTTATACGCATTTTTTTCCCCATATACGATTTTCTTTTCGCTCGTATTGTCTCGAGAAAAATCCACGATTATCAATTATTATTATTATTATTATTATTATTATTATTATTATTATTATTATTATTATTATTGTAATTGATTCAAGTATCGATTTCGAGTTTAATCAATTAAAATTAATTTACTCGTATACGTATTTGGAATGGGGGGGGAGAGTGTTTGTCGACTAATAATAATAATAATATGCTTCGTGAGTATACGGAAGGGCGACGTTTAATAATATACACTGTTGGTAGCCGAGCAAAACACTTTGAATATTATAAAACCAACAAAACCTTGACCTAAAGTTTTTATTACACGCTCCAAGTATTACACACACACTCCACACTTTGCTGTTTCTTTCTTTTTTTCCATTTCTCTATTTATTTTTTTTTTTATTGCCATCTTTCATAGCAGCGCAGCGATCCATTTTTCACACCGGATATCGTGGATTTAAATGGTTATAAACGCGGTTTACGAGCACCGCGAAAGGCTACCGTTTATACACAATACACACACATATTATACGAACACGCTGCTGGAGTGTTGAAAAAAAAAAAAAGCGGAAAGAGTGCAAACGGATATATTATAGTAATATAAAGTAAGCTTAAGGTATGTGTGCAAAAAAAAAAGAAGAAAAAAAACCACTTCCTCCCTCACTCACGCTCCATTGCATTAACGTTCTGATTTTCTCCAGAACTCCCACCGCTTTTTATTATTTCATATATATATATATATATTTCTTTATTCTAAAATATTCGATGATTTTTCTCTCAACAATAATAATTCATTACCGAATATTTTATGCGGAATAAAATTATTATTATTATTATTATTATTATTGTATACGCTTTCGAAATTAATTTTTTTTTTTATTCTAAAAGCGTCTACGTTTTCGTCCGTCCAAGCGAAAATAACATTGAACGCTTTAAATTTTCTTTTTTCCCCGTGTTACTACCACTACGGCACGTTTGTTTTACTAACCGAATGACGGTAATTATTTTTAGTAATTTAACGTTATTTGTGTTTTCTTCAGATATTATCGCATAATTTATAATTGAACATAATACGATGTAAACGTGCATTATTATTACGTTTCACTATAGGTGGAAATCGAGAAGATGACATTTCGCCGATAAAAATATTTTACGAATAATAATATTCAATATCGTTTATTCAAAACTAATACACTCGTATATATATATATTAATATTAAAACCTTAATAATTATATTTGCATTTATTTATATAGCTACGTTACAATATCTATAACCATTATTAACTTACACGATTTTTATGAATGTCTTTTTTCTTTTTTTGGAAAAGAAATTCTTTTTTAAAATAAATAAAAATTATATGTATACGTTCAATAAAACGAGTTTTTTTTTAAAACTTTAATTTATTATACGATAATATTATTGTTGCGCATTGTCGTCGATAAATATATTTGAGGTAACCGAATTTCAAAAAAAGAATAATAAATGAGATTCTCGACGGAGAGGAAGTGGAGAGAAAAATAAAACGCTTTTGCTTTTCACTGTTGTTATAATATTTAGACGACTAACGTTGTCTCGATTTCGTTATTAGCAAAATAAAAAACGTTTAAAATGAGAATGACGACGAAGAAAACGTTTTCTTAAATTACTATGAAAAATGAGGAGCGTACAATGAGTCTTTAGATTAAAAACAAAAACGAATAAAAGCGAAACAATAAATACCTATGTAATAAATTTCAATAACAATGGATTAGCTTTGGCGTAAGACAAACCTTTTAATTCAAACGAATGTATCCAAATACGACACGTCGCACGACACAAATCTCCACATCATACTCGCTTAATACAATCGTACGGATTGTAAAAATTATTATTACTATTGATTCCCCATCGTGTTTTTTAACAGAAAAACTTCTATTTTTTTGTATAATTAAAACAAAAACATCGACTATAAAAATCTCGAATTACCATCTCATTGAAAGCGATTATTTGAAATTAAATTTAAAATTTTTCCTAATTATAACTACTAGACAAAAACAGTACACGCTTATATAAAATATAAATATGTACGCACGGTAAACGTGTACATACGAATTACTTACAATAATAACGAATTTCACTTGAAAGCAATAAATGGAATATAATATAATTCCCCGGAATCTTTGTCAATCGCTTTTTTTTTTTGTTTTTGCGGTGTCGAGATTTATTCAATTGAAACAATACAAAACATTTTAATTTAACTGTTTTTTCGATTATAATCGATAAAAGCTAAAGTAGGAGAAATATATTTGGTGATACATAATTAATTTAAGTTCCGAAAGAGTTGTGTATTCGACAGTTATTGGTAACAATATACTCCGTTATTATTATTATTATTATTATTATTATTATTATTATTATTATTAATGGTGTATGAGACTTACCGACAACAACAAAGGGTCGAAACACATTTTTATTTAAACAAACAACAGTAATAATATTAATAATAATAATAATAATAATAACAAAGCGTTTTGGTAAAACCGTTATGTACCGTGAAAATAAAATAGGTTTTTACGTAAGGAAAAAAATTCTTAAAAGAAAATATTTTAAAGTATTTTATATGTTATTATATTTTTATATGATTAGTATTTAAATATATTATTGAATTAAACGAAACGAGTGTGCTGTAAATCGAACACGTATTTTTGGCCCGTGTTTTGTCATTAGTGATGAGGGGAGGGCGAATGTTTTACACAGTTAAAGAAAAAAAAAATTGGAATAAATTACCGAAGCTCTATAATAACTATAGAGACCGGATTTGTATGTTTTTTTTTTATATATATATTTTTACTGAGAAAAGCTCCAAATGGATGACTTTTTTCCTGACGATTTATTTTCCGATATGAACTAATATATACAAATATTTTGGCGCATAAAAACATATTTCGAGGTTAAAGAACATTTTGCGCAAAATGATATATTCTAGGAGAACATATTAAGATTTGAACATTTCACAAAAAAAAAAAAAAAAAATGCAACGGTTTATGAAAAAAAAAATGCAAAAAGAATATTGTGACCTACGTCAGTTTCTACTCTCCCGGACGCCATGATTAGATCGGATGTAGTTTATAGTTCTACGTAAAAGCGTATATCAATATGATTTAGTAAATTAAATACTTTTCAGCTCATAATATTGAATGTTATTTTTTTTATTGCATAATATATTATTATTATTATTATTATAATTCAAAGCGCAGCAGCGTTGCGTTTTAAAAGCGTCTTATACGTGATTTTTCGATTCCATACCACTTCATCGCAGTAAGTGTATTATACCGTTTAAAAAAAAAAACCACTTAAAAAATAATAAAATAATAACGAGACAATCGCGGATTATCGAAAAGCCTGGTGGTGTATTCGCGACGATATTTTAAAAACTATAGTATAGAGAAAAATAAAAATGTTTTAATACATTATGTTCGTGTCGTCGTCGCGGTATAATTCCGTTTGAACGAAAACGAAAACGTGACAACATTTCAAAAGACGTGAAAAAAAAAAAAACGTTTTAACGCGTTAAATCTCCTATTCAGGATTGAAATTTCCTCGTCGTCCCGCTCTGGGAAAGAGGAAAAAAATTACAATAATTATGGAAATAAACCACCCCGAACGGTGACATTAAATCACGCGCTCTGTTCGCTTAATTACACACGGACGGAGATGAACGCTCGCGCGTATGATTATTTAACACGTCCACGCGCGGGCATTCTATTCCCCTTAGTTTAAAATCGTTTCTAATTTCTACGCAATCCGCAGTGTGTCTGTGTTCTTTGTTCGGGGAGAAAATCGGCAAATACGATTTTATACACACGCGCGAGTTAATGAAATATAAAACAAAATTGTTTTAACAATTCTATTTCGGTTACGAAATGCCTAAAAACTGCTTTAGAATCGATTTTACGTTTCATTTTTAAAATTTCCTCGAACCTATACATAACCCGATAATATTATTCGCTTTGACTTTATAACTATACTGTTATACGGGGTAAATAAAAAACGCGCTCTTATACTGTCTCCAGCTGGAAATACTGTAACAAATTTCAGAAGAGTATTTTAGGTTCGGCGGATAGATTATTCTACGTTGTTTAGAGGAGTTCGTAACGAGTAGAGGTGGTTACAATGCGCGGCTGAAAATCGAAAAATCGCCATGTTCAAAGTACTGCAAAAAGAGAACATTTCATTATGACGGGGTCGGTGGTACACAAAAATGCAACTATCGTCTCAAAAATCCGTTTTCGCCCGCGTCCGTTTGGTAAATTCGTAACGAATACCTTTGTGACGACGTGTTCTTACTACGTTCCAGATATCATTCGTCCGGATGACTTTTTCTCGTTCCCGAAAAAACATCGAATCGCCGCGCAATACAGCGAGAACGAGAAAAGGCATTTACAGAAAACGACGACGAGAGCCTATTGGTATTAACTAAATATCCACTGAAATCGATTAAATCTATTATAGTCACTATGCTTAGAAAAAAAAAAATATATATATATGCAGCTCAGACATCTCGAGTAAGTAGTCGACGAAACGGTTCTGAAGCCACGATAATTATGAGATATGAGAGTACTTTTTTTTTTTATCATATTTAAAATGAACACAAATTCACTTCGAAAACAATTTCATATTCGCTCTTAATATCGATCCCCCGCATCAATGAACTAATTCTAATTGCGTCACTGTCGTCACAGTTTTTTCTAAAAATTATTTGACATTCCAGCGCTATTTTAATGAACACGAAATGCGCGTAACATAATATAAATTTTATGTATACCACAGATCTCGTTTCTCGTTTAATTTCTCTTTTTTATTCCCAACCTTTATTATAAATATGTGTTACAATATATATATGTATATTGATTTTTCGCACGTATTTTATTCGACAAACTGTATATATTTTATATTGTCACGTACACTGAAAATAATGTTAGTTTCAAAGGAAGAACGTAACGACGTAACGGAAAAAATGAAATTATTAACGGTCCATCGGAGATAACCGAAAATAAAAAAAGATTTGTTTAAGTGAAAAGTTTAAATATATAAAAATATAGGGACGAGTAAACGTGCACGCTCCAACGCACTTATATTGTAATACGTATAAATGCAATTTCATTCGAAATATTAAAAAAGAAAACGAATTTTTAATATATATGTATTTTACTGAACTGATAATACATAAGCACACACACATGCAAATTTGATATTCTCCTATTCTGTGCACCTCGCGTTTTAATTACCCCGTTGTAATTCTATGTAAATCATTCACGAGTCCGACACGAGTATGATTTCAATAAACCCGTTCTGAGAACTAATTCCAAATCGATTTCCATCGACTAAAAAATATATACGTGTGTGGCATTTGAACGATTTTTCAAGTGTTTTTTCAAACTTTGTAAGTCGTCAATGTGTACACGGTATTTCTTCGCCACCGACCGATATAAATTATTCGCATGCAGGGAGCTTGTTCTAAGGAACGACTTTCTTACTAGCCAAATAAATTTTGTTCACATTTGTTCGGATCATAATAACCCCTCGGTACTCTAAAAAAATGTCTAAAAATACAATTAGTAGTCGTGTACAATTAGAATTATTAATTTCCACAAAACGTCTCTTTTCGGGCTATCGGGTATTCGAGAATCGTCAAAAATTCCTCCGAAAATCAATCACGTTCACGTGCTTTATGAGTTTCTCATTAAATCGACGATTTAATGAGTTCAACAACGTCAAAAGCGAACGAATAAAAATTTTTTGCATTTTTTTTTTTATACATTACGTGTACGCGCTGTAGGAGCCAACTTTTGACATTTCCTATAACCCGATTCGAGTCCACACTACTCGTTAGAATAAGGCCTGATTTGCATTTAATACGCACGGCGTATTTTCCATTCTTGGCAGACATTCCGCGATAATTTACACATTATAATAAATACGATATGCGTGTCGCGTGACCGCAGAAATTTGTTTCGAATTTCACCCCATTCAGTGTAATAAAATATTAAACGAAGAATAACGTTTAGCATTTTTTTTGTTCATGTCTGTCCCCGTTTCAAACGAGAATTAATTTAAAAAAAAAAACGTCGAAAATACGCGTTCGTATCTTTGTCAAATTCTTTTTTACGAACGTAAAACGTTTAGACGCGTGTCGTATAACGAGCCGCGGATGATGATTTTCGCTCGGGTGAATTACTGTGTTAATACGCGGTTTATCGCGGAAATTTCAACAATAATAAGTGGCCATTTAGGATTGTCAAGATTTTTTTCGAATACAGTTCAAGAAATGTAGGAGACGTGTGTCGTATAAAGTGTTCAACCCTTTAATCCAAAAAACCCTCTTCGTTCTATGACTCTTAAACAGCTAAACATTTTTAATAATTATTTTAAAATCGTGTAAAGTTAACATAATACATTCCATGTAAATTTCTCTCTATGCAACCGTTGTATCGTTGTGGCGTTGCGTTTAAAAACTGTACTGCGACAATTGATTTTTCTTTTTTCTCCAAATTATTTTTAGTAGAATTTCGCATAAGCAAACTGCTGAAAACTGAAGTCGAAAAACTTGTCAAACAAAGTGCAGTGTCCCAACTAAATACAATTCCGGACATCGTTTCTAGTCGAGAATTTTTACAAATAAAAATCGTTGTAAAATAAAAAAGCCTGCTCGCTACGCCGAGAATCGTTTGAAAATAAAAAAAAATAAAACGTATTATAAATAACGAAATTTTTTCTCAAAATAAACGTCGTGTAACTATATCGCTTTGTTTTCATACCAATCGTGAATAACGTCACTGCAAAACGAACCGAAAATACGATTGAAACAAACGAACAAAAAACCGGTCCTCAAATTATTTTAATGCCGTTTTTCTCCTTCTTAATACGATAAAATAATAATAATAATAATCCGTAGCACATTTACAAGTAAACGCGGCGATTTCGGGTGACGAAGAAAAGTGGAAAAAAGAAAAAAAAACTATTGATTCATTGTCCGTAGCGACGACAAGTCTCGTAAGCACGCTCTCTCCTATTAATTTCAAGGGCGAAGTATAAAAATTATTCAAAACATTTGTCCCCCGTCTCTCCGCCCGGGTCGCTCGCGGCGACGACCTTCTCGCTTACTACTACTACTACTACTACTACTACTACTACTACTACTACTACTACTACTACTACGGCTACTACTACTACTACTACTACTACTACTACTACTACTACTACTACTACTACTACTACTACTACTACTACTACTACTACTACTACTACTACTACTACTACTACTACTACTACTACTACTACTACTACTACTACTACTACCAATTTGTAAAACTTTTATACTACTATACGCGCGCGCCGTAATTTCATCCCTGGATGAAACCACATTTGTGCGTCCGCAGGGGGTGCCGCCACCCGCGATTTCGTACGACCGTTCACGACCCTCGCGCGCTCGGTATGGCGTACTCGTTACATATACGTCGTCGTCGTTGTTATTATTATTATTGTTATTATTATATAAGCTCGTTTTGCACGCGAACAGGGTCCGCCGCCGCCTCACCTCTGGTCCCGTTCGTGATTAATCGTTCGCTAAAAGCCCGCGTAATTCCGCGGCCTGGCAAAGATAAACGATTGCGAGCGCCGCGACGTCGACGAGGCGGCGCGACGGTGGCTGCGGCGGCGGAGGGCACCGGCCGAGAAGGGACGGCGTTTTCGGCGGGACGAACAGAACAGATGCGTGGGAGGCGCACGGGCGAGTGAGCGATGGAGGCGCGGTTACAGTGATGGAGGAGGCGCGGCGCGGCGCGGTGCATTATTTTATATATGGTCGGCGGGCGCGCGCGTGCGAGAAGAGGAAATCGATTCGACGGCTGTGTACGTGTATGCGTGCAGTATACGTGTGTGTCTCCGCGCGGACTGCACACGCGAGATGATGCGGCGTCTATATGCGTGTACGCCGCCGAATTATTTCCTGCACGCGCGTATAGACTAATTACCGCAGCGGATGGAGGAATTCGATACGAGTGCATAGCAGGAGCGATTTCTATCGGCTTAAGGGTCGAAGGGATAACTACGTCGCGCCGCACTATTTAGGGCTCATTCCAAAAATCCGCGTATCAAATTTAGTCGATTTTTATTATTAGTTTTTTTTTTTTTTTTTTTTGTAGAAGGGAATACTTTATAAAATACCGTGTGCAGTGCAGTACTCACCATCACGGTCAGTAGTAGTAGTAGAAAAGAAAACGTTTTGACTGTACGAATGTACCGGTAATTCGGATCCGACTTAGTGTGTGCGTGTGTGTGGAGACGAATACATAAATAACGAAAATCTAGAAACAACGTTTAGAATGGAAATAACGATCACTTCCGAGTAATCGGTAAAGCCGTAAATCGTACTGTAGTGTAGTGACAGTGTTGGAACGACGATGGAAGACGGAGTAATTAGAAAAATTACTTGTGAAAGCTTTGTGAGGTGAATCGGATGAGAAAAATGTAGCGATCGATGTAGGAGAATAGAACTGTATTGTAAACGGGACGGTTCTTGAACCCGAATGAACCGGCGGCAAAGACAAAAAAAAAGTACGTACCAGAGTTTATTATGATGGACGAGTGATCATAAACGTATCGGGTACTCGAAATCGATACGGTTTATCGGGTTGAGATTTTGAACGACGGGCGTTCGTTAAAAACTACACTGAAAATTACAATTTTCCCAGCACGTTTTTCCTTCTCGTTGGATAATTATTATTTACAAGAGCGTATCAATTATAATGGCAAGATTATACATTTTCAGCGATACTCTGTTAAATGATATCGATTTATTTTGCACGTGCAGAAAATAAACCACTCGTGTATCTCATTAATAAGCATGTCTCCCGTTGAAAAAAACCGAGTACTGCGTACTCGTGTATAATAAACGTGTAAAGAAACTACAGTTTTTTTTTTTTATTTTGTGCGTGTTACGAAATCAAACTATATGGAATATATTATTCTAAAATTTGTTTTCGTTAAAGTTCTTTCGGATACATCCCCCTCCCCCTCGCCCCGCGTGTCAACACTGAGTATTTGTAGAAGAGAGCGTATACATTTTTTTTTTTGCATTTTAACGTAAAAGAATGAACGACAAGGTAACTCCTCCGATTTTGAAGTTATCCACGAACGTTTTTATGATATTCGCCGCCCCGATAAATCACGATTTTATATTGGCACGCGCAGTTTTCTTGACACGTCAAAATAACGTTTTAAAAATCCGAGCAAAAAAAAAAAAAAACCATACCGTTGACAGCTAGTTTTTCTTTCGTATTATTCAATTATTGTACACGAGTCCATTCTGCACGGACGACTGTACGACGACGATGACGATGAGACAGACTTCCCCTTTCGGTCGTCCAATATACACTCTTGCAACCTTCCATACCGTCGCGTCACCCGAACGCGTTTCGTATAAATATTTATGTTATTATTATTATTATTATTATTATTATTATATCATTGGCTGCGTGTATTAATATTTATATATAACATCTCGTTAATGCAATGAGGAAGCTGATAGTTAGCAGCAACTGAGCACATATTATTATAACATGACGAGGGTCGAAGGGAACTCATGTGAAAAGCCGACGTCATCGAGTATATTTGCTGCTGTCGCGGGAGGTCGACGTTCCATTCGAATGCGAAATTATTATTATTTTTTTTTTCATTTTATCTCCTGCGCTTCAGTTGACATACGTCCGAATGTTTGGTAAAGAAAAAAAAATGATATAAATGCCAGTCATTGCGTTTATTTTAAGTATTTTTTCTACAACCTCTGACAATATAATTACGATTTGAATTTCTACATTTGTGTATCGCGCTGTAATAATAATAATAATAATAATAATAATAATAATAATAATAATAATAATATTATTATTATTATTATTATTATTATTATTACAGTACACGTATATTTAGTAAACGATATTCCGGTTTTTTAAAAAACAAATTTTATTCCAAGGACATCAATTTTATTATTATTTTTTTCTATCATTTAAATAACGAGGTCTTTTTTCGAACGCCTCTACAAAATGAGCGATCGTCTTTTCACGATCAATTTCCAAATCGTTTTTACGACTCAAAAAAACGCATTGAATTCTCCAAAACGTTGTCGGTTCGTTGCACAAAACGTAAACGTGTGTCTTTTTTAAGTTTAACTCCCCCTCCTCCTCCCTCCCCAAAAAAAAGAAGACAATACGAAAATCTTTCACTTAATTATCATTTTAAATTAATTTTAATTTAATCGTGTTTCCCGAGAAAGGGATTTAAAGGGATCTTCGAAACCCCCCTCCAAAGAAAAATTTAAAGTCAATCAATACGTCCTAAACATTTGCATTCTGTATAGAAGCAGCAAAAAAAGGAGACGTAAAATACCAATATTTTAAATACGTAAAATAAGTAAAAACGTGTTATAAAAAGATTTTAATTTAGTAGGTTGAATACGAATATTCGTATTATATTTTTAGTAGTTCTCTTAAACTCGACGATAAACATCGATACACTGAACATCGCTCAAAAATCATCGGTAGGAAAAAATACGTCTGCAATTAAATACGAAACGCGTAATAGATAAAAGAAAAGTAGTCTCGGAAGAGTTTACGTATTAGTAAAAGACTAGAAAAAAAAAATTTTTTTTATCATTTCCGAAAAACGCGTGTAATATATTATACGTACCACTACTGCTTTCGTGTCCGGCAATACTCAGGACCGAGCAATCAAATTTAACCTCGCGTGTCGAGTTATAAATCAGTATATATGAAGTTATATAATATCCGGGAGCTTTCTCTGCGTGTGTGCAGTGGCACAAATATACGTATAGAGAGATAGTAAAAAAAATATACAATACATCCTACATTATTATATACGTAGCGTGATAAAAACAACGATAATATTGACCTATATATATATATAATATATATACTAGCTGACCCGGCAAACGTTGTTTTGCCATATAAATTATTTCTAGTGAATATTTTGGTAGTCAAATAAAAAATAACTAACTTATTGTTGTGAGTGTGTGGGGATGTGGTATACGACGACTGAAAGAGGAATGGAGCGCTGTGAACGATGACGGCCTTTAAAAATAACATAACACCAAACATTCATTTTTTGAATTCATTTTATTTTTATTATCTTAACTAATAAATTTCAAATTACATCTCTATCACAAATTGTGACAATTAAAAAAAAAAAAACATTATCAGTCTCTCAGCGCAATGGAGTGTATGAAATTTTTAGCGAGCCCGTTTTTAGCCAACACAAACAAACTGGATGGTTTACCCGCGCGAGAACATATAATTCGTATAATTCGTCGGTGTGAAAAACACGGTGTGCCCAAAAGGTCTGAGCCGCGAACAGACGTCGTTTGGCCGTGAGACTTATTGATTGTCATTGCGAGTGCCAATCCTGTTGGCTGCTTCGACAACGTTTCTCATCAATTTTTTTAACGACCAATCGCGTGCCATTGCACAGCCGTGGAAATTACGAAGCGAAATAGCCGGAGATCCACTTTTCAGTTGTAAATGGTGCGGTGGCATGCCTGGCAAATCCAATGAGTACAAAAACTCTGGTGGATAATTTACGGCTTCGTTGGTATCGCAAACTGTATCGATAAATATATATATATATGACACCAAGTGCCCTGGTATGTTGAAATTTGTGTAACATTATTCATTTTACATATAGTCGTCATTGGAAACGGAAAAGAAATTTACCGTTGTAAAATCGTCGAAAATCACATCATCAAACCGAATCGATCGAAATATTCTCGAAGTCGAGTAACCTATACTGGCCGCCGTCTAACGCAGAAAATATAAGACAAAAGGAAAAAAAAAAAAACGATTTCGTACAATTACAAATATTGCTCTGCGCGCGACGTTTTATAGAAACTGTACGATTTAATGGCGTACAAACGAAAAGTTTTGGACATTTTTTTCGTTTTACACAAATCGGTGTTGTAAACGCGTTGTGCAAACGAGCCCGGACGGGCGGAGGCAGTCCGACGTAAACAACGACGCGAGCCCGTTTTCCATATTTTCTTTTGCAAGTCGATACGCCCCGCCGACCATCGGCGTTTCTCTCCTCCACACGCCAATTATAGACTCGTGTATGAGAGCAGCTGACGTCTAAAAGCCGAGCGTGCGATGCTCGGAAACGCATTCTTTCGGGCTCGCCGCCCGCGACGTCGCTTCGGTTCCGGAACACGAGACCATTATTCCCCATCGCACTTCCATTCCGCAGCACGGCAAACGGTATTACACCCACCAGCCCGACGTCGTTTTATGATTGTTTATTAGGTAGGTAACCATCGGCGGTGCCATCGCCTGCCCGTACGCGCGCCGCACGATTTAAGTGTAAAACGCACGCGACGAATTCGCTGTAACGCGGACAAACACAACAGTCGTTATACGGAAAACGGGGTCAGTGGAGGAATAAAAGAATTTTTATGCGCGTTAACGTAAATTTAAACGGTACGGGGACGCGATACATATATATATATAAAAGAAAAATTCAAGGTGAAAATTTGTTTAATTTTTACAGGGACGACGCGACTGGGGTCGGGGAAGGTAAGGGATCGTGTGTGTTCGTGCTGCACGTCCGACGGTTAACCCTAAACGATATTATCCGCAATGCGGGCCGCCGCGAGTCTCGCAACGACGACACCATTATACCTCTCCTCGTCCTACTCGCTTACGTAGGCGCGGGGTCTACTGCGACGCATAGGCGTGCGGCGGCGTCTCACGTCTCCGTGAACGCGGAACGTCCGCCGTCGCGCAACTGCGCGAATCACAAAAATGCAAACGGTTATTTTACAATATGACCGCCGATGTTAGGGAGAGTAGAAAATTTATTAAAAACGTCCCGTTTACGAGGACACGGAATAGAAAATTCTTGAATATCAGAGCCATTCGGTTATACAAATCGCAAATGTTTTATATTTTCGTCGAATCGCGCGAAACGCGAGCGCTTATTGTACATTGGTGTCCTGCGTCGTTTGTACGCGTCGACGACAATTCAATCCGGAATCGTAAATGTCTACAGTCATCACGCGAAATCGCCTGGCAAAAACAGTAGTTGGGGGGAAAAAAACGGTAATTATGTGTGGAGTATAAGGAAAAACGATGATACACTCTCCGTTCCACAAACCGAATAATATGCTGTGGGTAAGAAGGTTCCATCGGGCTGGACGCGCATAGTAGTCACTCGTACGCAATAGTGTTTGCAGAAAAACGACCATTCGGAAAAGACCGCCCCATCAAGTATGAGATGGGAAGATGTAGTAAAAAAATATGTGAAAGTTTTTAGCGGGAGGATCGGATTGGAAGAAACCTGCAGGCGTCGGATATGAAAAACTGTCGGAGGATGGTCTTAGTAGCCGTAGCGATCTACGAAGGAGAAGAAAAAGAAAACGTATATTAAAATTAATCGTAGTATTGCGCTAAAAAAATTGTATATCGATTTATTTTTTAATTTTCCCGGAACTGTTGAATAACAGTATAATAAAAACGTAAAACGACGTGTAAATATAGTATTGGGAAATAACAGGAGAAATATTACGTGAAATATCAAAAAAAAAATCGACAATTTTCGTGCTAAAATTGTTTAGATTTCATCTCAAAACGAAACGAATTCAAAATTTTCATTTGACAACAAATCTAGTGGACAGAGAAAACATTTTTAAACACAACGTTTTGTGTTTATAACACTATATTATTTTATAATAAAACAAATTGTTATGCCCGGATCGGTAGCCGGAACATTTTCAATATCGTTGTTCGTCTATTGGACTGACGTATAACTTGATTGATGTAATTCTATTTGTGCTTTTATTTTTTTTAAATATTTGTTCTCGAAATTTTTGTTCGAAAATATTTACCAAAACGTTGGCGGCGAGTCGAAAACACTAAAATACATAAAATATTCCTCGGGGATGAAAAAACGAAAACGCTAAAATATCCAAAAAAAAATAAAAAAATACGCATTAAAAATGTACATATTTTTATTATTTTAATTCACTGTACATTATGAAACGTTTTTTTTTACACTTAATGTATAAAAAATATGTAGGAATTCGTATACGCAATACGATCGACCAGAAAAAAAATAAATATGTAATGCGAACGTATACATTATTTTCCATCGGAAGAGCCAAACGGAGTTTGGTATTGAAAACGCAAATGTTTTTATCGACCAATAAAACCCATTTGAAATTATCGTATAATACACTTAATATTCGTACACCGACATATTCTATTACTGTATACGCTTAATAATTTATTCGTATTTTTAATAATAAAATTAATAATCGATTTGACATAAAATCGTTTTGTGAACGTAAACATTCGTCAATAATAATAAGTATAAACTGCGGTACTTTATATTCTTCCTCTTCTCTTGGTGTAACTACTCTCTAAAAGTCTTGACCGCCATCAAAATATCACGCCAACCATATGGTTTTACCAGATCTTTTCGATCTGCTCAGATGCTCTTCTACTCCATCCAGCCATCTTTTTTTGGGCTTGCCACGTGACCTTTTATTGCTCTTGAGGTGTATCCATTTAAATGCTACCCTTATCGGATCATTCCATTTTTAACACGACAAGTCACTGAATACGACGCTACAGTTGCCATATCCATCAACTCCTCCAGCTCTCTACTGTACCTGCTTCACCGACTTCCCGCGTCTGCGTCAAATGCTAGACCACAAATTATTCTCCAAACATTGTTACCGATAGTCCTTTGCCTTTCCATTATGTTCGTCTTTTTCCGAGCCACGCGTTAGATTAGTCACGCAAAAACCTGTTTCTTTTTTTTTCGTGTCTTTTCGACACAAAATTTTAGAGTCAAGAAATTTCGCTAAAGCGTTGAAAGTTCTCTACGATTTATTCAATCGAATGTCTATTCCCTTTGTCCAGTCATTCTTTCCGTGCTTAGCGTTACGCCCAAATATTTGAAAACTCCATTTTTTTTCTCCGTATTGTTTCTCGCTTCAGTTTCCACGTACTCTCATTGCATTGACCGTGTCTCTTGTGTCGCCTACAACGTCAAAGTCACTAACAGAGCCGAGTATTCTTGTATTGTGTTGTGTGTAATCGACACGAGACCCTACGTGCGCTCTTACCTCAATGCCAAAAGCATTCCAACAGGATTGGAGAACACGAATCTTCTTTATATTGCACACGAGGGGGAGGGGGAGAAGAAAGGAATCGAGTCAGTTTTATTCACAAATTCGAAATTCCGTGATTTATGCGTATCAGAAAGAGAGAAATAATAATTCGTATACGTGTGTATTTATATATTATATCACGAAGAGTATTTTGTTATTGTGTAATAAATATTATATTACACGATACGACGAGGAGAGAAGAAATAATGAAAAATATTATCGATCGCGCGTTGATATGCGGTACTGCGGGAGAATATACCGCGGCGATCAATCGTCGAACGGGGAAATGAAAAAAAAAAGAAAAAATGACGGTTGGGAGGGAAACTGTCGACGAACCGGCGGCGGGGGTTTGTTTCAATTTCCAGTCGGAATGATAAATTCGACGAAATTATTGAAAAATATTCAGATCGCATAACGCGCGATCCGAGGGGAAGAGAAACAGAACGTATTATTATTATTATAATATTATTCAACCGGCCCGAGCGGGCAGGGGACTGGTGCACGACGAGGCACGAAGTGGAAAACAAAAATTAATGCGCACCGCCGTTGAAAAATTTAAACGTTTGGAAATTCGTATTATTGTGTTCGGGAATTCGCACGAGCCGCCGAAGAAATATACTTTCAAAAATATATTTATATGTACGCATTTTATACGCTTTATATCGAATTCGATAATAACAAAAAGAAGAAAAAAAATAAGTAAAGTTATCGCGTGTTTTTTTCTAAAGAGAATATATATATATATAAGGAATTCTTTTAGAGAAATTCAATTTTATTCTTTAATAATCCTCCGTGAATCAACCAACGTTTCTCTCTCTCTCTCTGTTATATTCGATTTAAGGTTCGACTTATACTTCTCATTCAATATTTTATTATTATTTTTCCTAAATTTATTAATTATTACAAATATAGAAGTGAAATTTCTCGGTGGACTACACTTTTCAGCAATATATCGAAAATAAATTAGCTTTTTTTTTATTATTATTATTTCGGAACGTCCGGAAATCAATATCTTTAAAAAATTATTTTAATTCGCTTAAATAATAACTGTTGAATTTCTAAAATAAAATTCGTAGTTAATAAAAAGAACTTTTAAATATATTACGATAAAAATTTACATTTTCAAAAACTGAAACGAAACCCCGTTACATTTAACATATCAATTTAGTCGATTTTTTTTTTGAAAAAAATTCCAAAAAAATTGACCGAATCGACTCGCTCACAAACTATCCATCTCTGTTTTATAAGACTATACTACTACCGTAGGTGTGCATAGAGGTCTGTACTCGCGGACACCACGATGCCTATTATTATTATTATTATTTATTGAACGTTTAGATTTTTTCAAATAATAATACGATAACCCGCAACACTACTGCTGACGCTGCAATTTACAAGAATATGATATTTTATACGTATTTATTACATAATGTCGAGGACACCGGGGAAACTTGGAGGACCGTCGTTACTCGTTTCTAATCTGAAGAATTCGTGCGCTTATTAAAATCGTACATGGTATTATTATTATAAAGGATCGCTTGTATCGAAACAATGCGTTTACGATAAATAATGATTCGTGCAAAACTATTTGGCAAACTATGCACGACAGCGTTCGTGGAACGAATAAATTCGCGGACGATACGATCGCGTTGCGGTGTGCTGTAACCCGCCCCAGCGCGCTATAAGGACCGTTCGCTGGTGATTTTTAATCGACCCTCAAAAAAGAAAAACTAACTGAAAAGTATACGTCTTACACGGACAAAATGTTAAATTCTCGAAACAATTCAATTTTCTTTTATCTTTTTACGATCGAGAGGTGACAATTACAAATATTGAATTGATTTTTATCGGAGAGAAAAAACCACGTCGTTTCCGCTCGTTTAAAATAATTTTCGAATTCAGGGGATATTGCCGCAAAATGTTATTATATTTTATATAAAATATTTACTCGAAACTATTCGAGTTAGCAGTTTTATAAAATTACAATAAATTGGCAAATTTTAAAAGTTTCTTTTTATTATTATTTAAATTAGTGTCCGTGAAAACGTATTAAAAAAAAAAAAAAAAAAAGTCTCGATTAATTAGAGAGACGATTTGAAAACTATACATAGGCAACGCGACGCGTCTTTTCCTTCGACCGGGAATACTTCTACGGAAATAAAATAATTCTGAAATTTTTCAAATAAAATCTCGGATACGTGGATAAGTGGTGTTCGGGTGAATGGGAGGAAAGAGAAATTGAAATTAAATTTAACGAAGAAAAACATACGCTGTTAAAAGATAATTGGTTGTAAAAACAGCGTTTCCTCACGGGAAATTTATTATACACTTGTATATATAGGTAATGAACCATTCTCTGTGTAGAGATGTCAATCGAATAACCACCGTCGTAGACGATAAAAAAAAAAAATCAAATAAATTATTATGCGAATTATTACTAGGATATATTTTTTTTTCTCTTCAATTAATTAGTACAAAAAATGATTATCGCTCCCGATGTCCGTCGTTAAACAATATTATTTAAGTGTGTATGTTATTAGAAAACGACACAAATCCGATGCATTAGGTAAATATATATATATATGCACAGACGACGTGAACTAATCATTTCGTATTGTGTGTCTGCGTGTTTTGTCGTATGAATGTGATACGTGTAATACGAGGTCCGAGTGAGTGAGTGAGTGAGTGAGAGAGAGAGAGAGAAAATCTCATCAAAATGACTCGCGGCGGTGCTCGCGTGTCCCGGGGAGGAGAAGGATTGGTGGGGAGGGGGTGGGTAAAAATCAATATCTTCTCTTTCTCCCTCATCCCTTTCCTATACACCCCACACCATCCTCGTCCTCGTAAACCCCTGACCTTCCCCTCAAAGGATCTCCCCGCCCAGCCTCTGCCGTTGCCGCTGCTCACCGCGGGCCGCCCGACCGACTCCCCCTACACCCGCACTGTTCTACACCACCTCGCGCCGTCGTCGTCGTCGTCACGATCCCGCCATACCGTTTTCGTACCTACCTACACACACTCAGTCGTCGTCGTCCTGCAAACACATTACATAAATAGATCCGGCGTTATGTTTTCGTTTACAATAATATATAACAGGGGTGGCCACTAACCTTAACTGTGGGAGCCGCAAATGTATAAAGCTAATTTGAGGCGAGCCGCCGCCACATTGTAAAACGATGTTTATGAAATAATGACACAATGAAAAATGAACTCAAATGAAGGAACGTTTATTTTTTACATAACATAAAACATTATTATTATTATTATTATTGACATAGTTATTAACATTTTATTATTGATTTATTTACGAGAGGTGCTTTTTCGAGTGTTCGTTTTTTCTGTAAGCTTTTTGAAATCTGTAACGCGATAACGGAAATCATGTTGTTATCGTCGTCGTCTCTGACGCGGTCGTAACACACCGTGACTATTTTTGGCTATACATACTAAAAGCACCGCCGCCGTGCCTAATAACCTACCTAAACCTAATAATAACGACTGTAATGATAACGAAATCGACGACAATAAAAATGCCATCTAACGTTTCTAACAAATTTCATATTTGTTAAGTTTAGTCTAAATTTTTTAGTTCAAGAGCCGCACGAAACTGATTTAAGAGCCGCATGCGGCTCGCGAGCCTCGTTGTGGCCACCCCTGATATATAACGTCACGCGACGTCTTTACAACAGCAACAGCAGCAGCCGCCGCAGGGACGGTGAACGACGGATGTCGGCGCTGTGGCGGCGGCGGCGACCACGCGCGTTTACCGTTAATTTTTTTAATATTACACGAGTCCCCGAGGACGAATTTCCGTGATATGAAAAAACGGAGTTCGGGGCAAACCGTTATTTGGGCGCCGTTTTTCGATTTTTTTTTTCTCGCGCATATTTTTATTGCAAAACACGTTTATTTATATAAAATAATAATAATAATAATAATAATAAAAAAACTCGGCGTGTTAATTATATTAATGCCGATGATATATTCAACTTATTCCCGGATTCGTTTTTCAGAAAATAATAATACAATTAACTTTTTTTCACTATATTATATTAATATTTTAACTAAATAAAAATCGCACTTACGGAATAATAAATCAATTTCAATTATTTATTTATTTTTTTTTTTGTATTTATAATTTGATTATCTCTTAATTTGACGTTTATCGATTATTCCACGGAAGTGCATACACAAATAATTTATCGAATTTAAATCAAATTGATCGCTTGTATTTTAAAACCGAATTTTCTTAAATATTTTTCATAAATTCTACAGGTTTTAATTTCGTACAGCGAAAGGTTAATTGGGTAACGAAAAAGTTTCGCGTTTTTGTAATAAACAATTCGATCCGCGATGTAAAAATCGAAATCGACGTAATTCAATTTTTTTTTTTGCGTTGTTTTTTGTTTTTACACATTTCTAACTCTTAACGACTGATGAAAAATATACTGCTCGAAACGAATTAGATTATCGATTTAAAAAAAATGTTAAAGAGACGTTTTGGTGATCGCCTTATACCGTCTACGCCGGCCCTGAATCGGCGCACTCGTCAAATTTCGTCCGACAATAATAACACACGCGATACTTGAATTAGTGGGAAGAAGGAGAATGGAAGTACCTCTTTTTTTTTTTAAATATTTTAGCGTAATACTCGTAAAAATCAAATTTTTCATAATAACGGAATGTTGAAACGGGACGCGGTCAGCACTCAATTTTGTCGAATTAATGAAAATAATAAAAATGTGACTTTAAAATTTCGATTGTCAACGTGAAAACAACAAAACATTTCGTATTACGAATTCGATAGATTTATTTAATTTGAAATATAATAACGATGGTTTGAATGGGAACGAAGCCCCGCGAATTTTCAAGACATTACAATTTTTAGAGACGCGCAGTTTTCTTTTTTACAGTTCTGATTTTTTAACATTTTACACAGCTCGTATATATTGAGTTTTGACGTATAAGACGTATAACGTTTTTTTCTTTTTTTACATTATTATTGTTTTCGATTTTAAAACGATTCTGAATGACGTTTAACGAATATAGTAATGAATATCGTTAATACGCATGTCTCATAAATATTGCGTTAAATTCAAACATTGGACAAAAGTTAAAAAAATAAATAAATACGATTTCGTTTTTGCAATTTTCGTTGTTTGTTTTCCGTTTGCGCTAGATGTAATTTTACGCGTGTCGAAATCACTTGTTCGAAATACGAAAAAGTGTTCGAAAAATTCAAAAAAAAAAAAACACACGTCGTTGCAAAACATTGCTCGCTTCGCTCGGTATCTAAAAATATATATATGTTTTTTAAATACGCACCTAACCTTATATCGTATTTTGTGTATTATTCGTTCGAACGACATAATCTGTTTCGCGCACTTTAATGAAACGGAAATCATAACTAAAGAACTAATAATTCCGAAGACCGCAACGAACTCTTATAGTTAGTGTTGACCCATTTGTTGCGTTAGGTTTTTCTCTAACCCCTCAAAATACGATATTCCTGTCTGTTGACGCATCCCCCCGCGCTCATATGTGGATCTCATCAAAAAAATCTCTGCGTTTCATAGACGTCTTTTCGATTTTCTGGGTCCGTAGAATTTCCTACAGACCTATGCGTAAATCATTCTTCAAAATTCAATGCAATCAACTCAATGAAATCTCCTGCGATCGGCGACGACGAATGGATTTCGTCGGGACTCACGGCCGACGTTCGGAAGTTTTAACATTTTTCTATACTCTTAACCATATAACCATATTTACCGCTGTAAATTTGAGAAAATTCGAAATATTCCTTTTATCCTCTCCGACACAATAGTAGTAATACTTGAATTCAATGCGTACCGTGTATGCACTGTTAAATATATTATAGTAACGAATTTTTCCTTTCAAAATTCAAATTTCAAAAACAGCCATTGACCCATATAAAATGTTAATAATTTAGCGAGATGTTCGTATATGTATGTATAGCGATTATGTAAAATTACACAGCGCTTTTTTCGACGTAATAATTATGTTTAACAGTTGGAAAACTCGTGTCCACCTCCTTCCTTCTGAATTATTGTATTGTGCAGGCACTACAAAAATATTATTTCCTCCCCGTCCCTATCTAAAAAGAAAAAAATTATATTACGTTATAAACAACATGATCGATAGCATTAATTTCTCAAACTACTATTGTAACAGATTTAAATTATTATTATTATTATTATTTATTTTTTTTTTAAATGTTATTCACTGTTTAAGGCTGAGAATGTTAGAAACGAATAAATTCGCGACTTTAAACGTTTCTATAGAACAATATTTTTACATTATTCACGATAATTTCCATACATATATTTTATTGGATTACGACGTATAGAGTTAGGTTATTTTTAATTTTGAAAATATATTCTAACGGTATTTCAAGTGTATTTCAAAAGAAATATAATATTTAGAATACTTGGAATTTAAAAAAATATTTTAATAAATAAAGAAAAAATCAATCTTATCGGATCGTCGCGAAATTAATAAAAAAAAAAAAAAACGATAATACATACGTATGAGTACACTGAATCGCAGAGGTAAATAATGACAAAAAAAATGTTTGACAAATTACTGTATATTATAACGTGCGTTTTTGATTAAAAATAAAAACAAAATTACACACTTATCTATCCGTTAACGTTCTTTATCGAAGTATTTTTCATAATATTGGATGCGTGAGAAAGACATTTTTTTTGTTTTAGAAATTACTTTTTCCACAAATACGGCGATTAATATAATATATTCGTATACGAGAAACGTATAATTATGATATATCGTGCAGGTCGTATACTTAGTATATAAACTAAAAGACATTACGCTTAATGGATAATAAATGAACATTTAATTAAATTCTGCGCGCGCATTTAAAGTATTTTTCTTATTTTTTTTTTTTTTTTTACCCTACAAATATGATTATACGCGTATTTTTATTTTTTCAATCAAATCTAATGTTTAATAATAATCGGGGATATTCTTTTAATTTGTTATTAATGGCGCATGATTCGCGTGTAATAAGAACGAGAACGACTTAAGAATCGTACAACTGTATATATTTTTTTTTTTAATTTCGTAAATTCTCAAAAAAAAAAATTGTATTTTTTTATAACTGAACAGATCGATTTGCTGATGCCTTTTCTTAATTGTCACCTAACCGCATAGCTGATCTCGCTTGTAACGATCCGTCCGCTCGTTCCCCGTATAAACCGCTCGGCGGTGAAATCAATTGGGGCCCTTCACTCCTGCGGGGCATATTAATTTCCGAGTTTCCGCCGCGCGTCGCACTCGAAATTTAGCTTCTTTTCCCTCCTCCTAACATCCTTGTTGGTCCTTTGCCCCCGTCATCTCGCTAAGCCGTTTCTCCTTCTCGCAGTAATAAATTCTTTTATTTTTTTATTTTTTTTTTTTCGTACGTAATATTTAGAGAGCCCGCCGCGCAGTTTCCTTACTGTACGCGTGAAAAAAAAAAAAAATAAATAAATAAATAATAATATAACGACAAGAATAAAATGTACACAACGTCTTACCCGACTTTCAGAATTCCGGTGAGTTGGCTGCTCATCAAAAAAAAACACGAACCGGTGTGGCGAAAATCGGACGACCGACCCGGCCGGCGGCGTCCACGCAACAGTCGCGCAGGTGTCTATCGAAGAGAGAAAATACTAAAAATTTTTTTTATTATTATTATTATTCAAAAAAAAACTTTTTTTTTTTTTTTTCAGAAAAAAAAAACGCTCTCACTCTCTCTCTCGAGTCACTTTATCGTCGTCGATGCGAAAGTCTGATTTTCGAAACGAAAAGAAAAAAAAAATTATTACCGATCCGGAGGGGGAAAAACGTAATCGTTATTTTAATTAAAACGAACACGGCAATTACTTTTAATTCTCCCTCTCTCTTTTTTGTTTATATTCAATAAAAAAAAAATCGACTCGTCACACCGTGTGACTTCGTATGCAAGTGTGTGCTCCCGGGGGGCCGCCGTTCGTCGCTCCTCGTTTTTGGTGCCGCGATACACGATACGGACGGCAACGACGGCTAACGACTGACACTCGGACCACCGCCGAGGCGACGTTGCTGCGGTGTGTATTTTTCCCCTACGTCGGTCGTGTATGCGCGCAGGACCGCATTGCGTCGTCGTCCCGTACCTGCACAAGCGGCACAACTCTTCCCCGTTTTGATTGATTCGGGAACACTGCCGTGTACGGGGCACGGCCGGCGGACGGGTGTCACCCACAGAAAAAGAATTTTCGGCGTCCTCCCGACCGGCCCCCTCCCCCCCCACACACACCGTCACACGACACCGCGTCCGGCGATCTCTCTCTCTCTCTCTCTCCTCTTATTTTTTTTCTCCTGCGGCCGTCCCTCATTTATATACGTATGCGCTGCACTGATAACGAGAACCGTTTCAATTACGCCGCATTAGAATATTTCGTGTTCGGGTTAGTCAATAATTAATTGTTGATTTCCTGCGATTCGGAATAATTTTGTTTTTCTTACAAAAAAACAAACAAAAATCGGTACAAGGACACAAAAGCCGTTTGAGAGTTTCCGATTGAATGAATAACGTGTGAAATATTGTCCGACAACGCCGCGGTAATTTTCATGATGTGCGACCGCGCCAATGTCTGGAAAACAAATAAATCATTTAATTACATCACCTGCATCCCGTCAATTATTATTGGACCAGTGGTCCTCCTCTCCCAACACACTCCAGCGGTATTTTTAATATCGCTTTTTTTATCCCCCCGCACGACTGATCGAACTCGAGGATTTCATTTGTTGTTCTCGCATCGAAAATGTCGTTTTGTTTCTGAAACACGTAAAAGTCAATTCTCCGCCCCTCGAAACGATCATTTCATAAAGACGCGTGCCGGCCCTTAGCGTTCCGTTTTTAGTATAAAATACGTATTTATTTTTTTTTTTTAACGAAATAATACTCCTTTTCCGATTCGCGCGAAATTTGTAATTTTAAAAAATTAACGGGACAAAATTTCACGAGAGTCTGTACGATTTTACCAATTCATTTGCCTGTTGCACGTGAAATATATTTGGAATTTTTTAATTCTACGCGACGCGTACAAATACGCGCATTTGGTCCGCATACGTTTGAATGTTCCACACAACGAGTGTAAATTTACACGAGTTTTCTATTTATTCGTAAAAAAAAAAAAAAAAACACTGTGTTGTTCCAATAACGCGGAATGATCGATCGACAACCGGGATTCTACGTACGCGAAATCATAACGATAAGACGTTCTCGTTCAACGCGCCCATACGGATTTATTATTGATTAGAACTTCTGTTCCACATCACACGACATTATTGGAACACATTTAAATGAAACGATTTGGTAATATTTTCGACGAATAAAAATGTAATAATGACATTTATTGAATACCGTTCGAAAATCGATAGATTTTTCAAAAACTCTAAATGCGCAATTATATACATATATATTACAAATCGAAATATGCAAAAAACGAAATAGAAACATTTTTCTATTTATTCGAGAATAAGCCAAATCGCGGACATACCTGACAACCGATCTATTTTTGTATCAAAGAGGAAAAAAACGTGCGGATTCTAGCCCTATAATAATAATCATTAGTCACAAGACGAGAAACGCCGGCATGAATTTGAAAAACGTTACGTATGAGAGAAAAAAGTAATAATGAGTAGAAAATGCGATTTTCTCGATGTAAGTATTGTAAAACTGAAAATAGAGTAATGTTTTTTAAAACAAAAAAAAAACATATTGTACCGACGCCGAACGTTTCGTACGCTTATAAAATTTGAAAACATCACCGCCACCGCAAATAATAATGCGCGTAACAAGTAAATCGATAAATAATAATTATTATACGGGATTGTGTGCAGAGGTCTGCGAATAAATCGCACAATATATCCAATTAAAATCTGGAAATAAAAACCGTATGTATTCAATTAAAATCGGATAACATAACAAATGCGGCGCGCAACGAAAAATCCGTCGCCTCTCGTACCTACTGTTATATTTGTTATTATGAAACAAACTGAATGAATGATTGCGACAGACCACAGTTATAAAGCTTTCAACTACGTCGACGAATTAATTAAAAATGAATTTTCCGCTTCTCCGAAAAGTTTTTTTTTTTGTTAATTAATACTTTATTAACTCATTAATATTTATTCGAAACTTTTGATTATATTAAACAATAAATTGAAGAAAAAAAAATTACAATAAATAAGCGAATGTTCAAAAAAAAAAAAAACCTGTACGAGCGTATAGTTCGACTGGAGTTATAAATTAAAATGTCTGCGAAAACGTCGTTATTACATTTTTTTCTTTTTGTATGTACGCTTTAAAAGGTAATAATTAAAAAAAAAAAAGGAAATGATTCGTAGTAAAAATTTTAATAATAAAATATTATTTTGTGTAAGAAACTTTATTATAAATAACAAACGACTAAAATACGAATAACTGTAAACCACAATGTAAAGACAGTGTTCTAAAAAAAAAAAAAACAAATAACTTAATAGATTTCGTTTTGAAAAAGAAAAAAAAATCCGTTTACTAAAAATACTAATTATTTTATATGACACGTTTTTATTCGTTCGCTGTTTTACAAACGCTACGTATATACATATATTTTTTTTCTTTTCTAATATCGCGCCGCGTATTAAGTGAATATTTTATCGTTTTTTTTCTTATTTTGGTTTTAGTTTTATGTTATACTTATTATTTCTGACATTTTGTTTAAGTTAAAAATCACTGTACTACTAATTATACAGGTTTTTGATCCGTTTATAATTAATAAAATAAAATTTTTTTTATGGTTTAGAAAACATACGAACCATAGGCGAATACTTGGTCACATCCGTGGGAGAGCTTAACATTTTTATTTTATCCATTAGCGTAAACAGACATTTTTAGACGCTTCAACCTACTAACTAGTGGTTATTCCCATACACACACGCACAGTGTTTTTTTTTTACCGCAGACAGAGGCGAAGAAGGTTGTTCGCGTTTGCCCGCCGTGACAAGACTGAGCGGTCCGTTGTTTACGGACCACTATTTATACGTGTTTTTCTGCGTGGCCACCCCCTCTTTATTGTATCGTAGCGCTATCTAGTAACTATTTTCTTTTTCCGTTCGACGGGCGCGCTCTGTCAGTGTACGCGGGTTTTAATTTGACGCTGACCAAACGATCAACCGTATGCGCGTTTACTATATTTATTATTATTAATATTATTTCGCGTGTTTCAAAAGATCCCGTTCTACACTCATTTAAAAATTTACTCGTTTATTTTACATAGATATGACTGTAATATATTATATAATTTAAATATAACATAATAACTTAAACTCTATTCACCTACATTTGTAATTACTTTTGAAATTAGTCGCACAAGGACTGTTATTAAAGTTCCTAAGTCAGAAATGACATTGTTTTCATTCACAGTATTTTCAGTACATTCTTGTGCAGTTATGTCAATTTCTATACCAATATTTAATTGTCCATTTTGAGATTCTAATGTTGTTGTTGTTGTTGTTGATGATGAGAAATCAGTAACAACTAATTTTTGTTTTTTAATATTAAAGATATCAAACACTCTTTTAGCTATTATTGAATTAATTATAATTTAAAATTAATTGATTAATTTACACAATACACATATGTAAATAATATTGTTTAGCACTAACGGGACACCGCGCATAGATAAAAGATAACGTGTAAGTATTGAAAAACAAAAATTCAAAGACAAACACGCCGCACACTCCACAGACTTAAGCCCCATCAATATCCACCTATAATACGAACATAATATTGCTTCTCGACCTAGAAAAATAAAGATTTTAACAATTTTTATTTTCATTATTATTTTTTAACACGATTGAAATTTCATTAAAACTAAATGGAAACACATTTGTATAAATGAGTTTAGATACAAGAAATATGTTTCAAAAACATTAAACACCGTATAATTTCACGATTTTCCGAAATGATCAAATAATAATATTAATGATAATGATAATGATTAATAATAATAATAATAATAATAATAATAATAATAATAATAATAATAATAATAATAATAATAAAAATAATAATGATTTATGGTGAATTGATTTTGGTGTAGTAAAGAATCGTACAAATATTAATATTATAATATTAATATAGATTAGAAAATGTATTTCTCTCTTTTTTTTTTATACACTACAGAAGAGGTAATTTTTCGTGTCGTTGCCATCGACAAATATCTATAAATATTAGGGAATATTTATATATGTATTTATATTAAAAACAGTTTTTTCGCTTTTTTTTTTTAAAAAGTTTCGAAAAATATTTAATTAAAATGTTCAATTACCCGTCGCGGAGAGAAAACATAGTAATATAGTTTCAATTATATATAATACCTACTGCACGAAATAACCGCAAAATAAATTCCAAACCGAATCACGAAATACGCGCGTTTTATTTAACAACCATAAATTACAAATACGCCGTATGCTAAAAAAAAAAGAAAATTAAATACGTTATCTATACTAAAAATAATAATATTTAACCGACAATTGATTTTTAAATAAAACGAATTTAATGTGAAACTAAAACAAAAAAAAAAAAAATGGAAATTATTTCTTTAAAAAGATTTCTAATAACCGTTGGTTTAGTCGTCATTGAATAATTATTTTCTCTACCATTGAGATATTTTTTTTTTTAAGTGATTTCAGTAGTTTAAATTTAGTTTTCATTAATAATTATGTCAAAAATTTTTTTTTTTTTGCTTTTTATAAATAATAACTGAGAATTTCATCCAAAACAAGAGATACATTTATTATTTTTAAGACTTGTTGCGCAAGATTACAGTTTTCTTTGACTCTTGTCAACTAAAATAGTTTGTACAATGTGATATCAAATGAAAATTAATTTCAATATTATAATAATATGTAAAATATACTTTGAAAGGCAAAGGTGAAATCAATTTACGTTTAAAAATAATTGTTTTTTAATATAATATTGGGATGGTACATTGCCATCATCACACATAAAACTGAAAGCTTTTATGTATAGGTATTCTCAAAACTTCAAAAGTTTAAACAACATAAAAGGTCAACTAATTAAATTTAACATAATAGTGTTGTTAATTTTCAATTAAAACTTATTCATACCTACTGTGCCTTACTATAACAAATATAATAATAATAATAATAATAATAATAATAATAATAATTATAATACATAACATTTTCAAAGGATACACCACATTTTAATTTGTTTCGTCTATATATGTATATGCTCGTATATTGACCGAATATAAAGTAGTTTAATAAATTTACGACACTATATCGTTGGAATATATTTTATTAAAAAATTTAAGAATAAAAAAAGAAAAGGTAGCAGAGTCATTTAAAAAACAATCAGCGGCGCAAATTCACGGGAGCAGGGGAAGGGGGTATTTGTCACAACTTTAAATTTAAGTGGATGGTAAGTGTTAGATCAAATTATTCTAGTGCCTAAAATGTTGATAGCGAATAAATGAGAATGTTTATTTTTATTTTAAAAATAAGTAGCCATGTAAACTGATTACTAAGAAATAGGTATTTATTTATTTATTCTAAAAAAAAAAATGAGACCATATTAATAAAACGTATTATTTATTTCGAGTACATGAATCGAAAAAAAAATAACAAATCCCGTATTAAATTCCACGTACAAATTAATTAAGTATTGCTAAATGACTGAAGTGTATGTTATCAGAATTAGACAATATTATTTTATCAGAAAAATAATAGGTATATATAATATATATATATACACATACAGCCAATGAGTGATTGTATCGAGATTTAAATAAAAGTAAACGGAGAATCAAATATTTAAACTATTTTATTTATTTATTTTTTTGTGAACAATTTTAATTGTACAAGTCTTACACTAGAAAAACACTGTTCTCTCTTTTATAATTATTGTAACAAAATAAATTAAATATTAATCAAAATCGATATAATATCGTATATTGTATGTAATAATAATCGAATAGGTACTGCGTGATTAAATCATATAACATCTATATACATCAATATGCCAAACGAATAAATAGTACATTTTTTACATATTTTTTTCTTCTCCCCCCCCCTAACAATTATTTAAAAAGTATAAGCCGATAACGCAGTACATGTAATAAATCGTTCGCGTATACAAAAAATTTTCGTTCATTCCTATCGGATGAGGTCATAATAATAATTTTTTTTTTTTTTTTTTTTTATAGTAGTACATTAATTAAAGTATATTACATAGTGTTTAATCTATGGCACATATTTGTTTTTTTTTACGTTCCAATAATAATTAATTAACATTGGCATTAATAATAATTATCGTCACGTTACAGCACATAATATAATATGTAGTATGTACAATTAACAGTTACCGGGTAGGTGATACACGCGCATATCTCTAGTAGGCGGGAAAAAAAATTCACTAATATACTCGTATATATATATATATAGTAGTACAATAAATTGTGGTATTTTCGCCGGAGAAACGGTAAAAAGAACAATTTTAATTCCAACACTGAAACGGGAATGGTAAACAATTTTTCCTCGGTTTCTGGATAGTCGCGCGAACGGCTTCCACGAAAATCGTATCCAGTCCTTCTTTGGTCAGCGCCGAACACTCCAGGCTTTTGACCGCTCCGATTTTCCTTTTCATTTTCTTGATCTCGTTCTGACCCACACAATCGGTGTTCTGACTCTGTCTCAGATCGCTTTTCGTACCTGCAAACAATTTGATCGAATTTTTTTATTTTTTTAACAAAACAAAATTGTTTTTTTCATATAAGACGCATATTGCATAAATTGGTTAAGCCTCTAAACGCTTAAATAATACATTTTACGAATGCAAATAAAACAATAATAATATACAAATAATTTGGCCTCGACCGATGCGTGTGGGTTATATTTATTAATATTATTATTATTTTTTCGCCTATTTCGATGAAACGAAATACACGTTTACTATTTATATAACGTTTATTACTGGTTTACTCGACCGACCGAGTTTGCCGTCAGCACTAAACGCTCGATCACGACCGCGAAGATCAACGCGTACCGTGTATCATCAGTCGAGCACTAATTCCATCCTTATACGCGCGATGTTCAAAAGGAGGTGGAGGATGAAAATGGAGCGTAACGTGATTGGACCGACATACGAGTACCGGTACTGTTTTGTTTCAAAGATATACTAAAACATCAAATGCCAATTGGATCCGGGATCCACCTATCATCTATACAGTATCGAAAGCGTACGTTTTTAATTGAAAAAAAACGGCGCAAACGCGTGTAACGGAATTTCGCGCGTTAGCACATTCCCCTTGCGAGGGTTCGCGCGATGATTTGCTACATAAACATTATATTTTATTGTACGCGCGGCAAAGACGATTATCGTCACGGACGAGCCTTATTACCGATCAATATCACAGGTATTTTCGGACAGTGGTGTTGTATTTCCGGATGCCATTTGCTGGCGATGTTTTCGAACGAACTGCGACTGCCGACCGAGTAACAGAGTAGAAAACAATCCGTCTGTAACACAATATCGTCGGCAATAATATTAAACATGTGGTATTATTATTATTATTACTATGACGTGATCACGTACAGAAACAATATAATATTACGGCTATAGTTTCGAAAATGGGTAAACGGCGTGTTCAAACGTTGGAAACCTTAAGTAATTTGCGATAATAGTAATTAAATTCTGTACCGTTGTGGCAAAACATAAATGTACGCGGGACGACGACCGAGCTAAACGCGTTGGGGGGTTCTCACGACTTTAATTTTTCGTCCATCGTCGTTTTCGTTTACAGCCACAGACGTCATATTTATTAACACGACAAAATTTCTATCCTTCGCGTATCGATGATTATAGTAATTATATCAAAATCCGATTTTTTGGTACGTACTTATCCGTTTTTGCCCAGTCGCCGCCACACGGAATTATTATTAGGTACTATATTAGTTTTTCGCGCAGAAATTCAATACATACTCGTGTGTACGTTAAACAAAAAAAAAAAAAAACAATAATTAATTAAGAAAATTAATTTTTCAAAAGTACACTCACGTTAGGATAAGACAGAGGCCTCAGTCTTTCGTAATCTTCTTGGCCGGCCGTGTCCCACAAACACATGTTGTACTCACGTCCGTCCATGATTATGTTGTCGGCGAAATTATCGAATCTTTAAAAATATATTTCAAAACGATTTATTATATCGGTGGTATTTGTATTCGTTTAATATTATGCGTCAACTCTTTATGTAGGAAACAGTGTGATGCGGTTAGGTCGCATCAAACGTTTTACGATGAAAATTACTTAAGCGTGACCAAACGGCGGATTTGCCGCCTACAAACAAATTGTAAAAATCCGTTTTCTATAGAATTATTTTCTTTTTCAAACCGAACGAAGTACATTTAAAAAAAAAAAAAACAAAACCGTATTGCTGTTAATCGAATTATAAAAATATATAAAACATAAAAACACGAATATAGTTAAACACAACTAGTTATACTAATTGAAAAGGTTTCTTTCGACTCTTGAAGGTTTGAAAATTCATCATTTACGTTCCGAAAGTCGATTTCTGATTGTAAATTTTGCCGCTTCGATCACCTGCTTAGAGAAGTACGTTAGGTTACGTTAATGAACCACACCTTCCCGCTATACTGTATATATACTACGTACTCGTACACTGCGCGTATTAAATACGTTTTTATAAAAAAAAGAAAATTTAAATTTTCAAAATATTCGTCGTTTTAACGAACCTTACGCGCGGCTATACAACACCACGAAATATAATTGTCGCGAGAGAAAATAAAAAGAAACGCCTGATTATATATGTAAGTAAAACACGTTACTGTTATAACGCACGTGCTACTACTACAGCTAAATCTTACCTATTTCGTGCATAACATTTAAATAAAAATCACCTCGTCCAAGATTCAGTCGCAAATAAAACGGAGTCGTTTCTGACACGCTTTCTCCTATACCGCGGCGACGGCGTTCGTATATTATAATTTTCTATAATACGGTTAACGAATTAAGGCGGGATCTCTCAGACACGAAATAATAACGTACGAAAACCCATACGAGATTCGCTCTATTTCGTATTAAATTTTTACGATTTCGCTTGTACGTATACGTACGCGCACTTTCAACACGTTTCTCATGACAAAGTTGTCGTTAACATTGACCTATTTACAAAATATGTTTCAATACAACACATTGGCCGTAATTGTATATAATGCACGCGTATATATTTAAAAATCTAAACAAAACGACGGAATCGTATATAAATTATGAGATATTTATATAACTTTAATGAAACGGATAAACGGTAAGAAAAATAATTGACAAGTATAACGTATAGGGTACACCGTTCAATATAACAATTAAAAAGTAATCACTTGTGTATACATAATATCTTTAAAGTATGCGCCTGCGCATTAAACGCATTACAGATAATACGAAATACGCGGTACTCAAATCGTTTAAATTGTTTTATCGTCAACACACCGACGGGGGGGGGGGAGACATTATAAATTATTCGAAATGTCTATCGTTATACAATTCCCAATAACTATGTAAATATTATATTAAGAAAAATATCGTTGTTTTTTTTTTTTTTTTTGTTTTTAACTATACGGCTAACACGTTTGCGGAATACCTATCCCGTATTTTGTAAACAATTTTTTTTTTTATAAGTATAAGAATGAAAAACACTATAGCCAACTACTTTACGCGTTGAATAAATATCGTTTGTTAAATAAATAAATCCGTTTAGAGAGACAGATAACTGAATAAGATTATTATTGTACTCGAAAAATGGTAATGTATAGCCTTTACATAATACCAATAACGAGAACAGCACAACAAGTAGTCGCGATGACGTTTAAAATGCGCGTAACGAACACCTGCAGCCGACATACGATTTTCATTAGCGTTCCGAGGTGAATGTGAGATGAAACCATGCGTTTAAACAACGTTTGATTAAAATAATCATATTCGTAAAATACGAAATTCGATCACGTACTTATTTATCATAATTAAACGGATCATAGTGCGAGCAATGTCCGTTGTTATTGTTTTCGTTACTTTGAAGGATTTTCTCCGAAATACTTTTAACACAATATTATGTTGTATATGTACCACCAGCGATTTCGAATTTTTCAATTGACTTAACTGTAGACTAACAATTCAGTTTGTTGTTAGAAAAAAAAAAGAACGATTTAAAACAGGATATGTATGCAAAGTGAGAGAGCTGTACGAAACAATATATTAGCACAACGCGTACGTATATTATTCTGTGGACTTTTCTACGATACATATTGCGTTTGGAGAACGGGCCCGCGAGTGCATATACACATTTAGTGTATAAATGAGAATAATCGGAACTGACAAAATGTCTTATTAGAGTTTAATCAAAAATGTTATATAGCTATTCATTATATATCGCGCACAAAAACCCGAGACAAAAAAACATTTTCACACCCGACGACAGACGGTCGTCTTCTTCAGTAATTCATTCAAATCAACTCATTATGAGTAAATCACTCTATCGAGTGTTGTTCCCGTTTTCTCGCCTGATTTTTGTAAAACTCCGGGATTTGTGTCCCGGAGTCGCTCCGACGGATGGAAAGTCAGCGAAACCAGTATATCGGTCCCTTTCATACACAATCCGACCACGCGTTTTAATAACAATTACTGTTCACAACGAGTGCCCCAGTCCAGTAGAAACTATACGAAATATTCATTATTATAACAGAAAGAGTAACGCGCGCGCGCAGTCGCACACTTACACGGTGGGCACGTATTCGGTAGGAAACTGTTTGGTCGTGTAGGTGATGAGCATGCAAGTCTTTCCAACCATCCCGTCTCCGACTGCGGTTATCTTCAGCGATCTCAATTTGTTGCGTTTCTCGGACGAGCGAATGAGATCTTTGCGTTGCGTCTCGGCTCCCATGACGGTTTCAAGAGAACGTTGTGTTCTCACCTGCAAATACAAAACGGATATCACATGATTCCCCGGGCGTTCTATAATGTACGGAAACCGCTGCTCACACACAGCAGTGGCGACGCGGACGTGGGAACGATAGAAGAAGAAGACGCGCGCCGTCGCCGTGTCAAATCCATTCGTCGATCAATAAAATATTATACATAAATGCGCGATATGGGCTGCACGCAACAGCAATCGGCTAAAGAAGGGATGTGCTGCGGCGGCCCGTTCAGCTGCCCCCGTATCCGCGCAGGAAAAGGATATTTCTATATATATATTATTTATAATAATACCCCACTCGTTTCCGGCGTTATGATCCGCTTCGCGTTAACACGTGTGTGAGGCCCTCGCCCGATGTGCAACACGTGAACGGAGAGCGCTCTCACGTTTCCGACGACGTCTGCATCAGCAGCAGCAGCAGCAGCGTTCTTACACAATAATATCGTATTTACGAACGAATCGCGATGCAAGAAGCGAGAAGCGAGCGAGCTCTCGTATAAATCGCGGCGGTAAAAAGAAATTATTCGATGGGGGAAACCACCTATACGAAGTTAATTTTTTATATATATATATTTTTCTTTTGGGGCGAGGTTCTCTTTTCTCGTTTCTCTCCCGACACGGATATAAGAGAATATCGTTCGCTGTGTAAATACGAGCATACTACTTTGTGTGCAGTGGCGTAACCAAAACGAGTATACACAGCCGTCGACCGTTATAATATAATACACTTTAATATTCGAGTCTAGTGTTGCAGTACGTACAGCGTTTAATCTGTACTCACTATATATTATGGGGGCATACGGCGGAGGAGGAAACGTCTACTTCGTATTGCAGGAGTATGTATAGATGTGACTTAGGCACTGAGCAGGATGCGCTAGGTGCTGAGAATAGAGCAGGAAGCATGTGCCCGAGATCAATATTAAATCGTGTGCGTGCGCGCGTGTCTCGTCATGTACGATACAGGTGAGATACGAGCACGCGCCACATGAATACTAACGAGACTGTGGCGGCGCATTATATCACGCGGACGACGGCCCGGCTCTGCAGCAATATTCGTCGTACGTAAAACGCGTCGTTTCGACGGCAGAACGTAAGGCGTTGTAACCCGCTGATTATACAGGACGTCGAAATAATAATGAGCAGGACAACTGAGCAAACCGCCTGCATTCCGAACGAAAATCACGCGATTGCGCGCGCGGTACGTTTGCGCGAGTCGGGGCGAGAGAAACGGCGCCATCGAGTGCGTACGACCAAACATAAATACGAACTCTCCAATAATTCCAAAACCCATTATGAAAAATCCCGACTGAAAATAATATTTTATATACATATTTTATATTTGTAATTTCAATAAAACTGCATTTATTTTATTGAAATCATATTTCAATTATTCCGGTTGATTTCACATAATATGTACCGACGATCGATCACACATATAAACTCCTTTGTACCGCTATTATAATTCAATTCGTGTTACAAGTCGCGTATGTAATAGCGTTATCAACCCACAGACTCTCGTCCGATTCAAATTTGTCAAACATTAAATGTTTTTTTCAAATTATAAATTTCGGCCACCGATTTGGGTAATCCTTACATATACGTAAGAATACGCGCAGTCGAGAAGCTGTGTTCCTCCTGTACTCCCGACTAAATACGCCACCGCCACTGGATTACCGGAATGCATGCATATACTAAAAAAAAAAATCTCTTTTCGTTCCCAGAGCGGTACTCTATCTCGAGATGGAAACGAAACCTACGTTATTCCATCTGCATATTGTTTTATCCGACAGTAACTCTGAACGAATTCGATAAATTCAATATTATTTGATAAATAACGCCTCGTTGAAACGCGAGTTGATGATAATAACAATCATGTATGTCAGTGGATTATATGGAATACATAAATGACGACCGGATATTTTATCGCGCGGAGGGGAAAAAACGGAAATCGGACGATTTTACCATATTATAGGTTTTCGATTTTTCAGTTTACAGCCAACAAGGTGCGTAAATTTTGTTTTTGATAATCTAAGACGTATAATCCGTACCGATATTAATATTGTTGACGGAACAAAGATTTAAAATACACAATTCGTAATATGCGAGGTATATATATATTATATATTTTCTTTTATTTACAATTGAAAAAATTAAATCCAACTCGGTTCTCGACGATACATGCGCGGCGTTCGAATGTCAATCAATATGTGGTTTTTTTTACTAAGCTCTTTAATACAAAAAAAAAAAAAAATTAAAATTAAAATTAAAATACTCGTCAATATACTGACGCGCGAGGAAATTCTAAACGTTTTTATGGAACAGGAAAAACGTGATCCCGTAACACATTTATGTAAAAGTACATTTTTTTTTCGCAAAGCTCCTTTTTTTTTTTATTATAATTGTTCTTTTTCCAATTCAAACACGCTGAATTCATATTTATAGGTGTAAAAATATTTATACTCAAATATTAGCCTAATCTACATAATATGAAACATTTCGTTCGAATGGACTTATATAAAAAAAGAAAACTTTTAAAAACGCTGTTCCAGCGAGGAAAATTAACAGTAAAACAATTCGAATAATAACGTATAGGGGGGGGGGAATCGTATTTTCGACATTTCAATGTGCGTGTGTGTGTGTGTGCATATTGTAAAATTAAAAAAATTCCTAGTTCGTATATACCTACGCGTACCGGAAATATTAGATATTATATGTATACAGCGCGCATCACGCGAGTCGTATCTACTACGCTGATTAACGAATTGTTTTTATTTAAAAAAAAATAAATAAATAAAAAAATACTCATATTCGTTTGCACGAGCAACAATGATAACGCGTTTTGTTATGAAATACACGGACGTATTCGTTTTAATACTGACAGATCAACGACCTATTCCTCCCACCACTAATGTTTTAATAATAATTTTACACAACGCGTGTAATTGGAAAATTAAAATTTAATTTGTTCATATTTACGGTCTGATGGGGGTTTCGATGAAAAGTCACGTGAAAAACGAATAATACGGAGAATAAATAATAAAATAAAATAGAAACGAAATAAACGTGTAGAGACGATATCGTGTGTATTAATGACGCGTTATTAATATGAATACATTTTTTTTTTTTTTTTGTTAAATCCGAACGTTTTTACATTATTATTTAAAATATTTCTATATTATATGCGCGTGTAATATTTTGTTCAAAACTGAATTTTTATATAAAATATTACACATTTAAAACACGCGTCGGAATTCATTTATATTAAAAGCATATATATATACGATTATTATTATTATTATTATTAAATCGGATTAGGTTTTTATTATAAAACATTCATTTTTTTTTCCGTTGACTGACATATTATATATTATTATTTTTTTTTTCAAATGATTTTCAATTATCGCATCTTTCCTCCGTCGTACCGGCGGCGTGTACACTTATTATTATTATTATTATTATTATTATTATTATTATGATTATGATTATTATTATTATTATTGTACGTCACGCGCCGTGTGTCCATAAATGTGTATACGGAAAAAGCAAAAAAAAAAAAAAGTTTTCATTCCAAATTTTCTTTCTATATATTATATATATTTTCGTCAGTATATTGTACAATCGCGATCCAAACGTGCAATGACATAAACCACATCATCATCATACAACAAAGACAGAGGGTGTGGTCATTAATAAATAATACAACCGTGAAACGTTACCAAATAATAATAATAATAATAATAATATAACAGCGTAGTCGTCGTAGCCAGCAGTTGTAGGAGATGGGTTCGTCTCCGTGTCAATTAAAGGTAATTATTGTTGTCCCTCCCTCCCCCCCCCCGCCGTCTACCGCCCAGCGTAGATATCGCGGTCGCATCGACGAATTTAATAACGAGCGGGCGCGTACATTGCGTCACCACGGTCGCGCCGTGTGCCAAATACAACGGAGAACAATAAACCCGACACGTTCTGCACCGCATACGCCGCCGCAGTGCCCGTATTTTACGTGCGAGATGTGATGAGATGAGGTGGTGGACGAATCGGATTTTTAACCGCTTACGCCTTTCGTCGAGACCAAAAATCAATTGAAAAACGTTTTCTTTTCTTTTCTCCTGGCCGATCTCTGTCGTCGTGTAAAAATAGACACGCGTTCAAACGAAACACGGGCAAACGGAACGGTGCAACGCGCCGTGTTGTTGAATACCGGAGAGAAAAAAAAAAAGAACGTTCGAAAATTGAAATGTTTAAATCGTTACACCGGAGAGAGTCTGCTGCTGCGCTGAACCCCACAGCGAATTATTACAATAAAAAAAAAAAAAAATTAATTACGACATTGTCTACACGCACGATAACGGAGCTGTGTTTTTTTTAACGGTAAAAAATTGTATTTTACATTTTTTTTTTTTTTTTTTGTAAAAGTGTTACCTTCAACGTGAATCGTTTCCCGCGCGCACACAGGTCGCGGAGGAAGACTGCAAAATTACAGTAATATTTTACTCGAATCGTCGGTTTAAAGAGGAAACGGTTATATTAGATTTGTTTACGTATGAATCTCACAAAAACCATTATGTCCGCAGCACGGAACATCTGCGCGGGAAATAGGAAAAGACCTGCTTTCGAGGAATTCTATATATATATATATATATATATATACATCTGCTGAGAGAAAGAGGGAATATTATATTTATACACGAGTCATAATGTTTATTCGGTTTTTTTCAAAACAATTTGAAATCGCCAAATTAGCACGAAAACGGACGGGGGGAAGAGTAAAAATGTGAAAAAAAAAAGTTTTCGACCTGAAATATCCAATAATAACAAAAAAAAAAAAAAAAAACACTACGCGTTTTTATTATAATTTTCTGTTTTCTAATTAATATCCGAGTCGCCGACGAGTAATTCATTACAACAGCAATGTTTTATAATAAAAAACATATGTTTATCAATGAAAATAAATAAATAACAATTCGAAACATTATTGAACGTTTATTTTATGACGGGATGAGGGGGATGAGGCTGCAGGGCCGGATTTAGGGGGGCCAGGGGGGCTCCACAAAATGAGGGCGTCCACTTAATGGGATTTTTTTGCATCCAAGTATAAAACACAATATAATATTTGCAAAATAAATTTAAAATTTCTAGTAAAACATTGTTTTGCGGTAAATGTTAATATATTATTAAATTAAATTCACTTATAATAATATATTAAATATATGTTATCGAAATATAATATATACTTTTAAGGTGGGCCCCCACATTCCTAAATCCGGCCCTGGGATGAGGAGAAAGAGGAGGACGGAGTAAAATTGAAAGTTTATCCCGGCCGAGTATTTGTCGACGATTTAAAGTTTATAGAACGCGGAAAAGACAAAAAAAAATAAATAAATAAATATATTCGTCGCGCGTACGATACAATAGAAACGAACGGAATTTTTTTGTCGAATTAAAAAATAAAAATATTAATCACTGAAAATACCGCGGCGAGGTCAAACAATGCCTACAACACACATTACGCGATTCCGTATATAATCATTATATAATGGTACCGTACGATAACATAATATTAAATTGAGTCTTGTCGTTTTAACAATGATTGGAACATAATAATTTACGTCGTCGTTTTTTTCTTTTTGTTTTAAATCTCTCGATACCGCAATAACTATGATTTAAAAACAAAACGGGAGGAAAATCGTTGTTCCCACCGCGCTAGATTTCACTGAACTTTAGTAGTGATGCTGCACACCGCACCGCGGCGTAAATCGACAATAATTATAATAACAATAATATTTCCTCCTCATAAATTTCCATATTATAACAGTGGTTCTCATTCGACTCCTAGCCTCGGACCATCGTTTTTGCAAATTTTCAATTTCTAATATTTCAAATACCCCCCCTCCCCCGTCACTCGTCTCCTACGTAAATACGCGATACGTTGAATAATGACAGTAGGAAATATCCGTAGGTAGGTAAACGCATTCGAGTAGAAATGTTAAAAACTCGGTGAAATTCGTTGACGTTTTATAGTATAATTTAGTGAATTTATTGTAATCGATCGATACACGACTGTCTCGTACTTTGTTCTTTGACCGGTCGCGTTTTTGGAATGACACTGTCGCTTAAAGCAAACCGCGTTGCAAATGGAATAGAATTTCACATCATATTGTGTTTATTTTTATTATTTTATTCTGTTTTTATTATTATTATTATTTTTTTTTTGCATACCTTTTCATTCTGTATTTGTTTTCTTTACTTTTTATTATTCTCATGAATTGTTGTTAATAAATTTAAAAGTAAAACACGTTATTTTAATTTTTTGTATATACGTACAAATGTGTTACTAAATTTTTTTTTATATATATATACGACATTACCGCATAGAATTCTAGAAAATTACTCCTCTTTTGGAAATTATCATTTGAGTACAACTCTCCACGACAAAAAAAAAAAAAAAAAATCCCGTACCCGCCACTTCGCTCCGAAGTGAACCGGAGACACACGGATCGGCGAGTTTTAGCTTTGCAGGATAGAACGTGGTTTTTTTTTTAAGTATACGGTCTTCAAAAGCCGAAGAAGGACACAGTGCAAACTAACGAACGGAAATCGGGGAAAGAGAAACGTATCATTTTTTTACACGCGTTATTAATATTGAAAAATATTACGAGGCATACGAGGCCGATACATTTTTTCCCCTCTCTCTCTCTCTCACTCTTTTTTTCTCTCCGGAATAATAATCTTTTACATAAAATTATAACGCGGGCTAACCGACCGTTTTGTTATTCTCAGGAAAAAAAAATGTGACCACACGACGCGTTTATAAAATTGTCGCGCCCCCAGCACACACTGTAGCACTGCACAAAAATATTTCATCCGGTGCGCACACACATTAAAATATTATATTACCTACGCGGCAGCAACAGCGGCATCTGTTTCGGCATTCAAATAGTAGGCGCGGTATAAACTGTACGAGAAAAAAATAAACATAATAATACGTATTTTTTTTTTCGGAAAAAAATCAATAAAATCGTTCACGTATATAAGGAATAATAATAATAATAATAAATTGTATCGATTATACGATTGAATTTATACCTATAAAATGTACACGTATATATTTTTTTTTATTTTCATTTAATCCCATACTGCATTGACGTGCTCGGGAATTTCAAATAAGATGTGGGGGGGAAGGGGTTTAAATGTTTTTTTTATTATACATATATATATATATATATTATGTCTTGTTATTAAGTCAAATGCATGTCCCGGAAAAGCCTGACGAAGAATAAAACAAAAAAAAAAAAACATACAAACCTTTCTCATAATAATATGTAATTAAAAACACGATAATACGACTTACTAACGAAATTAATATCGAATTCATAATAATTACAGTTAAATAATTATACTTAAATACTAATCTCAATATTTGAATCAACATACGTACGATGTTTGTATTACAAATTCACACGAATAATGTGTATAATGTTTACAACGTAAAATAATTGTTGTTTTTGCTGTTCTATTAAAAAATGATTTTTTTTCGATATTTAAAAAAAATCTCACCCTTTATATTTTCTTCAAAAAAAAAAAAAACTATCCGAATGATTTTGTTGTTGTCGGAGCAACGCCTTTTTTTGAAATTGTCGTCCCAGAAACGGCACACTGGGGCTCCGTCGAGAGGAATTTCGGAACTATTTTTCGGGGCCGAATTCAGTGATTTTGAAGTGAATTTGAAGTGTAATTCTGCCGTTATAATTAATAATTACAAACGTGGAAAACGTTTGCTCGCTCGAATATCACGATATAATATGAATTATATACGCGAAACTATACACACATCATATTATTAGGAAAAGGATAGCGGCGCACGACAGGTGGTGGTGCTCTGTGACAGGACATTTCAAAGACACGACGAGAGACAGAGAGATACGAGTCGTTTTATGAGCACTGAGTAATACACATTATTATTATTATTATTATATTCCATTTTGTCTGGTATATATTATATAATAATAATAAGAGCGACGGTATGTGTGTGTAGGTAATTATATTTTATCCTTTCTCCACAGCAGCATCAGCAGCAACAACAGTGACGACGACTGTATCATACGGTTTTAGAACGTTTGCACGGCACTACTCTTATTGGCTTTTGTAGCCGCGGCCCATATAAATGCCCCGCAGTGTTCCTCCGTATTTCATTCGAATAATACCAACGCCGTAATTACGGTTACACGCGTAAATCTTAATTTTAAAAAAAACATCTGATTTTTCTACTGTTTATTGTTCTCTGATTAATCGTTGGCGCGTGTAATTTTCAAAAATCGAAATAGTAGTTTTGTTTAAAAAAAAAAAAAACGATTTTTCGAAATTCCGTATTTATAACCGTTCTCCCCCACACACACACAAAAAAAATTAATTTCCAATAAACGGACAACTTTTTCTACTCCGTAAAACGCGACTTGAATTTGCGAAAAATCTAAAAACGTTTTAACAATTAAACAACAATTTAACCCGTGCCGGAACGCACTGTAAACCACTATGCGATGCGCGCGAAACCGTGCGAGATTTTTATTTAAACTTTTTTTTTTTTTAACGTTTGACACGCGAATCGGGTACCACTGCGCCGACGCACTAAAATAATAATATTCAATAATTTTTTGACCTGGGCGAACGCGTCCTTTGGAAATAAAAAAAAATCCGTATTATTACAAAACGAACGCAACCGGTACACGTACACGCAATAACCGTATTTATACGAAATAATTTCGCAAATACTTTTTAATTCCCCCATACTCGCATATGAAAATAAATCAGTTAATAAATAAATTTATATACTCGTATATACACACTAATATTTTCGTGGTGTACGTTAAACGATTATTTTATGCTGGACACAGTCGCGCGTTTAAAGAGAGAGAGAGAGAGAGAAAACGCAATCCGATATTTATACGAATTTCTCGGTTGTGTTTTCCCATCCACGTTTGTTGTTTATTTATTGGTAGAAATTATTGGGTGCAGTTTTTAGAAGAAAAACGCGAGAAATTTTTAAAAAAAAAAATGGCGCGACGTAATCGATTGGAAAAACGAATCATTATTTATTAATCACGAAATTCAAAAGTATATCTCGTATTCATTCGTTATGCGCCAGAAAATACGCCAACAATCAGTGCCAAAAAAAAAAAAAAAACACATTTTACTATTATATTATAACAACATACGGTATTTGTGTATTACAGACACACAAATCATATTCGTAATTCAAAATTATAAACAGATGTTATACATTTTTCCATAATCTACGTGTGTACACAACAGAGTATATTATTATTATTATTATTATCATTATTATTATTATTATTATTATTATTACATATTATTATCATTATTATTATTATTATTATTATTATTATTATTATTATTATTATTATTATTATTATTATTATTATTATTATTATTATTATTTGTCTATATCATATCCCAAAACGATAATATTATGCGTTTAATAAATTAAAAACGTCAAATTTTTTTTTCAACTCATTTCCCATAAAAAGTAGACATTAATAACATTTCCTGTATAAACGTTTTGCGATATACGCGTATATTATATTGTAATTGTTATCTAATACTATATACACATAAAAAAACAACTATAAAAACGACAATAACGGATTTATCGTTTGTTTTGAAATAAGCAGCTGTTTTACAAACTAGAATTGTTCATTACTCACCCCACGTATACACGACGATAATAAACGCTACAGTTGAGTTATTAGAAAAACATTTTGAGCGAAAATGCTCTGCGTATTTCTATCGTATAAAACAATACATATCGGAACAGTTGTGTACGGAATACGTTTTTTATATCGAATGAGAAATAAAACCGATAGATAGGTTGAGATTTCATATGAGGATTTATTAATCTAAATAATAATAATAATAATAATAATAATAATAATAATGTTACTTATACTATAATTTACAAAATATTATACACTTAATTTATATAATGAATTAAAAAAAAAAGCAGATTGTACATAAATAACTTTGAAGTTACGTCATTTATTATTTTACGCACTAATACACCGTATACATATAGGCACAAATCCTTATATATATATATATATATATATATAGTTTTTTATATAAAAACGTGTACAATTTTATCAAATCAGTTATGTTTGGGAAAATCGCTTTATAAATATTTACAACTACGAAGTTTTTTTGAAATTTATTATTTTATTAAGGCGTGATTTTTTTTTAAATATTATATATATATATATATATATAGTACATAATATAGGTACACTAAATTCTAAATATTTTGTTTTCGTTTTAAATCTTTAAGTTGACGATTATATATTGTTAAATTTCACCAATTAGCAAACGAAGTAAATGCAAACGTTTTCAATATTATTTTTTTTTCAAATATGTGTTAAATTAACGAGTGTCGCGTGATGATAAATGTGCGTCAATGTAAATTATACTAAACAATCCGGTAATTATTATTATTATTATATAATAAGCAATCCGAGTGTTATTTTTCTGTAAACGCTTTCTACACAGGACAATATATCTCTGTCATACGTATAAAACAGAATTTTTACGCATTTGACACATTAAATAAAATAATAATGTATACCTTAGACTGCAGGCGTGATTTGTCGGAGTCTGTCGGAAAACCGTTGGAAAAGAAAAACGATAATTTACTCGAGAATTAATATTTTAACGAATTCAACGATTCAATTGGTTTTTAAAAATTTTTAATAATAATAATAATAATGCGCGTAAAATATTTACGTAGTCGTACAGGTAAGCAAAATGTTAAGTATACGATCATAGTGTGTTTTTTGTTTAATTCCAAATCAATTAATTGTATATATATATATACGAAATATTGTCTTATACGTTTTTTAATGTTACTCACTATATTAATAAACGATTTTAACGTAAAAAAAAAAAAAACTTTTACTTCATATAGAAATTGTTAAAATATTTAGTGACACATTTGTTCGTATATATGCATAACGTGTCTCAAACCAATACAATGCCTAGTAATTAATTCGCATTTTGCGATAATAACAAATAAATATTTTAACGGACGTTTTTCTTTTTTTTTTCCCCCAGAAATGAATTCGTCGATGTTCCTATGATATACCCGATTTCTCCAATAATGAATTTACTTATTATTCGGATTGTCAACTATTTTTTATTTTTTTTTGAATCACCACAAATCCGAGAAAGTCTCAGACATACCGCGAAATATCGAACGAGGTTATTATTTCGAGTAGTTCGCTTCATTATAATAATATGTTTTCCACAAAAAAAAAAAAAAAAAACCGCGCGTAAAAATCCAAGGTTATTCCGTTTCATATTCGAAATACATTAACACAAACATATAATAAATAATCAAAATTAATAATATACGTATGGAAAACACTCTAAGTTTATGTACAGCGGTCCTTAATTTTTTTTGAAGTTTTACAAAATATATTTATTTACACCGTCCGCCGAACTCGAATAATGTCTATTAAAATATCAATCCTGTTATTGTAATATTCTTTTGAAAATATGGATAGATAATTATTTGCGATTCTTATGATTTTCGTCGAAAAGCGATTGTTTCGCGCGACTACTCTGAACTTTGCACACCGAATTAATTACATTATTACGTAGTCTTTTTTTTTTTTTTTTAATATTTCTAATTCTTTAAAAGTCATAAGCGTTTTAAAAACATAATTTTTACCGTTTTTCTTTTTAAATGTCACGATTTAAAGATAATTAAAAAAAAAGCATAGCTCTTTTGCGTACAGAATCGGATTTTTTTTTTTTTCCGTATTTTCGCGGGATACGCGCCTATAGAACAACGCCGTCGCACGTTTTCGTTGGCGCCTGCAGTGCTCCTAAATAATATTGCAAAAATAACTACTATAATAACGTTACGTGTTTAATAATGAGCGGGAATAAAACCTATTCGATTTTACTTTTAACATTAACAAAAATCGATAATTAATATTAATAATAATAATAATAACGCGTATTGTTTTCTATTACAAATAATATAATGTCATGCATACGATTACGTTTATAATTGAGGCCGTTTTCCTATATATATATTACTTATATAACTCGAGGAGTATTCGGATTTTAAGATAATGTCGACTCTGTCGATATTGTGACAATCGTCTAAAAATATCCGTTTTTAATAAGGTTTTTTTCACACGATTAATCTGCAGTAGGTACGCGCCAATACGTAATTGTATATATATAAACGCATATTTCGTAAATAATATCAATTCACCAACGTGAAAACGTGCTCGGAATTTTAAAATACCTTTTTGTTTTTCCAATGCGTAGGTCGAACACGACCACAACAACCATCCGAGTCGAAACGTGTTCAACACACTGTGTACGAGACGAACAAATGATTTTCAATTATTTTTATAGACACGCGAACAAATTTGGAAAACGCGTGCGGTATAAAAGGGAGAGAAAATTGAATAAAAAAAAAAAAAAAACGATTCGTGGTGAAATTAAAATAATAAACTGCGTTACACGTCACACACACACACGAGCGGACGGGCGGGCGCGCGCGCGTCTCTCTCTCCCGACCAACAGCACTGACTCATCGGAAGGTTTTCGATGAACTGAACTGGTCGTCACACGACGCGTCCTTGAGTGTCGCACATCGCCGCCGCCGCCACCACCACATGTCCAAACAAACCGGTTTCCACTACGCGTCACTTGTTCCCCACCTTTCCACGAACAATACGATAACACGTACCAAACGGTATATCATACGCTATGGTGGGAAGCTGTCGCACCGGGACTACGCCAATTCCCGTAAATCGTTGACGAACTCTTTGACGCTGACGATGACTCTATCTGGCTTCCTGTACTGCAGCATGTCCTGCGGGTCAACGAAATTGTCTCTCGATAACGTTTTCATCGCAATGAATTATAAACGGCTGATCGATTGATCGATTAATTAATTCGATCAATTATAATAATAATAATAATACATACCTGGACCGAACCGTGTGACCCTGGCGTCGGGTCTGTGGTGTAATTCAAATACTTCAACAAGTCCGCGTAACACACTTTATTCGTCTCCGAGCGAGTGAATCTAAAAAAATCGTATTCATTTACAACGTACTTATTATAATAAAACAATCGAAATTACCGGTGGTAATATCAAATAATCAATTAATTTCGTTAAATTAACGGAATGTGCGTGTAAAAAAAAAAAATGTACTATACGAATCGAGTGAATTTGTTTTTTTTCCCGCCTAAATTATACGCTTAACACTCTTTTCTTTATTTGAAATCTTCCGTTAATCGAAAATTTTCTACCGTATTTCCTCCCCCCCCCCCCGGAGACGCCTTTATCGGTAAAATTAATACAATAAAATATTTCAAATTCTAACGGACCTATATTTTCTACCGACTGCCGTAGCGTTTTTTGTATTACTACAACGACAATACATATACATATTATATCGTCTTACCTGTCCAATAACATATTAACGATTTCGTTGGAAAACGGTAATTTCGCGCTTTTCAAAGCTTTGAAAGCGCTACTGCGCTCGACGTGCCCGTCCTTCTTGTCCAAGTCCCTTTGTTTGAAATTAATCTCGAGTCCGTCGAAACCAACAAACAACGCTCGCTTCAACTCGTCCTGCAAAACGCTTCTAAACGAATCGTCGGAAATGTGCTTTTCCCGCTTTTTGTACCGCAACGCCAAAACGTGTACGCCGTGCAGGCTTAACTTTGGTAACCGATTAGACATTATACCGATAAATTCATTCCTCTCGATTTCGTCTCTGCTTTGAAAATGTCTTGCGCCAAAAGCGTCCACGTCGTCGGATCCTATCATTTTCAATACTCGTCTCATTGTACAATCGGCATCGCTGTGCGGAAACTGTTGGAAAACGCGTGTGTTATATTTACATTTTGAAACGAGTGTTCGAATTTAACAACCGCGAACGGCGACGGTACGCGCGTCTCACTTCTTTTGGATGGTCCATCATAAATCTTAACGTCCTGTCTTCGACATCGGTGAGAACGAATTGGAAATTGTCTATGGTCAATTCGACGCCGACGTACAATTTAAATATCACGTTCGATTCGTCGGCGGGGGTCTCTGCTGGAATTTTCCGTTTCGATAAGAATCTACAACCCAGTGCACCTAGAAGAAAAAAAAAAAATATATATATATATACGTATATATTTTTAAAGGACGCGAAAAAAAAAAAATTCCGACCGTTTTACAGCGCCTGCGGTCTAAACTCACCAGCAGTCTGCATATTCGTCTCGGAAACGGAAAAACTTTGATCGCTTAAATAACATTTTACTATAAACTCTCTGTTCAGATTGTCCGGCGGCTCCTTGGCTATGATTTTCGCTTTGAACACTAAAGCCTCGATTTTTGCAGAACGACTCGGTAGTTTATTCAAAATATCCACGACGGTGCACGCCGATTTTTCTTTTTCTTTTTCCTCTGTTATTGCATTTTCTACAGTATCGATAGACGACGTGTTATCACCTACACAAATCGTAAAAAAATATTATCAACACTTGAATACGCTAAATGCGTACGATATTATATATATTCATACCGGCCAAACCATTATCCGAATAATATTCACTGGTAAATTTATCACAATTGGACAAAATTATTTTTCGGCTATAGACATCGATTTCAGCTCCCACGTACAGATCAGACCAATGATAATACGAATCCTGTACGTAACTGCAAACCGTCAACGGATCGAAAGCGTACCAGTGATTCGAGGAATTCATACCCTGCAATACATTCAGTAAATCGTTTTTTTCACTAAAACCCGGTGGTTTTACATACGACCGATCCTACAAAAAAAAAAAAAAACATCGCACTCACACTGTATGATACAATATAATAATAATAATAATAATAATATATTCAATGATCATTTTGAAATACTTTTGGAACTTTTTGTCTTTTGAGAAACGTCTTTAGACTTCCGTCCAAATCGTGTTCAACGATTTGTATCGTGTCATCGATCAAAAAGTAACGAACTTCTAGAACGTGTAAGCAACCGTCCACGTTGTAACGATCATCCCAATAACCTTTAAAATTTAAAATCCCTTCGCATCCCCGTGCGTTTTTGTACCGAGGTGTAGTCTTTTTGATCTCTGGTTGTTTTTTATACAGCGTCTATTAATATTTATAAAACATAATAATGCGCAATGAAAAATTCAGTTCATTATTAGCTGCTTGCATATATTATATACATATATATATATATATAAAAAAATCATCACCTTTTCTCGATTAATAAAATACGGGTCACTGGGCATTGGCATGTTTTCAGGTACATCGACGCCTGCTTTTTTCAAAAAGTCTCTAGTGAAATCATCAGCGCTAATTATTTTAAATTGTTTTCCGTAAAATTCCACTGTAACGCCAACATTCAAATCGAACAGTTGATAATAGTCGTTGTAATTCGGCAACGGAATTTTATGTCGTTTAATCAAACATCCTGCAGCGGTATACATAAGAATATTAGATAGGTAACTGACGAATCCAATGAAGCGCGCAGCGTATAATGCATATATATATATATGTTTTTTTTTATATTCGCTTGTCAAAATATTTGAATGAATCGGTGTAAAAATTATTATATGTACCTTGTGGTAAACCACTGTTGATCACAATGGGTTCAACAACTTTTATCGTATCATCTTCGAGGAAATAAATTATTTTGCATTTCCTCAGATTATAGCTACAACCGAAGCTTTCGTTCACCGTACTCTTGAAATACGCGTCAAACGTTAGACTCTAAACGAAAAATGAATTCAAAATTTTAATACTCATCACCGTATTATCAAATGAGATTACTTGTTTATCGAACACTAGCCACGTAGGTCTCTTGGATTCCGCATTGTGATTTACTGCAGCTACAGATGCTGCAGTATTCCGCAGCGTAGAATTATAAAACTTATTTTCGTTTTTCACGTGTAACGACCTGATAATATGTACACCGTTCATTATATCCAAATCCGGTGTCTTCGGGTACCTCGTTTTAATTTCCTTTTATTAATAAAAATATACATACGTATTTTATTAAAAGTGTATACAATAATATTAATATATATATTATATATATATATATATATATAAAATAAAAAAAAAATAAAAATAATATTTCGATAAACGTTATAAATTATAAATCAACGTGCGTTATAATTTTAAAGTAGGTGAAAACAACCGGCCATTATTCACTTTGTTATATGTCTGAAATCCCGGTATCATCGGTAGTTTGAAAGACATTATGCGAATATTTTCGATAATACGACTATTGTACGCGTTATTAAATTTATAAATAAAAAAAAAATATATATATATCTAATTGTCCCTGCACGTTTGAATAACACCGAAAAAATATCAATATAACATATTATTATACGATTTTAAATTTCCATCATAATTCTTCTGAGTTTAATGCCACCCACGTAACTATTCGCGTTTTATCAATATTTGCTGGTGTACCAATTCAAAAGGGGGGCGTTTGTATAATGTTTTGGTTTGTGTGTAACTTGGAAACGATATCCCATGTTTAGTTAGTTATAACACCATCTACACAGTATACGAACAACGTAGAATTATTGCGTGTAGACCTTTGACAATTTTTATGATTTTTTACCGTTAATATTGACTACTGACTTGGAAAACACGAAAATTGAAGAAAAGAAAAAAAAATTAATACGGCGATTTTATTGTGTGTGTGTGTGTCTAACGAATCGGTTTTATGTAATATTTATGTATAAGAATTTTATTACGAGAAAAACGCGCATAATATTAAATTCAAATGTCAAATATAGCGAACCCGTTCGAAAATAAAACGAAAAATTGTATTACGCCTATTTCATGTGTCGAAAGTCTGAAATTATTTTAACAAATGATACGCTTGAATAAATTCTGAACAATATTTTCATTTTAATGTCAAGTACCATGCGGTAAAATAATGGAATTAAGTCCGCGATTTAGTTAAATAAATTTATATACGAGTCCAAAATATTTTTGTTTTATTTTTCGATCAGTTATTATAGTTTATACAACGAAATCACGAAAAGAAATTTAATAAAATCCACAAAAAAAAAAAAAAAAACCGATCCGCTCTTACAATATTCCTCCTCTATCGTTATTTCTAAAATTTTATACCTGTCGTTTAGTATTATTGTTATCAAGCACTTATCATAATATTATCACTTATCAATTTATTGCGTGATACCGACGTTTAGACAAAATGAACGTTTAAATAATACGGTGTAATTAATCACGAGTGTTGAGAAAAAATATATGTTTTATATTAATATAAATCACGAAATAGACATTACAAATTAAACGACTGAATAAAATTAATCACTTTATTAAATTTTAAACTTATCATCACTTATCAATTATCGTCATTTATCAAATTGTTCCTATCAAAATTCGTATATTTAAATAATTCTCTTCTTATTTTTATTCACTTCGGTTTTGAATTTTGGTAATTGAATTATTTTTTGTCTCCCGGCGTTTATTCTCTAATTTATTTCTCTACCGTCGTTTATTATTTATTCGATTTTAAACGTCATGAATTTTCCCGCGCTTAAAAACGATCGTATTTTACGAGCAGCCAGAGGTGAAGAAGTAGATCGTATTCCCGTGTGGATAATGCGTCAAGCCGGTCGATACTTACCCGAATTCAGGGAATTACGGTCACGTTACGATTTTTTCACTATTTGTCGGACGCCAGAGCTTGCGTGTGAAGTGACCCTGCAGCCGATTCAAAGATACGATTTAGACGCTTCGATTATTTTCAGTGATATTTTAGTGATCGTACAGGCGTTGGGTATGATTGTTGAAATGCAACCCAGCGTCGGACCCGTAATCCCAGATCCGCTCAAAGAACCCGCCGACTTAGACAGACTGAACAAAAATATTGATGTTAAACAAGAGTTAGGCTATGTGTTCGAAGCTATAACGTTGACTAGACATCGGTTAAATGGACAGGTAAAAAAAAAAAAAAAACTACGTCATATTAGTGGCGTCGAACACAACGAGTAGACCTGACAATTTGGTAAATCAAACATGTTTTTGGATGTTTAAAAGCGAATGGTGACGTGTCATGTACTGTAAGTTCTAAAACTATAACAAAATTCGTTAGGTGTTTGGTAAACGAAATGGAGAGAAGAGGGGAAGGGTTGTTTTTGAACGAATCACCAAAACCATTAAAAAATTCACATTCTACGCTACTGCGTAATATCTAATCTGTCGTCTTTTGAATAATACTATTTTTTACAGGTACCTCTAATAGGATTCACTGGTGCACCATGGACACTCATGTGTTACATGATAGAAGGCGGTGGTTCAAAAACTATGTCAAAAGCTAAAAAATGGTTGTATAAATATCCGGAAGAAAGCAAACAATTATTAGAAATACTTGCGGACGTTATTGTGAAATATTTAATAGAACAGGTGAAAGCCGGTGCTCAAATGTTGCAAGTGTTTGAATCAAATGCAGAATATTTAAATTTAGAACTTTTCAACAAGTAAATAATGAATTTAAACCAAAAAATAATAATCAGAACTTAAGTCTTAAATGTTTAAGGAGAGAAGGGAGTTTTTAAAACTTTAAATAACTTATAAGCCTATAAAGTACTACACTCTTACACCATCATAACTCTTTCGCATAATAACTATAACATTCGAGTATTGGACAAATTAAATAATCTTTTATATTTATTTTTTATAACACAATACTTAAATATTCCATATTTAAGTATTGTATTAATATTTAGATTTTTATATTATATTGAAAACTCTCAAATTCGGTCGGTTTTAAATTATGTGTAATATGTTTTCCTATATTTTATATAAACCATTCACTACGTACTTGTTTTAACCACATTTTTTACACTAACACATATTTTGGAAGCTGTATTCACATATTTTGTTATTCTTATTAGAATTGTAACCGATATCTGTAGTAACTTATTAAAATTTCGTTGAATGTTTCGATTTGTAAAGTAGCCCCCTGGCATCACCGGTTTAATTAAAACAAAATTAAATAACTTTTTTTGTTTGTTACAGATTTAGTGGTCCTTATCTGGCAGCTATTTGTTCCCGCGTTAAAAACGAATTGAAAGATAATAGTGTTCCAATGGTGGTGTTTGCAAAAGGGGGTCATTATGCAATTAAACAATTATCTACATTTGACTATGACGTTATCGGTTTGGATTGGACAATCGATCCTGTGGAAACGAGGCAAATTGTGGGTGAAAACATAACATTGCAGGGCAATTTAGACCCATGTTCGTTATACGGTCCACCTCAACAAATTAAAGGGATGGTTAAAGATATGGTATCCAAATTTAAAAAGCATAGATACATTGCAAATTTGGGCCATGGTATATATCCTGATGTTGATCCAGAACATTTAAGAACAATGATTGATGCCGTACACGAATGTTAGAAGAGTTGCTTTATTTTGTAAAGAAAAAAATATATATATATTTATTAAATTATCGGGTTACACGCAGGATATATTTTTGTATATTTATTAAATAATATTCAAGGAATCGTGTTCTATTTATTTATTGAACTGAAAATTTATACGCTGTACATACTTTTATCTTAATTCTTAGAAATATGAAAATTATTGAAGATCAAAATTTACTTCGAAATAAAAATATACACAACTGAATAAAATTACATACAAAATGTCAATAGAACTACATTTACCAATCTCAGATAATGTAAAATTATAGATTTCAAGCTGATTAAACTATTTTTTTTTTTGTATAATTCATTATTATATCAAAAACAAAAAAAGTCTATTAAACAATATAATTTGTTTCCAAATAATAATAACTTAAAGACAACGTTCGACATTTAAACACACATTCAATAGCAATTATAAACAAAAAAATGATGTATGAGAACATACATTAGCCACAATTACATTTTATAAAAAGTAAATTAAATCAAATTTTTGTGTATCACATTTATAATTGATATTGAGAATAGTAATGAAAATCTATACTTACCTTGTACCAACAAAATATATTATTTACATCAATCTCGAATTAAAAATTATTTGTAATTTTCCAATTCCTAATATACGAATATATTAAATAATTCCGAATTAACTATTTCTTTCAAATATTTTCAATTCGAGTTAACGTTTAACGTCAATAATTGAATAACTTCCAATAACCAATAAAATTATTTTATTTTAGTCGTATGCAGAGTAAATTAACATAATTATTATTCTCTTTTATCCATATAATGCATTTTGAAACACTACCTTATACTATTCTAAAAACGTTATAGAAGTGTATAAAATAAACTTGATTGGTTATCTTTACCAAATGCAACAGAGTAAATACACAATACTTTGTTTTAAACAAAATTTCTTGATAAAAAGTTTTCCTTAATAAACCATAATTTGTAAAAAAAAAAAAAAAAGAATAATACTGGACAAAAATATTATTCATAAACACAGGAGCCAATTATACAATTCAGTCCACACACAGGTAATAACTAACCACAATTATTGGGAATCGAAAAAAATAATAATTCTGTATAGAATAGAAATGACATCATTTTTTATCAAATGAAAAACGAGTAATACTAAAAATGAAGTATACTATTGTATTGATCAGCAGAAAGCAATTAAATTAAATGTATCTATTAACATTTCATTAAAAAAGGTACATATTTAAAAAAAAAAAAATGTATTAAATTATGTTGAATGTCTAATTTTTCACAGGTTATCAAATTTTGTTTGCTCGGTGTCTTCGTACGGAATGAATACAGATTATTTCTGCACAATAAAAAATATGGACTTATAGAAGTGAGAAAATATTAATGTGAAGCACATTGAACGTTTCGAGTGGGCCCATCTTCATCATTGTAAGCCTCGCCACGTCTATTTTGTCTTCTAGATTCATACTCTGGATCCATTTCCATAAGCGATACTTCTTCAGCATTTTCCGGAATAGTTTCTACTGGTCTGTGCACATAAAATTAAAAAAAAAAACGGTTTTAAAGAAAGAATATACAAATTTTTAATTTGATAAATTTGTGGGCAATATACAATAATACAGTAATTTAACAATCAATGTAGCTAACCAAAATATAACACAAAACGATGTTTCTCACCTGGCAGGAAGACATGATTCAAGCAGAGCCACCTTATTAGCAGGCAATTTATCAGGGAAATTAACCAGGAACTGAATGATCATACGACCTTTTTCAAATGGGTTCTTATACTGAGGCATACCTTCATTCAAAACACATTTGACATCACCGTGTTTCAGAACTTCACCTGAAATTATTTCTTTGTATTAGTAACTATTCTCAAATTTAGAATTATGTAATTTACCTGGAATAGAAGTGATAACCAAAGAACGATCATCTAAAGTTTTAATAGCTTTCTGGAACCCACATAATGCCTCAACTAATTCAATTCCCAAACGTAGAATCAAATCACTGCCGTTTCTCCTATTCAAACACAAGTCATCAATAATTAAATATTTATTATTATAGAAATTAATTAGGAAATCCGAAAAATAACAATTAATATTTATTAAATTATTACTTGTACAGACGATGTTCTCTTTCATCCAAGACAATAATAATATCACCGGGTTCTAGTCCAGGTTCTTGATCACCTTCCCCATTGAAAGTTATTTTTTGTCCATCGTTCATGCCTTTGTCCACATTTACTTCCAAAATTTTCCTCTCGCGAACAACCTTATCAATTGTGCATTGATTAAACCAAAACATCAAAATAAATAATATAAATATATATAACAACTTACCTTCTTTCCATTACAAGCCCTGCACCTATCTTTAGGGTTAATGCGCTCACCCTGTCCACGACATTCACTACACATAGACTGCACTTGTTGTATCATACCAGGCCCCAATTGATGAATTTGCACTTGGACTCCACTGCCTTGACATGATGGACATTGCTCCACAGCACCTTTTTTACCACCTCTACCTTCACATTTGTCGCAGATAACATTTTTTTCTAATGCTAATTTTCGTACACAGCCATTATACAGGTCCTCAAGAGAAACACTCAATTGATGAATGACATCCTTGCCCTTTTGAGGGCCGCGACGGCCACGACCGGAAGATCCACCAAATTGACCAAAGAACATGTCAAACAGATCCATTGGTGAGGAGAAGGAGTTACCAACTCCACCCTCTTTAAGCGCTTGCTCGCCACCTTGATCATATAAACGACGTTTTTCTGGTGTTGATAATACTTCATACGCTTGAGAAATTTGCTTGAACTAAATTTTAAAAAATATATATAATTTACATTGAATACGATAAAAAATAGATAGGGTTTAGTATATATTTATATTAAAAATTATGATAAACAACCAAGTAGATTAATAAAAAAAATCATTACCTTCTCACCCTCATTTGGGTTCTTGTCTGGATGATATTTCAAAGCAAGTTTTCTATACGCTTTTTTAAGCTCATCATTGGTACAATTAGGTTTAACGCCTAAAATGTCGTAATAGGTAGTTTCTAGAACCATTGTTGAAGGCTAACTCGATTCTTTTTTTTTTAAATAAAAAAAGAGAAAACTGAAACAAAACAATAAGATGTTTTAAAAAAATTACCTTATGATTAAAAAAAAACGAAGTACTGGTATAATTATTAGTATGAAAAATTACCAAAAAAAATACATACATTATGTATATTAGAATACTAGATTAAAGGAAGAAAATAATAGTATATATTATAAGATATGAATGAAAGATAACTGGATACCGTGGTATAAGTACAATCTTAAGAAAAGGTTAATATTAAATTGAATAAATAAAAACCAAATATAGAACAAATATTTGTTGTTTAACAAAGAAACTAAGAAATAAGAAATTAAAGTACGCGATTAGAAAAACAATTAATATCGAACAATAATTAATGATTTGCATAATTTGTTTAAGGAATTTGGAATTGTGATACTATCTTGACCTTATGAAATAAATAGTAATAATATTACATAACTAACTGATGCCAATAACCATGACATATCGTCGTAACAATAACCAAAGCAGAACAAAATACGTAGGTGACAGTTAAAATTTGACGCTTACAAATTTTATTTATATATTATTGATAACATAGAAACAATTAAATAACATATATATTGCGAAATAAGTTGTTTTTTTCTTAGACAGGTAAAATTACAGTAAATTTTTAAAGAAATTAACCCATATGACTTCTACATAAAGTACAGAAACCGAAATTGTGATTTAAAACATAGAATAACAGTAAACAGACAGAGTTAGATTATATCCACAAATACGTATTGTTATTGCCTATAGAACTTTTAAAGAAATATCAAATTAGTCATGATCAGTGGGCGGGCAGGCGGGCGATCCTCCAATATCGTAAAAAAAAAAAAAAAACCCACGAAAGAAAATGGTAATTTCAAACACGATTAAAAATAACTATACGGTATTTTATTTTTTACGTAAAAATTATTTTTAAGACGTTATTTATAGCCAACGCATAGTATTTTATTTTTGGTGGAAAAAAAATTGGATACCTCAGGCCTCACCACCACTCAACAAATTTCGATCACTTAATAAATTATGTACCGGAGTAAATGAAGTACGCGTCTACGCGCGAAATACGTTTTTTGCCAATCTTTCATTGACACACGAATATGTGTGTGATGTGAAAATTACAAATATGAAACCGTCCGGAAGAAAACGGGGCAGATAAAAATTTGTATACACAAAACTCCGCGCAACCTGCGTAGTACCGCCGAATGCGTGCAACGGAATGATCGTTTGAGCGATCACGTCAGATCGCTATGATCTTACCGAAGCACGGGGCAGAGTGTACCGCAACGTCAGTACGGACGAGCAAACGGCAGAAAATAAAAACCGGCAAAACGATAATAAATCGATGAAAACGATGGCGACGGGACCAGAAACGATATTTGAAAACGAACACGAACAAAAGGGAAAAAAAAAAAATGTATTCTGCACGCAAATAAATCGACCCCGCGGAAGATTATCGATTTTTAAGTCGACATTTTTATGAAAACCAAAACTCGCCGCCCGCTAAACACGAAAATACACGGGCGATCGTACGGAGAGCGAAAGAAAAAAAAGAAAAAAAGCCGAACCCAAAAACCGTATGGCGTTCACCGAGACGGAAGTGTGCGTAATACCGAGGAGGTCTTTGTTCTGTACGCGTTGTCGTTAGTCGCGGAAGACGGGATGGGGGGGGAGGGGGGGAGAATGTGGACGGAACACTTCTTTTTCGAAAAACCCTCGAAAAAATGGCGATCGAACGATAAAATCGTCGCCGGGATCACGCAGCCGACGACACACCGTAAACGATGAGATTATTCACGTGTTAACGGAACGCAGAGTGGAAAAAAAGAAGAAAAAAGAACCTTGTGCGCGCTCAGGGTCGACTGTCGTGTCGGCGGTGAATCGAAGCACACCGGGCGCAAGAGACAATGGCCGATTTTGCGCGTTGTTAAAACAAGTATAAAAAAATATATATATATAAATATCGAGTATTTTAATAATAATGTGGTTACGTGATTTACTTACACTGAACGCGCGACGTCGGAACCGTGGGTAAAATGAAATGACTACGCCGAACGATTTCGACGTTTACTTTGCGGCGAGCGGTTAGGTTCGATACGTTTTTTTCGATCAGAAAAAAAAAAAAACAAAAAAAAGAGAGAGAAAAACGTTTTTTTTTTTTTAATTTTTTTTTCTTGTCTATTCTTTTCCTTTTTTTTTTATTTTTATTTGATTTGCTGCGTGCGAGAAAAACGCGAACGAACGTCCGACACCGCACGACTGCAAAGCTATGGAAGCGGATTGAGAAAGGCCGACAACACACACACGACGTTTTATCGAATGAGTGTGCGGTTTCTAGAACGTTCTAGCGGCGGCCGGAGGTCGCGTTCAGACACGCCCCGACGCAATCTCTTTGCGCGCCCGCTCGAACGCGACCCCAATAATGACGGACGTCTTTTAGTGTTTTTTCCCCTCGACTCGCTCGCACTGGCGTTCCACAATCCTTCGTCGCCTTATCTGAGGGCACGCGATAAACGTCATGGAGAAAAAAATGACAATATTTTTTCCCGCGTTGTACGAGCCGCGGAGAAAGACAATTATTTCTCTCCCTCCCCGCCGCAGGAATCGTCGTCGTGCACGTACCGAAAAATCCGACGACAAAATTATTCGTGATTTTTATTTATCTCTCATCGACGTATAACCCCCCCTCCCCCCGGTCGTGCTCTGTCGCGCGATCGATAAAAAATGAAAAAAAATAAATAAATCGATGTATTTTCGTTTCTCATCGTTAATCAAAACTCCGTTTTGGCCATTATATAAAAAACGATTGAGAAAACCGAAAAATAACATCCATTCATGTAATGTACCGTCATTTACTACAGGAAAACGGGCACGGAGCGTACTGAGATCGAAGAATCGTCATTTGACACATAATCGAGAAAGCCACAGGCGGATATAACAAAATTAATTGTAAAATCGCAATAGCCGCAGTTCTTCTCATCGCGTCGCACGCACAACCTACATATTATAATAATAATAATGTATGTGCGTTTTTATGCGCGCGTACATTTACATAGGTCAGATGCGGATAGTTAATTAGATAAAAAAAAATTGTTTTCAAACGTGAATATAATAATATACGCCATATGAAATTGCAAAAAAAAAAAATATATTTAAAAATCGGTAACAGATAATATATGTTTACTGTTATTCTTCATCCCTCAAAATTATTTTTTTTTTTATATATATAATTTACAGTTTTTATGTTTTCTCAGAAAAATATCTTTGGATCATTTCTTTTCCGTTTTATATAATATACTATTTCGTTTTCTAAAATGTTTGCGTTCAGTAGATCTTAACTCTAATGTTATAATCACAATCATAAAAAATATTGTTCACCATTTGCAAGTTTAATAGAGCCGGTGTTAGTGTCTTTAAAAAAAAGAAATTACTTCTTTTTTTTCAACAATATATGCAGACCGTTCACAATTTTACGAATTTATTACAATAATATTTTCGTTCTCAACAAAACGCTCCGCGGAACACACGTTTATGTATATTTGTATATAATATTCTATATAATTATTTCGACTATAGTACTAATTATTTATACCTATTACATATAATAATATATTATTATACAGTCGAGATTCATTTAATTGTAATATAATATATATGTATATAATTTTAAAAAAAATTATTCTATAGCAATTATAATACAGTACCTATTGCTGCAAAACGCGATTACAATATTTATTAAATGTTATATGATAACGTCACCATCAAATATAGTTCTGTTTTGCGTATTATTTCTATTATAAAATATACTCCGCAGTAGATTAATATGCCAAGTATTCTTTGTGTTGCGGAGAGTGTGTTTATAAATTGATATTAAATTTAAAAATCGATTTGTATAACACATCATATAAAGAAATAATTATTTTTTTTTTTACTATCTAAGTACTTAACGTTTAATTTTGATCGAGTTCATAAATAATAATAATAATAAAGTCTAATCTAAAAATGTGGACATGGTCAAATTTTAAAAGTGTGTGTCCGTCACGAAAAAAACAACAAATGTAGAAAATGCAGCTATTATATAATAAATATTATAAATTTAATTATAAAATAATCATTTCAGAGTAACATTTAACTTTGTAGATACGCATGCAACACGACTGATTATATACTATTTTCTTGAAAATTATAATATTGGGGTTTTCTTTGTGTGTAACGATTTTTCACGTTATTTAATATTGCTCACAATATACATTATTTTATTTGAAATCGGCATAATAATATGTATTGTCGTAATAAGATTTTAAAATTTAAAATTGCTCTTTATTACCATATATAAAAATACGTTAATTATATGGACGTATACACTCAACAACTATAATAACGGCGATTTTAAAATTATCAAAAATATACGAACTAAAGACCAAGTGTAATTAAATATCTATTTATCTATATGTGTGTGTATACAGTCTGATAAACGCCGTAGACAACGCCAATCATTATGAGTAAAAAAAAAATTGTAACGCGACAATTATCATTATGTTATACGTTATATACTATTTAATTTTATAATTATTTCCACTATACGTTTTACACGATATTACGTTCATAATGTGTATACGTATATAATTTAATATCATATTACACACACTGTGTTTTCAATGTACGTGGTTGCAGGACTATTTCATAATCGACGCGGATACCGACACATACGTATAGACACACGGACACATTCGATATGAAACGTCTCTCGTTGAAAATTCTTATTTGAAATACACGAAAATTGTAATTGTAATGTATAAAAATAAATCGGTGATCGCAATGACCGTAAATATCACGGATAGCCAGCCCGTGGTCACTGTATTGATTGACGTTTATTCGGATGATTCCCGGATACGTCTGTTCGCATTTATCAATACGACGAGGTTTCGAAATTCAAATTGAATTTGTTTGATTTTCTAGTTTGTACTCGGAAAATATCGTAAATGTAATCGGAACCAGCGCACGTGTTTTTCTAAATTATTATAGTTCACCCGAGTGATACAGTCGATCGAATATCTAAATATGAAGTTGTACAGTCTGTTTTTAAGAAAATAGCCCCGTGACATACCAAATGTACCGGCATAAGTCTAAATAGAAAATCGGCCGATTTTTCGAATTCCGTATAAAATCCGCCATTTATCATAAGCCAGTGTAACCATGATGATGGGAGAAATGGATTGTCCCGTTGTTTTTAACAAATGTTAACGTTATAATAGATAACGCGGAAAAAAAAAATATTGAAAACTTCATTTTATTATTTACGTGTGACTTTAGACTGCTGTTTTTCTATTCCGAGTTTCGAATTCTAAAAGCTTCCGCCCTCGATTTCTTGACCGAAATGTTAGTAATTATAAAAGACTTTTATTCACCAGTCAAATTCCATATCAATTAATTAATTATTATTTATAGTGCGAGTAAGTAATTGATGTTAGTCGTTAGTAAATATGAAATATATATATATTTATATATATTTTGTTGACGCATTGAATTTAAAACGAGGAGAAAAATGATTTTTCCTAATTACAGATAATGTCTATTGTCAAATTTGGCGGTAAGGAGGTGATTGAGCCGTCGTCCGTATCAGAATAATTTTCGAATGAGTAAGTAACTGCCAAACCAAATGGGTTTAATAAAATATGTACGCGCGTTGTTAAAATTTAAATTATTGCTTGAACACGCTCTTTGATAAATTATGCGTTTGTTCATTGGTTTTTCACCTGTATTTTTTTTTCAAAATATAAAAAATGTTCCTAAAATGTCAACTTGACCCATTTTTTTTTTTTTGTTAAATTACAAGAATCTTTCTATTTTATACAGAAAACGAATGTTTCATTTATTTAAATTATTTACAGAGTTATAATGTAAAAAATTGAAGATTTTGATCTCATTGAAATGTAATGATAATTATTCTACCTACATCCTCGAGAAATGATCAATTTTACTCATTCTTAAATTACAATATAACTAGAGTTAGGCTATATTTTATTTATAGTTTAACCAAATAATTTGGTTTGTTTTTATGTACTTATAATATTCACTTATTTAATCCATACGGTATATCCAAATTTACTAAAAGAATATGTTACATTTTCTTATGGTTATTTTTACATCATTTTGTTGTATACGTTTTATTGTATTTACACGTTATTTTATTGTATTTTTAGGAATATTGGCGTAAATGAAATGGCTTCATATGTGTCTCAAAAAACGGTTACATCAATTTGTACATGTGGCTTACAAAAACTTCTATGCGAACTGTTTTTCTGCCGCCATTGCTTGACACTTCGTTGTGACTTCTGTGTGAGTCATGAAATCGACACTACGTTTTGTCCTCATTGTTTCGAAAACCTTTCATCGACCGAAGCTAAACACAAGAAAAACCGATGTGCATCATGTGTAGATTGTCCTCGGTGTTTTAATACTCTTTCAACGCGTTCGTATTCACGAACGCCAGATCAAAAAAAGCCGCCACCGAAAATGTACTATTTACTCTGTTTATTTTGTAACTGGCGATCACACGAACCTAATGTGCCTGATCAACTAACATCGTCTGGTAACTGGCCAGTTTATAAAAATCCAAATGACGGTAGAATATTAGATCTAATAAATTATTATAAATCTGTTTCTTTGAAAGAAGTATTTGATAAACAAAAACGGAACACTAAAAATTATGGGCGTAATTACATGCATTTTTTGGAAAAATTTGGTTTGAATGCGATGATGGCACGGAAACGCGCAGGACTTCCAAATTTTCCTATGGATGGTACTGGTTATTGTACACCTCAAGTCAATCCGTCTGAAGCAATTGAAAATGTTCCAGAACTGCCTGAAGATACATTTGAAAAAATTATAGATTTAAAACAAATATCAACCTTAGAACAACGTTTTGCTACACCTGAACTGCAGAGTGTAAATATAGATGATCTGTTTCCAATTCGTAAACATCTTTGTGTAAAGCATTCTTTACGTTGCCGTGTATGTGAGCATAATGTTGTTAAACCAGAGTACAATGCTGTTAAGTTTAAAATTAAGCATTTAGCATATTATCATGTTCCAGAAATAAAAATAATCAAATGTGAACCTTTAGAAGCTGGTAAATCCAGTGCTTTGGTGCTTAAATTGTGTAATCCAGCGCAAACGTCTACAGCTGTACGTTTTGAAAAGTTGGACTTAGAGTCTATAAATGAAATAAGAGAGCCAAGGCGATTGGAAGGGGAAGATCTTATTGTTACTCCTAAACAGTTACCGGAACCAATTCCTGTTGTATTAGAATTACATGGTGATATCACAGTTCCTGATGGTGAAATTAAAATTGCAGCTAGGGACGATACTGCTGAATATGATGATACAAACGAAGTGTTCCCTGACAATGATGATCCGAAATATGTATATTGGAGAAAAGGCAATAAGATTGCACTAAAATTTGAAGTCAAGCCATACGAAAATGTTAAACAAAATGAAAACATACGAGTAGGATTTATTATGAATTTCATGTATTTAGATACGATGTCACATGCAATTAATCAAAAACAACCTCAGAGTGTATTAGTGCCTATAAAAATTATACTCGATATACCACATTCTTTTTATTAAAAAACATTTAATCTCCAGGTATTTAAAAAAAATATATTAACATTGTTTATTTATGCAATCAATGCTTTATTTATTATATTAATTATATAATTTTCTTATTGTAAATGTGTATGTAATTAGCGATCGTTAAACTGGAAATTACATAATGTATTAATAATATTACTCAAGGAGATTAATATGAATATTTTTAATATTTTCGCATAGAATATTTATGATTATAAATTGTATATAATTTGTACACATCGTATTTTATATAATTATAAACCAGCTGTTGTTTAACTAATACTGTTTACCTATAAGATGAAGTAGAAAAAGTTATTTCAATGCTAATTAATGTATATATTTTATTATAATAATTTATTGACTTTTGTATTGTTGCTTTTGATTAGTACTACAATATACATTTATTTTCGATGAATTGTAAAAATGTATGAAATATTTGTTTAATCAATAGCTATGAGTCTGCTGATATATTATGTTCTAAACTATAAATTAAATTGTTTTTAATAATTATAATATGTTCGGATAAACATCGAGAAAATGTATTATTGAATTCAATCAAAATGGATAGGTGTTATTATATAATATGGACCTCTATGTTCAGGTAGTCTATATTATGTAGTTAACCACTATTGAAATTGGTATTAATATTAAATATAATAACTCATATTATGTAGATACATTTAGTTTTATGCAAACCAATGCGCAAATTAGTTCTGAGATTTAAGTACTGTGTATTTTTATTTTATAACGTCTAAAAGAAGAAGTGTATTGTTGGAATTCGTTCCTGTATGAGTTGTCGATTGTCCAACAGAATAAAAATACGGCCATATATATTATCTGTCATTTTTTAATTCTTGCTTTCTGATCCGTATGACATTGGTGACCATTAATTTTACAATATGTGTTTGTAGTTAAAACAGTTATTCCTTATAATTCTCATAAAATATATAGTTATTACTTAATATTTTCATTCGTGAAAAATAAACAAGAATAATTTATATGTTGATTAGTTTAATAAAGGTAAAATAAAATAAGATTATGTTCGGCACTGTAGATCAATTAAAAAACACAATACTTTATTAATATGAGACTACAGGTTAAAAATAAATATATATTGATTATAAATTATAATTTGTATCTATTTGATTTCTGATTTTTTAAAATTTGTTGAGATTTTCAACATTTACTCAATTATTCCTTTTACGAGGATTTTTAATTATAACCTAATCCTTCTAGTTTAAAAAAATTGTGAGAACTAAAAAAATAGTTTTTTGTGTTTCCTATAAAACGTACTTTTTGTGACAAATGTGGTTTTTACAATCATCGATTCATTTTATGATTGTGCTTGTGAAAATAATATCGGAACCTTGTATGGTATATTTCTTCGAGAAAATTTAATGATATAATTTAATAGAGGTTTTGTGTATAAAATATGAATTTAATATTTTCTTTTAAGATTTTTACACGTTAACATAATTTTTTTTTTTCGGATTAAACGAACTCCAAGTCGACGAGATCTAGCTGTTGTTTGTAAAACATTTTTCATATTCATATTATTTATACCGAAATTATTAAAAAAAAAATAAATAAATACATTTTTATTGCAGGCGTCATTTTGAATTTTTTTTGACGCACAAAAGCATTTCCCCCCCCAAGCCGTATAAGAAACATACGATTGAAAAAAAAAATAAAAGAAACGATCGAAGACCGCCGGAAATTCGATCCGATATCGTGTGGATAAAATCGCCGTCGACGGTTACCGCAATTACCGCTTACCATTACTGGTGTGACGGTGTTGGTGGTGGTGGCGCGTCTCTGTGAAAACGCGCCCTCGGGAAAATAGTTTGTAAGTCTGACACGTCGTGGCAGCACGATCGCGTCGTATCGAAGGTTATGCCGCGGCTCGCTGTCCCGTAGTCCGTACGCAAACACAACATCGACGTCAGTCTTGCCCCCCCGTCGTTGTCCGTACGTTTTTCTGGCGTCACTGTAGTTTTACTTGGTTTCCAGTTGTTTTTTTTTTACTCTCTTTATTAATGTAATAATAATAATAATAATAATATTTATTTATTTATTTATTTTTTATCAAAGTTTCAAAAGTTCTCTCACTCATCGTCTCCCGACGTCGTTCACGTTTTTAGTCCTCCGGTCGTTGTCGCGGAAAAGTGCGTCGGTGTCGGGCGAAAAAAAAATATATCGCCTTGTCGTGGCGTAGTCCGTTAATGCTTTTTACCGTTTTTTATTCTCTTTTATTTCGCGACGACGGTAATATTACGTGATATTATTTTTTTTCTTATTGTTACGCGTTTTCAATAATATCGTTGACGAAAGTGGTGTTCAAATCCGTGTGCATCGTACACGTTAAGTGTATGGTCGAAATCTGTTGAATAGTATTGCGTGTGAGTGTGTGTGTGTGTAACCGATTGTAATTTTGACGAAATCCACGAAAGTTGTTCAAAAATTTTGATGAGTGTCGAAAGTCATGCAGGTGAGCGAAAAATTGCGAGGGAACGAAAAAAAAAAGTTTATACTCCGTCAGAAATCGTTTGTTTCATGCGGATTTTTTTTTATATTATTGAACATCGCGTCATTTACGTCAGTAGTTTTCCCAAAAGTATGTAATGTATTATTTTAATCGTATTAATTTTTAACTTTTCTTTTTTTTCTCGCTACAGATATTATACTTTATTTTAACAGAGAACTATTTACGATTTTTAAATGACGCGTAAATAATATACTGTCTTAACAATTTATATGCAAAATCAAAAATTACCTATGTACATATAATTGTTGTTCATAATAATATTTTATGTATACTCTAGTATACGTTTGACATAAACGATGCGTGTTGATATGTAGATGAAAAATAAATTGGACGGGACTTATATTATAATATACACGAGGATTATAATAATTATCATTGTGATATTGTTGTTACAGAAAATCAAAGGTGTATGTTCAGAACGTCCATCATGCGTCGGTCACATTTTTCCATATCAACTGTGCAGTGATGGTAACCGCGGCAGCATATTCGGACAAGGAAAAGCCTCCATGAGTAATCTGCAAAATGCCTCGCTCTGCCTTTACGCACTTTACGTCGGTCATCTGATACGGCATGACGACCGAGTCGACCGACCAGCCACTGCAGTCTGCTGGCCCCTTATTCACAGATCCAAACGCCCCGTACCGGAGCGCGTCTAATGATCCTTCTAGTAGTCATGGCGTCGTCGCTCGATCGGCGGCTGCCGTTAACATGAACCAAGTGCCCCCCAACGGTTATTGTTATTCGACCGATAATAATCAAATTGTTGCCAGCGAGTGCGATAAGACTTATCACTGTCCTAACTCGACTACAGTTGTCAGTTTGACAAATAACATTGTTTCAAGTCCGGTGGCTTTTGTATCTTCCGTTACAGTACCAGTAGGATGGAGAAGAATTCACAGTAAAGGGATCATCATTTATATAAGGTAAACATTTAATTAATATTATTTTGAAATTTGTTTACTGGTTTTTCTCCTGGATAACAAATAAAATCACTATAGCCATCTATATAATATTTATTTTATTGTTATTATCGTAGTGTTCGTTAGTGAATTTTTATAAAATAGAGAACTACCCATCAGACATATTTTCTTTAAATTAATTTTTAAATCGATGTTAAATTTAAAAAAATTCAAAAAATATTATTTACTTGTAGGTATAAAATGTATTTAAAATTTTTAAAAATTCAAACTTAAAAACTAGATATTTAATGATCTTGCACGTTTAAATGAAAATTGAAAAGAAAATAGTTACCATCTACTATTTACGTTGTATTGTTGTCTGATTTTGATTATGCTAAATTACATTTTTTTGTTGAAAGCAACAAAAGCTATCTAATTTATGGATTAGTAGTAGGTAAGCAGGCAATTATTATTATTCTGTCAATATACCGAATGTGTCCATAAGTGCAAACTTATTGTTTTTGTAATGGGCGTCAAAAATAAATTATTACTGTAGCCACCGGGTGTTGGTATTAAGTATGAACATTTTTATCAAATATCAATAGTTATTGTAATTATTTTTTTTATTACTTGTGGACAACATGGGTAAAATGTATGTACTCACGAGTTGTCCGTTTCGATTGTAACTATAGATTATATGAGTATAGATACGTAAGTAAGTAAGTTGAAAATGGCAAATGTGCAATAATAATAATAATTAAAAAGAATTATATCATTTTTATTATTATTATTCACCAGATACTGTTGTGTGCGCACGCTCAAGCCGTTCAATTCGATATAATTTTAATAGTATAAACAATATTTTTCGTATTTAAAAAACGTTCCAATACACATAATATCCGTCAGCATTTCATTTATATATATAGTCGAGAAATTTAAGCGACGTTTAAATCGCTAATACACAACTAAAATGTTCGACCGCGATAAAACGTTATCCTTTGAAGTTAACCCCCCCCACCCTGTCGGCGGTGAGCTATTGAAAACGAGCTGCTTCTGTGTCGGCGAAAAAATCTGAGACCCGTAATACTATTTACGCCGCGGGGTGTCATTGATTTACTGTAGTACTCGGTGTGGGATGCGTTCTTTCTTTCGAACGCACGCGGTTTCGATACAAATCACCTGGCTCCCAGGCTTAAAGGACCTTTTTTTTTTTTTTTCTGACTAAAATTACACTCCAATATTGTAAATTATACTACTGGACATTCCTTACGCCGGGGGGGAAAAAGGTCACGTCCGGAGATTTCTATAGAATAGTGTATTATTATTTGTTGTAAATACGCGCGGCGCACGACCGCAATCAGCTACCCGTTTTACAACTCTTGTTGTTAAATTTCTAAAAGTATTCGTGAACAGACGATATCGACAATATAATATATGGTTGCGTTTCTAAATGACGCAATATTTTTTCCTTCTTCTCGGGAACGCCGCTGGTTATTGTAGAGACACACGTACTCGAAAACGATTTATTTCGCGAACGCTTCAAAATTGACCAGTAGTAGTAGTTCGTTTTTTCTTTACCCACCACCACCACCACCGTCCCCATCACGATATTGTTACGCGTTTTGTCGAACACGGGCGTGATGATGCGCGTCGTTACGGTCCTCGGATTATTTAAATAAATAAATATAATAATTACGAATATCGTCGATTATTGCAATTTTTACTGTTCAATACGACTACTCGATGTTTATTATAATAATATCGTTCTATTTTATAAACGCGCGTAATTCACACACATATTGTTATAATAATAATAATAATATGTACGTGTTTTTCGTTATTTTTTTTTTTTTTTTATATCCGATCGGTGTCGTTACCAAAAAGCTTGTAATGCATTTAACAACCTTCAATTCCACTAATCCACATTACGATTTCGATATCCACAGTACGTTTGAATTATATTTCATATTAATAATTAACCTACCAGCGCGATCGATTCTTCTAATTCAATTATCATTAAACTCGTAAAAAAAAATAAATAAAGGACGTACGAATTTAATGTTCATGGTCGTCGACGGTGACGAAAGAAGTCGGCGGCGGTTGTCTCTTACACACCTAAACGTCCAACTAAATGAACGAGAAAAGAAGAAGTGTCTAGAGTTATTTAAGAAAGGAAAAAAACTGATCCAGTGTATAATCGCTTATGATGACTGGTTTATTTTTTTCGGTGATCCTCGTGTAACTTTTTACGCGTGTTCCACAAGCGATTATAACCTCGTTGTAATAAACCAGTTTAGTCGGCCACCGAAAGGGTAAACACGCTAACCTAAGGTGTCTATTTAAACCTGATTTAATCGTATTATAAGAATTTTTTATTTTAGGAATACCTTAAAGGATCACCGTACCCATAGATCAAAGATTTATTATTACGGGAGTCAACAAAAACGAGTTTTAATACTATTATTTTGTATTTTATGAATTTTTTATTTTTTCTGAATTTTCAATGTCGTAAATTCGTTATTGTATGATATACGTGATTTTAAATTTTAAAAACGTGCCTAATTAACAATTTAAATCAATGGTTTCTATTAGACGTATTTTAACATCACACGTTAAAGTGTACCTGCTTCGCGTGTCGTCTTCCAGTCATAAATAATAATAAACTCTCGCGCGCTAATTTTGTTGCTCACTCGGGATTATCGATTACGACAGGAACGGAGAATATTAAATTAATACTACATACTCAACACTGTCTAATCGAAAATCTTAAACAAATAAATTTAAAAATATAGATGTGCTCGTAAAGTTCCTTTTAAAAACAAATGTAAAAAAACATTGAAAACTGTATGCTTTTTTTTATTCTAAAACGATCAAAACCAATTTGTGGTAAGTTTATATTTGATACTATAGAGAAGGTCATTTATGAGAAACAGTATATTATAGGTATTCTGTAAGCTGTTTCGTTTTATTTGGGTTAAACTTAATAATATTAATTAATTTAGGTGGCAATGATCCAGATGATCAAATTCCATTTAGAAAATTGATTAGAGGAAATTAATAATTGAAGAATTCAAAGTATTAGTTATAGGGAATCACAATTAATCTAATAATTATATTTGTTTTGTATGACTGATATTTTTTTTATAGTTGTTGAATAATTATATAATACAATATATTTTAATAATTGCAGTGTCTGTGTAAAAATATTTTGTATTTTATATTGTAATATGGTATAAATATTTTGTTTTTTTTGTCAATAAAATAACTATTATCTAAACTGTCTATAAGAAAAAATTATGCTCACACCGTATACATTTATTTGGTTAGAAGTCGAATACAAATTTTAAAGTAAAAAGATTTTTTTGGATCTACATAGTTGTCAAATCAGTACATTCTAATCGGTTCTTTAAAGAGGTTGTTTTTTGGTTTTTTCCAATAGTTTTTTTAACAGAAAATTACTAAAATTTGATTATAAATTAGAAAATAAGTTTGTGTTTGAAATGTATGCCGAATATTTACACAATAGAACTGTAATATATTGAGGCGATGAAAATTTAAAATGTTTAACCATTTTAAAAAAATCAATAAAAATGAGTACTTTTATAAGGTAACTAACCTCTTATTATGTTTTGAAATACATCATTACAACACATGCACATATTAAATAGTGGATTTTCTTCGTTGGACATAGTACAGCCAATTATTGACATAAAATCTATGAATTATTATTATTATTATTAAATGTTTTATTTGCAGTATTTCTCTAAAACCATATCGTACATTGAATATAACAATAATATTCACATAAACAATATTGTAATATTAATACACAACTAATCTACTGTACGTACAGATATGTTCCGGTTTATGCTGGAAAAAATGTAAATCGCACTTGTTCATACAAATAATAATGATGATTTATCTAAAAATAAAATACAATTTGTTACACATGAAGAACAGGTTGTTTAATTACCTATAACTTGCTTGTTCATCAGTTATACTGTAATATATCATAGGATCATAATAATTTACAATCGTTTATAATAATGTGTATTTTATTTTTCGTCAAAAAATGGTTCAGATTCCGACTTAATAATTGTACATTTCAAACAAATTTTTCCTAAATTCTAAAACTTCTTTAAATTTAAGAAAAAAAGAAAATACGTTCATGTTTCTTCTAAAATGGAACGAAATTCCAATGACGTTCCTTCCAAGCACTGATATATATATATATATATATATTGTGCTTTTCTGTTTAAAAATTAAAATCTGTTTATAATGGAATAATATAAATATTAAATATTTAATATTTTTTTAAATTTAATCCGTTATTATCATCGGCGGAATCATAATTTATAATATTAATAAGTATTGAAATTAATATCATGTTTCATAATTTTACAATATAAATTATTTTTTAACGCTAATAATATATTTTCAATTGATTTTTTTTCGAACATTCATAGGTAATAAGTAGTGGTAACATAATAATAAATTCATTTTTTCAACAAAAAAAATATGGAATATTAATGGTAATATCATAGGTATTATTTGAAATCATTATGTTAGGTATAATATTATTTTCATTTAATCCGTGATAAATACCATTTGTTATAATTTATTAACGAATATTTCCATATATTTTGTTGAAACTAACAATTATTATATAATAATATTACATATTATTCATTAATATGACGTAAAGAAAACGTAGTAATACATAATAATAATAATAAGGAAACGCTTTTATAATAAAAAGTTGATTCATTTTAAGTGGTTAATTAAATCTGAGCGCGTCTCTATCGTTTCAGCAGGGTGTTTATTGTTGTAACAAAAAGGGCTATTCTCACGGTTTGTCGTCGTCTCCTTTTTATCGAGTTAAGGGCCGTTGCCGCCAGGTAGCTCCTTCAGGGCTGTATTGATTACCGGCTAACCGAGTCAATTAACTGTCGGCTGTGGCGGAAAGCGTCCGTGAGTGACGTCACATTATATTAAAGGCTTTCCCACCCGCCCCGGGGACGCGCTTCGGCAGCTTTTAAACGATTTATTACCATTTCAGGGGTTCCCAAATTATTTTAAATTGTAAATTATAGCAAAACGGTTCGAGTCCGCGCGCGCGCGAGAGAGAAAATAAACATTTACAAAGACGAAAAAACGTTTTTCCCACGCGTAATATAATCACTGCGTATGAACATTATTGATGATATTTTTGTAATTGTGATGAATACAACTTTTTTTTTTTTATGTTTTCTACTCAACTACAATGTGTATATAATGTAGTAAGTTTTTCGCATTGTATTTGATTTTTTTTTTCTGTGTCCCGCAGTATTCATTTATTGTCCGTTAAATTTCGTCTAAACGAATTATTCTTACTCTTTTTGTAAATAAAAAACGTCTTCATGCCGCCGACGTATTTTAGTGCGTGTAATTTATGGGAGAAACGTAAGTGAAGCGAACGCGCGCGATGGGGTTGCCCATAAATCCTCGTACACGAAATACGGGATTTTCAGGTTAGTATAGTAACGGAAACTGGGAAGAGTTAAAGAGGAGGCGGCGGATTTGATGGATGGGCCGTGCTGCCGCCTTACTTCTTAAACCGCGTTAATTTCGGATTTAGGAGTGCACGGGGACTGTGTGTGTGACGGTTTAATTCGGTCGTGATACGGTTAATCGACCGTCTACAAAATTAGACCCCTCCAACTCGGAGACACACGAAATACATTTAATCTTACTTAACGCGCCCGCGCGCGCTATTTAAACTTTTAATGGACGTTTTTATTTCAACGATTTACAATTACGTTTATACTTGTTTATATATTCATTTGAATTCATGACGAATTGACGATAATTTTTAATCGTTTTTATTTTTTACTTTCGCAATGTAATATTGTTGTGAAATTTGTTAGTGACAATTGTTTTACATAGCGTTTTAATGGGCACTTTTTTTTTACACGGTATAATATTTTATTAATATTATTATTATTATAATATTTATAACGAAAACGTCGAATTTTAAGCGTTACGTGTTTTCAATCGCTCTGTATATATATATTATTATTATTTATTTAATCGCGCGTCGTTGTCGGCGCGACCGAGTCAATAGCGTGTTATTTAGAGATATTTTGATACGCGTGTTGTGTTCGGCGGTGGCGTGGTGCGCGCAGGGATTTACACCGTCCGTAAACTTCACTTATATATATATAACAAATATATATATAATATATATATGTAGCCTTTATAACAGGCGGCCGGTGGTTCCGCCCGGTGTGATCGCCGCCTCCGGGTCCGTCTTATTGATTTACCCCCTTGGAAGAACACACACACACACATTAACATTACTCACACACACACACAGTCGTGCGACCGTCGTCCCCACACCCGGCGGCGATGGCTCTGGTTTTCTCTTGGGTTATGTAATGTTACGACATTTGATCCGATAGAGAGAGGGCTTCTCATCCGCCCGGGAACCCCTTTACCACCCCCTTGTAGCAGACGACTTTTTACCCGGATAAACCCCGTGTATATATACCCGTCGTCGTCGTCGTCACCTCTAATGCGCTTTATTGATGTTTAGCGGCTCTTGAAGAGCTGTTTCCGGAGTGGCGGTGGCGGTGCGGCGTATACACACACACACACACACAGGCGCGCTTGCGCGTACACAACTATTAAAACGCCCTTCTCTTCGCCACAATAATGATAATAATAATAATAATAATAATGATAATAATAATAATGATAATAATAATAATAATAATGATAATAATAATAATAATGATAATAATAATAATAATGATAATAATAATATACCCGCAATTATAACGACTTAACAAATTAATTTCCGACGCCTAAACAATAACGACCGATTAAATTTCCGTTTCTTCTTCGCGCTTTTTAATATTTGTTTTATTTCTTTTTTTCCATACACGCATTCCGACGATCCGTCTGGCCGCCGCCACGTAGTTACCGTAAATGGTAGTGAACACGTTTTTTTTTTTTTTTTTTTTTTTACATACAACATATAGAGCGTGTGTGTGCGTATGCGTACAGTGCAGTATCGATGCACTTTTGACAGGTCGCGGCCGATGAGTGCTGTGCGCGCGAGAAATACGACGATAAACCGGTTTATATAAGCAGCGCGCCAGAATTATTGTGCAATTGCTGCTGCTGCTGTTGTTGCGTCGGTCGGGCAGTGCAATATTATTATTATTATTATTATTATATATTATATTAGAGGTACACACGCCAGCCACCCGTCCCCACACGGTCTCTCCTCGTCCCTTCCGTCGATCAGACGGCGGCGGTTGCCCACGGTTGGTGTCGGGGTATATTTTTCTCTATACAACACGCACACTGCGCGATCATCGGCCGCCGCCGCCGCCGTCGATGCGTGACCGTGTGTTGTGAGCGCGCGCGCGCGAGGGGAAAAAAAAAAAGAAGAATGCGTTTTGTAAACCGGTCCGCGTGCGCGCTCGTACGATATATTGTGTGTGTAGGTACTATATTTTATAATCGTGCGTATACGGTGGAACAGAGGGGCGGGCTGGGCGTGGGGAAGAAAACGAGTGCAAGCCGTTTAAAACACGAAATGCGACGTGTATTAAATATTATTATTGTGCCTATCCGTGTGTGTTACTTATTCTTGTATTGGCCGTGTCCGATTATTAAACCACCCCGTGTATTATATAGAAAAAGAAACAAAAAAAAAAAAAATGTGAAACGCTGTTTTTTTTTTTTATTATTATTATAGTTAAATATTATTGTGTATATTAATAAATAAACAATACGAGCTAATAAAATAAAAACGCCCAATACTCCCTCCCCCCCCCCGCGCGGGTAATTAGGCACGGATTGAATTGCGCGCGGGTTTATAATATTATTATTGTTGTTTGTCGTAAATAATTGTGACCTAAACGCGACGCGAACAAACCGCGTGCGACGACGCTGTCCGCGTAATATTTATTTGTTTGCTGCGCGTCATCGAGCGTTGTTTTTTCTAGACGCGGCCTAGATTTCTTTTTCTCTTTTTTTTGTCCGTTCCTATTATCTCGGCAACGAATCCGAGTGTACCAAAACTTTTACACGAAACCTATTCATATATAGAAAATAGACCGACACAACAACGGTGGTTCTCTTACAGTTTTGTTAAGAGTACGAGGACGAAGAATTTTCACACATTCTACACCAATTTTCTTTCGAATTACCTTTAAAAAAAATTCACGTTATCCTAACGAATATTTTAATTTATAATATTATACAATCGCAAAGTATGCGCGCGCGCGCGCAAATCGTACACATTTACGATTTTATTTTTTATTTTTATCACAAATTTATTTTACAACGATGACGCCCGCGTTCGAACACGGAGTCCGCGAAAGATTGTAATTGTAGTTCGAACTCGACAATGTTTTCTCTGCGGTTTTTATAATAATAATAATAATAATAACAAAAGGAACAACAAAAGGGATGCCGCAGACAACACATGGGATGCAAGGAGTAGCTATTGATAGACTCGGTTATTCTACAACAAGCACATAAAAAATGCAGACACCTACACTTAGCATATATCGATTACAAAAAAGCATTTGACAGTGTCCCTCATACCTATCTGATACATATCCTACAAATATACAAAGTAAACCCAATCCTGATATACTTTTTAGAGACAATAATGGTACACTGGCGAACAACACTTAGCTTAAATATAAATAACACAAGAATCAACACTGACATAATAAACATAAAGCGAGGTATATTCCAGGGGGACTCCCTCAGCCCGTTGTGGTTTTGCCTTGCCCTGAATCCGTTATCAGAAAGATTGAATAGTACACAATATGGGTATAAACTTATAGAGAACCATAAACCACTTTACATATCACACCTACTATATATGGATGACATAAAAATATACGCAAACACAGGCAAACATTTACAACACCTGATAAATATCACAGAAAATTTTTCAAATGACATAAACATGGAGTTTGGTCTGGATAAATGTAAAACGGTACATCTTGAAGGAGGAAAACTAAAAAAAAAGGAGGATTTATCCTTGAAAACCACGGAGAAATTTCAGCTATGGAGGAAGGAGATCTCTATAAATACCTGGGGATCCAACAAGCCAAACTTATAGAACACAAATACATAAAAGAAACAGTTACACAGAAGTATATCACCCGAATAAAACAGATACTAAAAACACATTTAAGTGGAAGACACACAACGAAGGCTATAAATACGTTCGCCATTCCCACACTTACATACACGTTTGGAGTCATACATTGGACACAAACAGAAATAGAAGCACTCCAAATGAAAACACGAACACTATTAACGCAACACAATCAACACCATCCGAAATCAGCAGTTGAGAGGATCACCCTGCCTCGCCGTGAGGGTGGCCGTGGATTGATAGATCTACAAAACCTACACAACAAACAGATAAATACACTTAGACAATTTTTTCACACAAAGCAACAAACATCAACGCTGCATGCAGCAATTGTACACGCAGATACAGGATATACACTAACACTTAATTTACATTCCACGCACAAAATTACAGAGGATATAATCACAACGAAACAAAAGAAGTTGGCGTGGACTAGGAAGGAACTACACGGTAGACACCCGCATGAGATCAGCAAGATTAAGGTTGATAAGGAAGCGTCAAACGCCTGGCTGACCCATGTAGATTTGTTCGGTGAGACTGAAGGGTTTATAATAGCCATACAAGATCAAGTTATGAATACAAAAAACTACAGAAAGTACATACTTAAGGACGACACAGTGCACGGCACAACATGCAGATATTGTCATATAACACAAGAAACAATACAACATATCACATCGGGATGCAAAATGCTAGCACAAACAGATTACTTACACAGACACAACCAAATAACAAACATCATACACCAACAGCTTGCACTTGACCATAAACTCATTCAGACACAAACACCATATTATAAATATAACCCACAAACAGTAAATGAAAATAAAACTCACAAATTATACTATGACAGAACACTGATTACAGATAAAACAATACATCACAATAGACCCCGGACATCACATTAATAGATAAACAAAAAAAAAAAAAATCACATGCCTGATTGATATTGCAATACCAAACACGAATAACATTCACGAAACGTACACAAAGAAAATCCAAAAGTATACAGATCCGGCACAAGAAGTACGACGTTTGTGGGCAATGAATAAAGTAATAATTGTGCCGATCGTGCCGTCCTCGACAGGGGTAATACCATGTACATTGCACAATAGCCTGAGTATACTAGGGTTGCATAAAAAAACATATATTACACTGCAAAAAGCAATAATTATAAACACAGTGCATACAGTAAGAAAATTCATGAACATCGATGAAAGATAGACAATAAATACGGAGTCAACGTGAACGAATGCCAAATGGACACATATGTCAAAGCCCCTGTATCTTGGCCTAGACCCGATACAGGTGGTGAGCACCGGGACAAACCCGAGTTACCTTTTAAATAATAATAATAATAATAATAATAATAATAATAATATGTAATTAAGAGCGGGGTTGGTTTATGATTTTTCGCATAAACCAATAGTCGTGTGGGGCAGTCGTATTAAAAAAAAAAAAATAACTTTCAGACATTCGCTCGATATTTCCGGAATAATGTTTTCTCGAAATTTTTCCAACGAATTCCGATTAAATCGTATTTCCATAAACCTACCTGTTCGTGGAAATATTTCTGTACGATTGGTTCTGCAGTCTTCTTCGCCGACGCGCGATGTCAGCAGCAGCCGTTTATTCGGTTAAATAATTGCCAAAGGGGTTGTTTGATTTTTTTTTTAGTTTTTACTCGTATCTATGGAACAGAAGAGCGAGCTAAGATATAACTGCTGAGTTTCGATAACTCGAGTATACTTTCACAAGTACTTACAGAATAATTTGATAGTTGTACACACACACACTTATCCCCAGTACGAATATCTCCGGATGGGGCCGCGGGATAGCAGTTTAAGAATCGCTGTAAATGGACCGTTTTCTTTTTTTTTTTTAATCTTTATCGAATTTTTAGAATTCGGTGCAACACTTCGACGCGGCTTTAAACCGTTAACATAATACATCGATCGTTTCACCACAATTCGTTTTGTAATTTTATCGATAAAAAAAAACAAAAATTCTCGGATTATTATTTTTCAAATTAGCTGTTAACGGTTCGTGTCGGGGAGTCGATCAGAAATTGCGTCGCGCGTTTATTTTAATTGTATGCGGGGAAAAACGCCGCAATTGTAATATTACGAATACGTATAAGTTCATTGTGAATTATAACGTAAAACTGAAAATGCGTATATACGAGTATATATATATATATATAAAAAAAACCCAGGTAATTTTCTTTATTTTTTATATTATTAGCGTTTTGAATTATATGTAATATTATATACGCGCGCTGAAATGCACGTGTCGCGCTATAAATACAATAATAAATAATAATCTTTGAGCGGGTTTTTTTTTTCTTTTCCAATATACTAATTTAGTAATGTACGTAAACGCGTGAAATATAAAGCGTGTGTATATAAAACGTTATTGTACCGTATAAAAAAATTAAAAAAATTAATGGCCTTAGTGCGCGCCTATGGTATATAAAAACTGAGCAACCTAATCATTTTATTTTCCGTATAACGTTCTGTTAATAATTTTATTGGCAACAACTATTCTCCGACGCGCTTTAATTAAAAACGATAAAAAAAAGTAAATGTGTGTGTAAAAAAAAAAAAAAAAAAAAAAATTAGAATAATTTATTCTCGTAAAAGATATAATAATCGAATAAATAAACTAAATAGACGAATGATGTTCTACATCGGGAGGGCTTTATATCAAACCCCACGTGTATGGATCGCGAAAAATCTTTTCCCCACGACGAATACGAGCCGACAGAGAGTTGACTGTTATTGAGAGTTAAGAATTCATTAAAAATTACTTTCAACCGTAAATATTTATAACGGGGTGTGTTGTGTCTGTTCGAGATACAAACTTAACAAACTCTTTTCGCCAAAGCTGTATAGACCACCTGTTTGTTGCCCGCCGAATTTTTCCAATAGTGTACCGTGAAATCGGATTTTCGGGCCACGGGGTCGTAAAAAAAAAAAAATTAAATTTTAAAACAAATTTCAATTGTCAAACTCCTCACGTCTCAAATCGTTGAATTTCGATGCTGTGTTATTATAAGAATTCGATTTTTTTTCCCCGATATTGTTGTTTTACCAAATCATACGTTATTGCAATAAAACAGTATACGCGATTCGGGCTGGAGGCGCGCGGCAGTCGTGTAAATTTGAATATGTTCAAAAGTGGCGTTTCGCACACGTATAAAAGTGTTCGGAAATGTGTTCTTCTATACGCTGTTATCGAATGTGTACATTGTAAGAGGGTTTAATTTATTATATATTTAAATTCGACTTTTATAAAAACGGAATGAATAAATAGTAAAACACTCCGTCGTTTTATTATAATATTATTACACACGGTGTGCAGGTGGGGGGGGGGGGGGCGACGGTACTCCAAAAACGCGAATTTGATTTATAAACCGTATAAGGTTGTGTGTGTGTGTGTCGCGTGCCCCGTTTAATAATACACTCGGTATTGTAATACGTGTTTTTTTTTATATATATATATATATATATTTTTATCAACTCTACGGCATCGTAATCGACCGACGAATATGGCCGCGAGTGAGGTCATGTAGTAAAACCGTACGTTGCGTGGGAATAGAAATACGAAAAATTCGTTCGTTCTTTTATTGTACGTAGAATAGAAGAGAAAAAAAAAATACCGATTTTTTTCGAATCGTGTACATACGCGTACGTATGTACGTTGGCAATTCGATTTGAATAATTTGGCGCGCGCGCGTGTGTATTTTCGTGTAAATACGTGTATAATATGAACGATAATAACGATTAGCGTGCGTTTTGTCATTTATCTTATTTTACGAAACGACTTGAAATTCGGTTTTTTTTTTCTTCGGGACGGGGGGTCTGTTATATATATATTATATAGATTTATTCGTAGAAACAAAAATATAAACCAGCGTACTAATAATATTTATATTTTCGGTGTCGTTGTTGTTGTTGTTTTTAGTTCGTGACATTATTATTATTATTATTATTTTTTTTAATAGTCATTTAAACGCGCGGGCACACTTTCACTTAGGAAAATAATAAAATGTACCTATTCTTTCTTTATACGTACCTATTTTAATATTATATCGTTCATTGAACCTTTCACCGAGCGGTGGAATATATATATGTGTATGGGGCTCATTGTTAAGCTATGCGCGTGTGATGTATGTGCTATGACTAGGCTTTTGGCCTAATTGCCTTATATATCGCGGTGTACGTGTATATATATTTTACTCCGTGAAACTCGTGACGGAGAGAAATCGTGTGGCAGTGATCTTTGTAGAAAACGTTTTACGAAATTTATCGATAATAATGTCATGTACGAGGAGTATATGTATACTCGACGACGGGTTAATTCATAATTTGTTTCTCGACCCGTCGTTATACGTATGTACGTACATTCATTTCGTCGCGTGCATTCTTTGTGTAAAACAATAATTTAATAGTGCGCGGCGAATACGAAGCTTGAAGTTTGAAATATCTCGACAATAGTCTCCCGATATAATAATATTTCATTTGCGAATATTTATTTATATATCGCATACTTTTTACGGAAGTCGTATATATATACGAGTTTGTCATTAATATATATATGTATAAATATATATATAAATGAAAATATATTCACGTTTTACGAGAGAATGTTTCCTCCTCTCTCAACGGACGTAACGAACTCGTTGAAATCGCGCATTGTTCGTCGATTATATTATACGTTTCGACGTAGTGGCGTATTATTTTTTTTTTTTTTTATCATCTTATTACCATCTCGACGGAGTTTAATCACCGTTTTGTGTTTATTATTGTACCTATAACACCCGACTCGTCGTCGAACATTCTTATCCGCCCACCCAACCGCCGCCGCCGCCGCTAAATAACAAAATCGTTTAGCGCACCGCTATAATACAATCGTGACGTTCGTCAGTTTCACGACTGTCACAGTCGTGACGACCAAACCTATATTTTAATTGGCCGACATCACGACCATTGTCCATCAATTATCATGTAAATATTATGTACGCAAACTATTCGGTCGGATTTCGTGTTACTTCTATTTCTTCTCCCTCTCTCTCTAAATTGTAAAAATAATTCTAGTTGCCAAATGTATGTGTGTGTGTGTTTTTTTTAACCCACACACGAAAGTACTTTTTTGTGTACACGCATTTTATCGTAAACTTTAAACGTCGTGTATACATGCGCGCGAGACAAAATATAATAATAATAATAATAAAAATATTCCTATTTTTAAATTTCATATTCGAACGAATCGATATCGAATTAATAATAATATTATAACGTCGGATTTAATTGTCGGGAATGCGTTCACGAACGGGGGAGAGAGAGGTATCGTTTCCATAGTTTTGTTACTAGATAGGTTTATTTATAATAATAGTTTCTTACGTTCGTGTAAACGGGTTGTCGAGATGAAACTATAGCATAGAGAGATAGATCGTGTACCACCTATTCCTGCCTACGGGTAGAATACGTATTAAAAAAAAAAAAAAAAAAAATACATATATATACTATAGTGTCAAATAGAATTTATTATTATTGGATAAGATCACGAGAACGGTCGATCGGTCACGATTTTGACCCTTTCACTGCGATTTGTTTCTTGTACACTCTTTGTATATATATATATACCCCGGTCGGACAACATAAATAAACCGTCATAATATTATTATTATTATTATTATTATTATTATAGCTGTAGTGTTTTAGAAACCAAGTGTTTGAATGATTCCCAATCATTATATAAATTATATAATATTTTAACGCGTTGTATTACAATAACAAATCGTCGGCTACAAAACAGAAGCGTAACTTAACTAAATGATCGTTCAATAATATATATGACGTCTCGTATTCAACGAACGTTTTTGATTTGTTCGAAACTTTATACAGGCGTGTTAGAAATAATTCTCAATATTTCTGGACGATTGAGAATTGTTTTCCCGCGTCGTACGTTTTACAAAATTATCGTGTCTCGTTTAACGCGTTACAAAACGAATTGTGTACCGACCGACGTGTGTGTTGTTTTACATTTTAAAAAAAAAAAAAACTCTTCTTTTCGACGCGCTTTGTCTACGGTACGCGCGAGAGTATACAACGAATATATTCCGTATTCAAATTCTTTAGTAGTTACGCAATAATAAATAATTCTATTGACCCGACGGCGTGTGTGTGTGTGTGTGTGGGGAGGGAACCCTTTGCGCGGAGAGTGTTGTGTCGGCGGCTTTAAGGAAGAGACATTTATTTTCCAAGACCGAAATGATGCAATATTACCGAAACCAGTTTATTATTAGGCAACGACGATATATACCACCACCACCACCACCCAGGTTTTTGTGTTCGTCAAACTCGAAAATAAATCTCGTTGCGTGTACACAAGGTTGCTCGATTTGCATACGCGCGCGCCGACACAGTAGGAGCGGGGCGTGTACGTCGTTGAACGCTACTAATAATTTTGAATTTTAACGCCAAAACTTCTTCTTCACACGTGTTCATACGAGAAATAGTTTGTTATCGTTTTTTGCTTTCGTCATTATTATTGTTCTCGTGTCGTCCCCGTAACATAATCGTTTCGTTGCCTATTCGGAATTTCAAGAAGACGATGGAAAAAAAAGAAACCACTCCTTCGGTAAAATTCTCGGCATTACCAACGCGCGTTGTTGCCGCCGCCGCCGCTGTTGCATTGTTTTCAAACGATGTCACACTCGTTTTTGACCCACTTATGTAAATGATCAAGAAGAGTCATTCGGAATCAGAAACGAGTCCTTAGAAATGAATAAAAAAAAAAAACGTTTCATTAAAAATTCCAACGTATACACAAATATTTGAATGGCTCGTTAAATATGTCAGACACTTTATTTGTGTGTCATTATCGTCGATACTTTATCGAATGCATTTTATTTCGTCGTGTGTATCTCGCGTGGGTTTATTATAAAGACACGATAATTACATATATATTTTTTTTTTCCTACATCCGAGCCAAGATTATTTTACATGATTTTTTACAATATCACGAATTCAAGGACCACATTATATTTAAATCGTAATTATTTTATTTAAATTTCCGTGTATTTAATTTTACGATCGTTTAAATACTATATACGTTGTTCTTCGTTTGTGAAAATTGCCCTGTGGTATTAGTAACCGGTTTTTTTTTTTTTTTTTTTTGTATGATCAACTGTCAGAATTCGTCAAAATTATTCAATTTTATTAACATTCCATGACGTACGTCAGCAGAGCGGGTATCACAAAAAAAAAAAAAAAAAAAAAATGTAATTCCAATTATTGAATTACCTCAGAAGACGTATAAATATTTATAATCAATTTAATTTCTACGTGTGGTTGAGTATATTTATAAATTTAATTTTTAAATATTACATAATATAGGCAATATAATTTATCGGATATACGAAATGATGAATATATCCCGTATGTGTGTATGCTTATTTTCATTTCATATAATAAATAGATTGCGGTGAAAGTGGTGTATGAAATTATACGCTTTACGAATTGTTATCATCTTTAAGAATCAAAAAGAAAAAAACCACTTAATTTTTTTATTTTTACGTTGTGTTAAATATGTATTTTTTTTTCCTGCCGCACAAGGGAGATGGTTATTAGTCATTATATATATTTGAACCGTAACACTCGAGGAGGGTGAGCACTGTGCGTGTTTCCTTTTGGTTTTTTTTTAAAAAAAAAAAAAAAAACTTCGCGCCACACAACCCTTACAATAATTTTTTAATGTTTTTATTTCATTATTTTACACATATTATTATATAAGCCCGGCGGAATTTTAACGATAATATTATAGTTACTAAAATTTACATAATAGACGTGTGTTGGTTACGTTTTTAAGTACGCATCCAATTATACCAATTCGATTAAAATATAATTTTAACGTATTATATTTTATATTAGAAATAACGTTTTATTAGGTTCATTATTGTACAATTAAAAAGAGTAATTTTTCATTTTCTACGGTCTGCGTGAAATGGTTCGATAATTATTTCACAGTCGTACGTTTTCGTATGATACCAGTGTGATTAATACGCGGCGCAGTTAGACGAAATTATTTATTTATTTTATAAAGTTTTTAACAACACCCTATCGAAATTAAAAACGATTTTATTATTATTATTAATTATTAATTATTATTTAATGTTATTTGTTTCAGTCCTAGTAACGCAGTTCTAAATTCGTTGGATCAAGTTAAAATATATTTGCAAACTCAGGGTACATGCAAATGTGGGCTTGAATGTCCTTTTCAGTGTGAACACGTTTTTAATTTCGACGCAAAGGTAATGAAATATATATATATATATAATATGCATTCATATTTAAAACAATTTTTAACAATTGATATTCCCATATTTTTTTTTTTACGCCACCCTTTTTATATACCAGTTTATTATATTCACGTAGTGTGTTTGGAGACCTACAAGCAGATGTTACGGCATTATAGTCTCTCTCTTCCTCATCTTTTCAACAGCTGCTGTTCTGGGTTGGTAACTGTTGATAAAAAAAAAAATTCGGCATTTCTATCGACAAAACCAGGGATGCCTAAATTCGTAATACGATTTTGTCGTATTTTACTGGCTATTGAAATATTTCCATCATTACATTTTTTTCAATCAAATAAACTGCGTTATTATTATCATTATTAATTAATCTCGATTTTGTTACTTGACGTCACGAGATGTTTTATCTTTTAAAATATTTTTTTTTTAACTCGCGCCAAATTCTCTCCGATATTTTTTTTACATTTTTGTAGATTTTATTTATTTATCTTTTCGCTAACGCTGTCAATTTAAATATACGAGTACGTAACTGTATTTCGTTTTAAATTTCAAATTTATTTATTATTCACGGAATAGACGATGATTTGCAGTCAAAATATTTATTTAAATGATAAAATGTGTTTTACGCGTTTATGGTAAGCTGTGTATACTTTCATTTGAAATATAACTGTGTAATTTAAATATAACAATTAATAATTGTCTACCGAAAATTCGTTTAAAAATTACCCAAAATTTCGTTGGACGATGAAACGGGATCTGTTCGACTTTTCAATTATATTGAATATTGTAGAGGATATTAAATAATTAAATAATTATTAACATTTTAAACATGTTGTAATTAAAAATTAACCGTTGATTTAACAACAAAAATATGTGCATACATACTTATAAATACGCGTTTTAATCATTCGAAATACACAACAATATGTATTTTATTATTTATAAATAAAAATAGAAAAATTATATTTTATATTTTCTAACACGTCATTATTCAGTTTACTATTTCGTATATTATATTATTAATATATTTTGTGGGGGGTATCTAGTTGACATTCCAATCGTTCAGTGTAAGAAAAATATTATTATGAGGAGAAGGTGGTTATGAATATAGTTTGGTACTTTGATCTCAAGTATGACTGGCTAGTTATATTTTTATATATTTTAAATTAATTACTCATGTTTTATGTTTTATGCTCAATGTTAGTACTTCAAATATAGATTTTAATATATACATATTAAAATTCTATACAACGCTAATTCGAAACGCTAAAAATAATTCAACCAGGGGCGTGTAGATGTATTTTTAGTACGCGCAATAATCAGGCATTTTATGGTCGATGAAGAGAAAAGTACAGTCGGCGGTATTTTCAATGTACATTTATTATGAACAATTTTTTAAAGCGCTGTACTTGAACCTTTTCTAGTTTGTAGCTTCTACTATATATAGACATTATATTGACCGCATACATTTTAAATAATTCTATTCTGTTTTGTCTATGTCATCCCGGTGTCCTGTGCTACAATGGAAACCTCTCAATCAACTTTTAGATCCGAGTAATTAATTATCATTATTGACACCAGTATTTGACAATATCGCGCCATATTTCGATAGAACCAACATTATTGTTTTTTGAATTTATATTATATATATATATATATATATATATATATAGTGCATTATAATAATAATAATGATAGTTACTTATATTAGTTTTAATATCCGATTATATAAATGTTAAAAATACGTATAATGTTATGGGTTTGTTGAGAAAGCTACTTTTCAATTTATTTTTCGTTGTCTTTAGTATATATTTTATATAATTTTTTTACATTTTATCATTAAATTAAAACAAAAAAAAAAAAATGAATACTTAAAATATTAAAATGGTTTTTATACGTGTTCAAAAAAAAAAGGCTACGAAAGTTAATTTACGAATTTGTTAGAATCGTTTGATTATTATTTTAAAATTAATTATTTCGCGTTATCTTCAAAAAAGAAAAAAAAAATTAGTTAATATTATAATTGTATACGTGTCGAACTGAATTTTTGCCAAACAATTCTTCATTTATTTAATTTTTTTTTTATTATTATTATTATTTAATGAGGAAATTAACGTATTATTATGCACACGCACATATATGATTTTATGTACCTTTGCGTACACGTCAACACGTCATGTGGCAGCAGTGTTAGGTGGCAGGTGTCAACTACAGCCTATAAGTAAAACCAGGTGCTGGTTCATAAACTAACATATTTTAGACGATTACATCGTAGTCATATATTTATATACATATATATAGACAATGCGCGCTTGTTTTTATTTTTACACGCATAATAATTATTTTATAGTTATACAATTTATTAATTTTTTTTATTATTTTAAACTTTAATTCTTACACGACCATTTTGTTTTAAGATATGTATTTATATGGTTTTTTTTCAATATTTAAACACGAAATTAATATTTATTAATTTATATAGAATTTCAATAATTTCGTTATATACTTTCTAAAAATATAATCGTTAATTAGCGTAATTTATCACTGTCGTTACTTATTATGAGTGATAATATTTTGCATTTTGAATATTAGACCTTTGATTTTCGTATTATTCTAATTCTTGGCTAAAAATATTAACGTCAAAAAAAAATAATAATAATAATAACGGAGAAATTCTAGAAATAAATAATTTTATTTGTTCGGTATAATATAATTGAAATTAACGTGAAAGAAATGTGCAAAGCGCCAAAACCGAATAAAAAAATAGAAAAATGATAAATTGACGCGGACGTTACAAAAATAAATTCTTCGGTTAAAAAAAAAAAGCAGCTCTGTTGGTTAAAAACAGAAATAACAATAAACAACCTTGCT